>OY747129.1:84320966-84734315 GCA_963556465.1 Berberis vulgaris
CCACCATGAGTCACTAAACCCCACGCAAGGTGAAGAGGTGAACTCCTAGATGTAACGCACTAAATTAGCATTTGATTCGCTTTAAGTTTTCACGATGAATAATGATGTTTAATGATTATCACTTCTATTTAATATAGAAATTTATGTTATTTCAGTGAGAAGGATTTCATAGATTTCTTTGTAGATTTTTATTATTCCGGTGATTATCTTTTTTTCTCCATATAAGCTTAGTCACGCTTTTCTTATGTGTGGAATGTTTAAGAATTAATTGATTCCGGTAGGTTAGTTATATGTGATCGTCATTTATTACGGTATTGTCTCCGGATATATCGTAAGTTTAAGATATCACATATGACAAACCTTTGTGTTTTCTTAGAAGAAGTGAAATCTAATATTCATTTACATTAGGGTATATTAATGCATAAAAGATTATTTTTCCGATTACGTCGTTTGGGATGTGAAACACGTAGTTGAGTCATCATAGCGAATCAATACTAGTTGGCGCGTGAAGTCTAGGAGGGATTCTTGGAACCTTGTGATTTTTCCAAACTTAATTTCATTAAATTAAATTCAATTTCGTATTTTAAATTTGTTAGAATTTATGAACTTTAGTTTCGCATAGTTTTGTTTTCCTTAACCTTATTTTGTAGATCGTTTTTCCTCGTGGGATCGACACCCCCATTCTTTACTGCAATTGACCGCGTGTATTGTTTGGGCGTAATCAGGTTCCTTATGTCTTATTGAACCAAAGGGGTTGTCTAAGTTCCTAAAGAAGCACACCCCAACCTTTTTGGGTCATTTTTTTTTCCATTTATGTTGTTCAACAAAGTCAGAAAATCCACCCATCTATAGCTAGTCTCATTGTTGAGTTTGAAGACATCTTTCAGGTACCTATTACATTTTTACCTCCCACTGACTACTAAACCATAGGATCCCCCTCAAGCAAGGAGCAACCCCACCTTCTCAACATCCCTATAGAATCCATTATATGCAAAAGATTATTGTAGAACACTCATCCAAGACATGTTGGAGGTAGGATTGATCCAACATTCACATAGTTTCTTTGTTGCCCATATCCTTATAGTCGAGAAAATGGATGAGTCTTGAAAGTTCCGTGTGGACTATAGAAGACTCAATGACCTCACGATCAAAGATAAATTCCCCATGTCATTGATTGATGAACTCTTAGATAAGCTTCATGGTGCCTATGTCTTCTGTAAACTTGATCTCAGATCAGGATTTCATCAAGTCCTTGTACACCCCCTTGACATCCACAAAATAGCTTTTAAAACACACCATGGCCACTATGAGTTCAAAGTGATGCCATTTGGTCTCACCATTGCCCCAACAACATTCCAAACATTAATGAACCAAATTTTCCAGCCCTATCTTAGGAAGTTTGTTCTTGTTTTCTTTGATGACGTCCTTGTTTTAGTTTACAACCCCTATATAGAACATCACATCTCACACCTTCATACCACTTTTTCACACTAAGACAACACCAACTCTTTGCTAAACTATCCAAGTGCTCCTTTGTTCAGCCTAGGTTAGAATATTTAGGCCATATTATCATCTCTAAAGGGGTATAAGTTGACCAACACAGAAAAGTTGAAGCTATGACCTCTTGGCCTACACCTTCCAACATAAAGCAACTAAGGGGATTTTTGGTTTGACACGGTATTATAGAAAGTTCATTCAGTATGGATTAATTGTCTAACCTCCCACTAACCTACTAAAAAGAAATCCTTCCAATGGTCTACCCATGCCACCCAAGCTTTTCAAGACCTCAAGCAAGCTCTTTGCAAGGCCCCTATTCAGACATTACCATATTTCAGTCTACTCATGGTCTTAGAAACATATGCATGTACTAGAGGGGTGGGTGTTGTCCTTTCACAAAGGGGAAGACCAATTGCTTATTTCAGTAAGGCTTTGGGTCCTAAATACATTACATTGTTTACCAATGGAATGACTATTGGCAATAGTGATGGTTGTCCATAAATGGAGATCTTATCTCTTGGGATCCAAATTCCTAATACTCACTGATAACCAAAGTATAAGATATTTTCTTTATCAAAAAGTCACTACCATATTGCAGCAAATATGGCTATCAAAATTGTTGGGGTTTGACTATGAAATCTAATACAAGAAGTTGACAACAAAGCAACTGATGTTTTATCTAGACGTACTGAAAGTGATACTCAATGCCTTGCCATCTCAACTATCTCACCACAATGGTTACAAGAGGTGAAAGCTAGCTATGTTACTAATTCTGCAGCTCAGTCTATTATTCAGCAGCTGCTAATCCATACACAGTTGTTCCTTCTTATTCCTTCTCACATGGGCTACTCAAACACAAGGGACGCATTCATATTGGTACCTCAAGTCCTCTCAGAGACAAACTCTTGACTGCCCTACACAATTCAGCAATAGGAGGACATTCTGGAATTACAACGACATAACAAACTTAGACAATACTTTTATTTGCCTGGAATGAAGTCCCACCTTACTAGTTGTGATCCTGCCAACGAAACAAGGCTGACCAATGTGTGTATGGCAGATTACTCCAACCACTGTTAGTTCCCGAACATGTGTGGCAACATATCTCCATGGATTTTATCGAATTCCTTCCTCCATCTAAACACAACATTGTCATCATGGTTGTAGTAGACCGCCTTACTAAATAGATTCACTTCATAGCATTGTCACATCCTTTTACTGCGTCCAAAATTGTTGAATTCTTCTTACATAATATATACAAGCTTCTTGTTCTTCCTACATCCATAGTATTTGACAGGGACAAGGTTTTTATAAACGCCTTTTAGCAAGGCCTCTTCACATCATTAGGAACCAAGTTAGCCATGAGTACGACCTATCATCCCCAGTCAGATGGCAGATGGCCAAATGGAAATAACAAATGCTTGCTTGGAGACCTTATTGTACTGCATGACAGGTGACACTCCTACACAGTGGTCTAGATGGCCATATTTAGTAGAGCATTGGTTCAACACTGCTTACCACACAAGCCTTCAATCCACCCATTTTCAGGCTATATACAGCTACTCACCTCCCCTGCTTGCTTTACCTCCTATTACATCTTTAGCCATCCCAGACGTCCAACAATAACACATGCTGCAGGTTATCAAAGAGAAACTCCACAAAGCACAAGAGCAAATGATAGTCTACCTTGATAAACATTGCGCATATCAAGTTTTTGATACAAGGGAATGGATTTATCTCAAGTTACAACCATACAGGCGGACCTCAGTCAACTTGCGCAAAAATCTCAAATTATTAGCTTTTATGGCCCTTTTCAAGTCATTGAAAATATTGATTCAATTGCATATCGATTGCAACTCCCTTTATTAGTGGAAAGATTGTGTATGATATTCTCTAGGATTATTCTGTAGATATTCTCTAGGATTATTCTGTAAATATTCTCTAGGATAGTCTATGGTAAGATGAGTTGTATCTTTCCTAGCTTAGCTTATTTGCTACCTAGCTTAGTATTGTTAGCTTTGTATATATATATAACAAGGTTGTGGCCACTATCAATAACAAGAAATACAATTCCACAAAACTCTTTATGGTATCAGAGCATCTCAAGAACAGGAGATCTCGTACCCACCGACGAAACCAAAATTTTTTTTTCGACGAAACCGACAAAACCAATTTTTTTTCAATCGTTATCCAGCGATTGACATCTTCGATCTTCAAACACGACATCCGACTATAGACAAATCATCATGGGTAACGACAAGACCACAAAACCCCTCGACTCCACATCTCCATACTATCTCCATCCCTCCGACGGACCACAAATCACAATCTGTCCAATTGTGTTACGTGGTGAGAACTACAATGAATGGGTTCGTTCGATGCGGAATAATTTCCCTGCAAAGAACAAGCTAGGCTTCCTCGATGGAACCATAGCCAAGCCGACGACATGAACTCCAGAAGAGTCCTTATGGGTGACGGTTAATTCCACACTCGTGGGATGGATTCATAATACCCTTGATCCGGTCCTACGCTCATCCGTCCCCCAACCTGACGATGTGAAAGACATGTGGGATGATATTCGACAACGTTTCTCGATAGGAAACGGCCCAAGAATCCATGAGTTGAAGACACTTCTGAGTGATTGCAAGCAGCGCGGGCGCCCGGTGGTGAATTACTACAACGACTTACGAAAGATATGGGATGAACTTGCGGGATATTCTTCTGTCACGACATGTACTTGTGCTGCTGCTACTGAATTTGCTAAAGAACATGAGAATGAAAAGGTACATGATTTTCTTGTTGGTTTGGATTCTGCTCTTTATGGCACTGCTGTTTCCAATATTTTGATGATGGAACCTTTGCCGAGTTTAAACACGGTTTTTCATGCGATACAACATGTGCGTCCCATGCGATTGTTTTGTGATAGTCAAGCTACTCTCTATATAGCGGATAATCCGGTTTTTCATGAAAGAACGAAACATATAGAAATGGATTGTCACTTTGTTCGTGATGCCTTGCAAGATGGAACAATTTCTACATCTCATATTCGGACTGGTGCACAGCTAGCGGATATTTTGACCAAGGCTCTTGGTAAATCACAGTTTTATTTACTCCTTCGCAAGTTGGGCATTTGCAATCTCCGTGCTCCTACTTGAGGGGGAGTATTAGTGGAAAGATTGTGTATGATATTCTCTAGGATTATTCTATAAATATTCTCTAGGATTATTCTGTAGATATTCTCTAGGATTATTCTGTAAATATTCTCTAGGATAGTCTATGGTAAGCTGAGTTGTATCTTTCCTAGCTTAGCTTATTTGCTACTTAGATTAGTATTGCTAGCTTTGTATATATATCCCAAGGCTGTGGCCACTATCAATAACAAGAAATACAATTCCACAAAACTCTTTACCCTTTCCATTCGAAGATTCACTCAGTGTTCCACGTCTCTCAGTTAAAAAAAGTTGGGTACATCTGTTACTCCTACTCCCCATTTCCTACTGGTAGACTCACAGGGAAACATTAGAGCTAAATCTATCGCTATATCCTTGCAAGATGCATGATACCTCGCCATAACAGGGCAGTCACGTAGGTATTGATCCACTGGTCTAACTCTACAATAGAAGAGGCCACTTGGGAGAATTGGTCCCATATTAGTTCCATGTTCCCTAATTCAATCCTTGAGGACAAGGATTTGCAGGAGCAATGGGTAATATCACGATTGAAACAAAGCTAAAAGAGTGGGAAGCAAGAAAGGGAGAGGCGCGAAATTTGAAATCAAATAAAGGACTTAAATGTAATTTTTGGGTTATTTAGTTAACAACACATGGAGCGATCACGTGTTGACTATCCATTGGCTCATACAAAGTTTCGTTAGAAAGGTTTATCTTTATAAACCAAATATAATGAAGAAGAGAGAGTAGAAGAGAATGAATTAGGTCTTCAGTTCAAAGTGAGCTAAAGAAGAAATTGTAGTGTTTGTTGTTTTGAATCTTTCAATTTCAGTGAATTGAATTGAATCTGTTTTTCCTTTCAATTGTTCTCCAACCCGCCACAACTGTGACACTCCGTATTGGACTTATGTTTATTCAGATTGGATGGAGGTATAGGTCTAAGAATGTGAGACTCCTGAAAATGGAGGAGAAGAAGAATAGGGAATGGTTATGTCAGTTTGTTCTCCACATTTCATAAGTATGAGAGTCATAGAAGATTGTCCTAATTTGGTGAAATCTCCATATTTTAGGCTAATATCATTTTGTGCCAAAATGGTTGTTAGATTAGATGAGTCGAAGACTGAGTATAAATTGACAAGTCATAATGGTGTTCATCAATCAAATGTTAAGATGAGGACACAAATTGCAACCCCCTTGTGAAAATGGATTGAAGGATATCAATTATGGTAATTATTTGAAAATAATTAAATTGAACATCTTTGAGAAATTAATTGACTAGATTGACCTATTAAATAGGTCATGCATAAAGCTCGATCTGTTGAGCAAACTAGTCATGATGAGAGCTTGTTCTATCAACAAACATCTTGAAAGATAAGCTCATCCAGTCAAATTGATTTGAGTTCGACATTTCCAATAGATAGGTCATGCACTCAAGACTGGTCGAGTTCAATAAATTTCTAGCACTTTATTTTCATAGAAACTCATTTTTTTTGCTATTCCACAACTCTACAAATTAGAGAGTCAATGGATGTTAAAGGCACAACTTTGAAGCTAAAAAGCCTCAACTGTTAACATAAAAAAAGAAAAAAAAAAAAAGTTTTTTAGAGCCTTTTTGCATCTGTTTCAGAAGAACACGGATCTGATTTTTCCAAAGACTTTCATATGTTAGAAACTTCACATGTCTCTGTCATCATCGTACTTGTGTGTATGCAAGTAGCATTGTGGTTTTGGTAAATTGCTGAGATCGTGAAGGAATATGATTTATGCAAGTTTCTGTGCATAGAACTTGGTTGCAAGCAGTGGTGGATCTACTAAGGGACCAAGGGTCAACTGTCCCTCATCCACTTTCAAAAAAATTTGGCTCATCTTTCCTTTTTTAATACAAACATGTGGCCATGTAGGAGAACTAGTGGGTTGACTTAATACCAACCATATGATTGTACTTCCACGTACAACTCCACTTATTCTTCTTCATTTCATTTCCTCCGAACAATCTCTGTCACTCTCTGCAAAACTGCAACTCTCATCTCATTCAGCATTTCACCATCCTCTTTGCGATTTTGACCTTCCTTCCATTTTTGGCCCTTGAGAGATGGAACCGACACGTAAACCAAGAAAAACAACGAAAAGAAAGGAATTGTTCAAGGAGTTGTAACAAGTTCACAAAACACGTTGTTTGAAATGAGTTTTTACGACAGTTATCTCGTTCTAGCAAATTAACGTCATATTGATAAGAGCAATGCAAAAAAATCATGTGCTAGAAGTAACTCATTTTTAATTTCCCATCAGTGGTGTCTGGTGATCTATTCTTGATCTCAGAATTACGTTGGATGTATATCAGGTACAATTACAAACCCAACTCAGTATTTATTCAATTTCAACTGGATCTTTATTTATTGGAGTAATCTATTTCTAGAACAAGTATGAAACAGATAACCGTGTTATAGAAAAATTTCAATTTCAGTTGTTCAACTGTTGAATAAAAAAACCCTACCAGAATTTTTATAGGGTTTTGTTTTCTACTTAATCAATTGACATTGTGCTTGATAGGTGATTGTGGTGACTGGTGAGGCATGGCTAAGAGTAGTGTTTGGTATTTTTACCTGTTTAGAACTCTTGTTTGGGGCTAACAAAGTGAAGGCTTTAGTGTGCATGACTCATCTCTCCTTTTTTGATCCACTTCATCTCCATCTCTATAATCTCTCATCTTCGTTTCTCCTTTTCTTTCTCGATCTCTGTCTCTACATCTACAATCTGCCACCACCATCAAATACACAACTTCACCAAGAGACCTAACAATTGTCGAACACCCCAAAGACAACGACTTCATCAAGGTATATCTATGATGGCTTAAATAATTCAGAAACATATGATATCAATCATTTTTTATGGATTGTAATAGATAAACAAAACTAAATTAACGAGACTTTTTTACATTCCTATTTGAAGAAATTTTCGATAAAAATGGTTTTTAAATGCTTTCGCTATTATTGAACTTCATGTTAAGATGATGGCTATGTAGACAACCTGTGCTAAGTTGGAAAGAAGATAATTGCGTTGATACATCAACTCAAAATTTGTTGCTTTGATATATGATTTTCAAAATATTGGAGGGATTATGTATAAGTATGAAATAATATTCTTTGTTACTTTATGTAAAAGACTGCAAATCCTGTGACTAGGGTAGAGTTGGGAATGACTACTTGGACATTGCTTCACACTCTTCCAACTCAGACACTGTACATTAACCTATGAAAATTGATCTTAGAATAGCTCATAATAAACAAATGCTTTGGTGTTTAGTAATGATAAAACCATTCAAGGATATGTTAACAGGAAGGCATCAACTACTCCACACCACCATTTCCTCTTTCTCAACACCATTCTACTCTCTTACACCACCTACTTTCTTTCTCACACCACCATACTTTCTCACACCACCTAAATAAACAAAAAACCAATATTTTTCCCCTCCTCATTCAAATCGAAACTCGGTTCCTCCCTCCCCCATTCGAATCTCTTCCCTCTCCCACATTCAAATCTCTCTACACACTCAAATCTCTTGCAAATCTCCTCCCTCTCTCTCGAGAGAATATCTCAAAATCGAAACCCTTAAACTTTCAAACTCTCCAAAACGCAACAACTCAAAACGCATCTCTCAAAATGCAAAACGCATCTCTTGTGACTCCAACTCGAGCCATCCATTCTATCTTTGGGTTTAGGATTTTTGTTTGGATTGTAAGTGCGTTGTCCATAACCAGGGTGAAGACATCTCTTTATACTGATCTTAAGCATGATAATATAAAACAGAATGAAATCAATGAATTGACCAACATAACATTCATACGTGAAGAAAAGTGACTAGGAACAACATTTGAAGAATAAATTTACTAACATAGCATTCATAAATGAATTTTTTTCCTGTTCGCAACTCGCAATGCGAGGAATTTCAGATACCCCGCATTGCACAATGCGAACAGGAAATTTTTCGGATAGATTTGCGTAACTTTAGTAAAATGACCGTAAATTTCTTATTTCAAAACATTTTCAAGTGATTCAACTTGTGTTTATTAGATAACTCAGATTACTACAACTTTTGTGTTTTGATCAACTTGAGATTTGGTCTCGATCAAGCATATAAGTTGGCCGAAATTCAGGAACACTATATTGTTTTCATTGCGAGACAGATTTGCGCGACTTTAGTAAAATGATTTAACTTGCTCATTTCAAAAAAATTTCAAGTGATTCAAGTTGTGTATTAAATAACTCAGAGTACTACAAATTTTATGTTTGGATGAGCTTGAGACTCGATCTTGATCGAGCATATAAGATGGTCGAAAGTCAGGGACACTATCTCGTTTTCATTGCAAAATAGATTTGCGCGACTTTAGTAAAATGATCATAACTTGCTCATTTCAAAAGATTTTCAAGTGACTCAAATTGTGTTTATTAGATAACTCATAGTACTACAACTTTCATGTTATAAGCTGGAGAATCAGTCTCAATTGAGGGTTTAAATAGGTCGAAAATTGCGTTGTTTTGCATTTTTTTCGTTTTGAGTTTGGGTTTCTCTGTTAAGTTATACATATTTATTGGTGGTGTGAGAAAGTAAAAAAAATAAAATAAACTTTGGTGGTGTGAGAGAGGATATGGTGTTGTGGAGTAGTCGTTGCCTAATAGGAATGGATAAGAAACATGGCAAAATATTAGTTACATTTAATTATGTTCCTCCAAGATTGGATTTTCCTTGTAGTTTTGATTTGTCTTTGAATTAGGTGTTTCCATAAATATTATGGCATGTCAAGGTCCTGGAAAAATATTATCATTGTGAATTAACTAATTAGACAAACGTTCACCTTTGAGCATTTTTTTTTTGTGCATTGAAGGTTGGCCCGTTTAATTCAAATGACGTTTTTTTTTTTTTATGTTTATGCATTGGTAGGCCACTGTCACTAATGGCCTCGTAGTATAATATGCATGCTATCATAGACAGTTAGACACTCCTTTAATAAACTTATGTCACCATTAAGCCACACAATCCATCATAAATATAAAAAGATAATTGAATAACAATTGTTAGAGTTTGCATGTTTTGTTTTTAATAAACTTAGGTCACCATTAAGCCACACAATCCATCGTAAATATAAAAAGATAATTGAATAACAATTGTTAAAGTAATGTTTTTGTTTTTATTAAATATTTTATTATTTTTTCAGCTATAGAAAAGTGTTTGAAAAGAAAGTATGCATCAGAGTTACCATCTCCTAGCCTACAAAATAATGTGAGTGGTCAGTTAGATCCAATCTCAAAGTCAAGTCATGTGGATTATGATATGTCAGAGCTCCAGATTTATCTTGGATCAAGACCTTGCATCTCAGACTATCATCGTAATGATCAAGACACAATTTGAAGAACATATTTAACCATCAACTTGATATGGAGGATTTTGGTTTATCCTCATTTTGAGTGTTTGAAAGTACACTTTGAAGTAATTATTTTATATTTGAAAATACACCTTGATATTTTATAGTTTGGTGAACTATTTTGATTACCATTAGGGTATAATGAACCAATGAAGAGTATTGGTGTATGAACATAAAAATCAAAATATATCTTAACTTTAGATCTTTTAGATCAAACTGTCATTAAGAACTGTCATCTCACTTTCAAACACAGATATGAGTGAGATGACAGTTCTTAATTAGACCACGTGATCTCCCGCCACTTATGCCATAAATCGGCTTTTTGCAAGCGTTACTTTGACCTCTTGATTTTGGACTTTGTACTGTCAAATACAAACTTTCAAGATCATCCTTTAGCACCCTATCTAACTATGGAGCGTCTTGAGGTTTCACAACCTATTACCATTGTCATGGAAGGGCTTAACTATACTGTATGGGCTCAAGCCATGTCCAGATTTCTTAAGGGCAGAAAGCTTTGGCGCTATGTCACTGAGCCAAAACAAGACAATGAAGAAGACAACACAAAATACATGGACCGTCTCGAGGAGTGGGATAGCAAAAACCACCAAATTATCACATGGATTCGCAACGCATGTGTACGCTCCATCAATCTCCAATTTGGTAGATTCGAGACTGCCAAGTCACTTTGGGACTTTATGGAGAAACGCTACACCATCTCTAATCTGTCTTATCAAACCAACTTATGGGTACTCTACATCGCATGCAACAACAACCCGGACAATCCATCAACACTTTTCGAGATGCACTATGTTTGGGACCAACTTGTTTCCTCATAACCCAAATCTACAGATTCTGAACTTTGGATCAAACAGTTACTGAACTTCTCTCGGAAGATATTCGTCTTACCCCTCGCAAGCCCACCCCTACAGATATTGTCTTTGCCACTCGCAAGACCACCCCTACAGATGTTTTCTTTGCCACTCCCAGAGGACCTCAGCCAAACTATACAAGTCATTCATCTGGATCTTTCACACAATTCTGCACTTACTGCAAGAAAACTAATCACTCTTTTGGACTGTCGGTTTCGAGTTTGCCAATTCTGCCAGAAGAAAGCCCCCAGTCATTTTCAACATGAATGTCTTCAAAATCCTAATAGACATTCCCAATAATACATGTCTCGCGGTGCTTCTCCTAGATCCGCTGTCACTATTGTTGACAGTTCAACATCCATTGTTCCTATCGAATCCTTATTTGCTTTCGACATAGAGCAAATTGTCAAACATGTACTTGCTCATTCTAGTAATCCACCCTTCACTGCTATGTCAGTCACCTCAGGTTATTCATCTTGGTTTTTTTATTCTGCTTGTTGTACTCACATGACACCTGATTCCACCATCTTTTCCAACAAATGCATCGCTATTCACACTCTAGCCATTAAAATTGTTGATGGCTCTCCCATGATCGTGATCCATATTGGGAAAATTTCCACATCAAGCACTTCTCTTTATGATACTTATTGTATTTTCCATCTAACTTTCAATATCTGATCTGTGAGTCAACTATGTGACTTGGGTCTTACTATCCTTTTTTCTACTTCTAGTTGTTGTGTGCGGGATCCAAAGACGATGCAAACTCTTGGGATAGGCCGTAAGGTTGGATGACTCTTTGAGCTAATCAACCTCCATATTCCATATCACTTCTCTGTTCAGACAACAGCTCCAGTTTTATCCACCCCATCCATTAGTCTCTGGCATTCTCACATTGGTCATGCTTTGTTAGTCGTCTTCAATCCTTAGTAATTAGTGGTCATTTAAGGTCTGTCAGTAAAGATCAATTTGATTGTTTTTCTTGTCAACTTGCAAAACAATCAACATTACAATTTGATAATAGTGACTCTTTTTCTTCTGCACCCTTTGACTTAATTTACTCTAATATTTGGGGTCCGTCTCCTACTACTACTACGGGATGCTCTAGATACTTTGTAATTTTTGTTGATGATTACTCTCGCTACACTTGGCTTTTTCTCATGCGCAATCGATCGAAATTACCTCAGTTATACTAACTATAGTACTGTTAAGGTTTTTGGTTGTGCTTGTTTTGTTCTTCTTCAGCCTCATGAGTGCACAAAGTTGGAACCTATATCTCGCCTATGTTGTTTTGTTGGATATGGTATTGAACACAAATGCTACAGATGTTGGGATCCTCACTCCAAACGCCTCCATGTATCATTTTCTTGGAACACAAAATGTTATACTCCATCTCCAAGTTTCACCTACTGCATGCCACTACTCCTCTCTATTAATTGACACTTCTGTAGATCTTTTCCTAACACTCCTGATATGGAATCTTTATCGGAGTCAACATCTCCACCCACACATCCTATTCCCTCCTCACATGAGCTATCCGTCTTGCCTCTCCTAAACTACTTGTCTCTTCCGATGGATCTGCTCCAGTAGCTCCTGATCTCTCTCCTCGAAGAAGTGACCGGGTAAAAAAACCTTATGTTCATCTTCGTGATTTTGTTGCATTTTCCACTATTCTTTCTCGCCATGAACCTCATTATATCATGAAGCTAGTTCTGACCCTCTTTGGCATAAAGCAATGGCTGATGAGTTATAGGCACTTGAAAACACTCACACTTGAGATCTAGTGGACTTGCCAAAAGGCAAACATGCTATGGGATGCAAATGAGTTACAAAATCAAAACTCACTCTGATGGGTCTATTGATCGGTTGAAGGCTCGCCTGGTAGCTAAGGGGTATACCTAGGAGTACGGGATTAAATATGAGGAAACCTTTGTTGCAGTTGTTCATCACAAAAGAAGTTCATATGCATCCTCCTCCTGGTTCTCATCATCCTCCACATCAAGTCTGCAAACTTCGTCAAGCTCTCTATGGCCTCAAGCAAGCTCCACGAGCTTGGTTTGCCAAGTTCAGCACCATTGTTAGGGATTTTGGACTCACTTCCAGTTCACATGATTTTTCCCCTTTCATTCGCAAATTGGACCAGGGTACTATTATTTTTCTTCTTTATGTAGATGATATGTTTATCACCAGTGATGACACATCCGAAATCTCGAATCTCAAGACTTATCTCAGTCAATAAGTAGAGATGAAAGATCTTGATAAACTTAATTACTTTTTGGGGCTTGAGATCACTTCTAACTCCGAGGGATATTATCTATTTCAAGTTAAGTATACTTCTAATCTTCTTACTTGGGCGGGACTCACAGATAGTAAGACATGTACCACTCCTCTTAAGCCCAACTCTAAACTCACTCCTATGGATGGTACACCTCTAGATGACCCTACCTTATTTCGCCAGTTGGTTGGGAGTCTAGCTTATCTTACAGTTACTCACCCTAACATTTCCTTAGTTGTCCATATTGTCAATCAATTTCTCTCTGCTCCTCACCTCATTATGATGCAGTTCTTTTCATTCTTAGGTACATCAAGGGGACCCTATTTCACCGTTTTCATTTCTCTGCTCACTCTTTACTTGAGCTTCGTGCCTACTCAAATGCAGATTGGGCAGGTGACCCCCACTGATCATCGATCTACCATTACTATTGCTTTTTCTTTTGTGATTCACTTATTTCTTGGCGCAGCAAGAAGCAAATCATAGTCGCTCGATTCAGTATAGAAGCTGGGTATCGTGCTCTTGCTGATACAACTCAGGAAATTATCTAGCTTCGCTGGTTACTTGAAGACATGGGTGTTACTCATTCTATTGGACTATCATCAACTAAGATAATCAAAGTGTTATTCAGATTGCTCACAATGATGTCTTCCATGAATGCACTAAAGACATTGAAATTGATTGTCACTTTATACGTCATCATCTACTTGTGGCACCATTGGTCTGTTATTTGTTTCTTCCACCGATCAAACTACAGACATTTTCACTGAAGCGCATCCTCTTGGACTCCTTTAGGATTTAGTTTTCAAACTCAAGTTGATATCCATTTTACCACTTTGAGTTTGAGGGAAATTGTTAATGTATAAAATGTATAAGTCATGGTTTAGTCCCACATCAACTTAATTAGGATGTTAATGTATAAAATGTATAAGTCATGGTTTAGTCCCACATCGGCTAAATTAGGACTCTTTCTCCTCACAATCCTATAAATAGTACACCTCCCATTGTATACAAATTACACCATTCATACAATCTCTCGTGTCTTTGTATTGTCTCATTTCCTCACAAATGACTATCAATATGGATCACAATGTTGGAGGCAACTGAGGGTGTGTTTGGTTACATGGAATCCTATGCCATGGGAATTCATGAGGGGACCCCTATATTCTATGTTAATTTGAGGTATCAATTCACATCCACTATTGATCACAAAATAGAAGTCCCATGAACATGAGAATCATATGGAAGTCCCATAAACATGAGAATCATATGCCTTGGGGGACCAATGAGAGAATCGGAGTGTGATTCTCATGTTCATGGGACTTTCATTCCCACCATTGATCACAAAATCAAATATTGGAAGTCCCATGAACATGAGAATCATATGCCTTGGGGGACCAATGAGAGAATCGGAGTGTGATTCTCATGTTCATGGGACTTTCATTCCCACCATTGATCACAAAATCAAATATTGGAAATCCCATGAATATGAGAATCATATGCCTTGGGGGACCAAAGAGTGTGATTCTCATGTTTATTGGACTTTCATTCCCAACATTGATCACAAAATCAAATAATGGATGTGGAGTGTGATTCACATGTTCATGGGACTTCCATTCCACCATTGATCACAAAATCAAATAGTGGATGTGGAGTAATACATTAATTTAGCCTAAAATGTAGGAGTCCCCTCATGAATTCTCATAACACAGAATTCCATGCAACCAAATACACCCTGAGTGGTGGTAGAGACAAGGAAGGCATCATCATATACAGGTAGGTGTATGTGATAGCTAATGTGTTGAGGCAGAGGTTGGACAGAAGAGCCATTTCTAATAGACACATGAGCCTTCATCAGCAAGGGTAAATATATATCCCAATGGATTAGCTCAATGCTAAATAATAGACATGCATTTTGAGTCTGCTCATTCTGGAGAGCACTCCGTCTCGTGTGTGAGTCCTCATAGCGTCCATCAAGTTGCAAACGGCCTAGTCAGTAAGGTAGCACTGATGATAGCTGGATCAGCATAGATTGATCAGGTGGTGCAATATTTTGAGATGTTTCAAGTTTCAGCACTTTTAATGTTATTTTCTGTAGATAATCTGACTGAAGTAAATATTATGAGTTACTATATCCCTCTCAGAACATTTGGTGACAAATTAAAATCCTAAATAAGCGAAATAATCATGTGAGGCTACAACCAAAGAGCCTAAAGAAGTACGTAAAACAACATTGAATATATAGTAACAAGTACAATCTGCTAGATGAACTCATGCATGTTTTCCAAGTAAGCATCAATTTTAAGATGTGCTCGGAACTCAGTATCCAACAAAACTATCTTAAGGGTGTGTACAAAATTATCTTAAAGGGGATGTATATATATATATATTTAAAGCTATGAGATTTATGAGTGTCGCCAAATGGCGCAAATCCAGCTCAGAGAGCTCAACAAATTTTGTACTATTTCTACTTTTACATTTCAACTTCAACCGCAAGTTTTGTTTCATCTCAAATTCACCCTACTTTTGAATAAATGCATTGTAGAACAGTAGACTACACATAGAATAACATGTGTAAGCATGCATGGTAAAATAATAATCTTAATTTATTCGGGCATGAGACCCACTCACCCTGAGTAACAAGTATATAATTTGTATAAGTCGATTACTTACCCATGCTTCCACCATCCATAGTCCACAATGAGGATACGAGGTAGAAATTCTCAACCCATTCCTAGTCCTATGCCCCCAGCACCAGTTGCTAATCCTGTGCCCCCAGTCATTCCTAATCTTCCTCCTCCTCGTCCTCCTCAACCTCCTAGAGTGTGGAACACTGATCCAACATTGATATGCCCAAGAGCTTTTGTTGTTGAGGAAGAAAATCGAAAAACGAGTTGGGAAAGTCTTATAGAGAATTCAAACTCGGAGGAAAGTGAGAAGGATGAAACTGATGATGAAGATTTTGTTGTTGTTGAAGGATCTAGATGCAACCGCGTGAACGGTAGAGGGTGGAGGTGCAAAACAAAAACATGGCCAGGGTACCGTTTGTGTGAACATCACCTAGGTCTTGCTAAAAAAGATCGCAACAAAAAACCAGGTAATGCTAAAACAAATCATGTTGGTGTTACTATTAAGGCGAGGGGAGAATGCTCTACAAAGCATCATGAGCAAGGAGAGATCGCAAAATGCATGGATGAATGAAAAGAGAGTGATGTGAACTGTGGGTTAATATAATTAATTAATTATGTGAGGGAAATATACCAAATAAAAATTAATGATTTTACTCAATTCCTTGTTTCTCTTTCTTATTTTGCAAAAGTCTAGGACTTTTGATAAGCACAAAATGATCTAGTTATGGTAAAAATAGGTGAGATAGACCAATGGTGTGTTCGCCTAGTGGTTAGGGCTGTGTGGGTTTGACCCCCACGCCCTAGCTTCGAATCCCGCCGGCGGTATGGTTTGTTTCTAATGGGTGTTGACCTATAGGTCGCCCAGTTGATAGGTTATGGGATCCTTAAAAACCCAGCTTGCCTTTCAAAAAAAAAAAAAAAAATAGGTGAGATAGTGATTAATTAATTTGTTTTACTTTAATTAAAATCCTCTGCAGGGAGATGATAAAAAAAAAGTTATTAATGGATCCATTTATCTCATCAATTTCAATATCAACTTTTTGAATGTCTTAAAAAAAAAATCTATCTTCGAATGTATCGCTTTAACTGATTTTTTTTGTTTTTTCAGAATAAAAATACATTTAGTTCACATAAATCCAAAGCGTAATTTTAAATAGTTTGTTTTTTCTCCAATTTGGTTACTTTCTGTTCAAAATAAGACAAATTTACTGGGAGAGTACAAGATTGAAGTTGAAACTGAAATTTAACCCCAAGACCGTAACAAAATACTTTGACAAATAGTAACTATGTGGAGTGACTGCAAAATGGTTTCGACAAGCTCAAACTGATCTGGTACAATAGTTTGAGTAGTGGGGGGTACCTTGGTTTTCCTTTTAACACCCTAATCCGCTTTGATAATAAAAAACACTCAAAAAATCATGATAATCGAGACTACATTGGTTTCTTCTTCGTGAGGTTTAATATCACATAATGATTACTAAAGCTCTGATTAGGTTCAAAATTTTGATTTTCCTCATTACCATGAAGTATAAATTAATGAGCTATTGGGGTTGAACCAATGTAACCATAGGGTTCCTAGTGGGTTTTGATTCCCTATGGATTAGATTCCTTTGTTTGATTTAATCGGTCACAAATGGTAATGCAGTGAAACCAAAACATCACCAAAGCAATTGTGAATTATTTTAAAACAACAATTTTTAATGTAGTTTAATGACATTATTACAAAATTGGTGTGAATGTGCTAGTCTACAAGATGAAGACTGATAAAGGAAGATGTTCAAAGGTATGAGAGATTTCAAAGGTAAAAGTTGAAGCAGGCATAAAAAATAACCTAGTGAATTCAAAACAATCAATCTATGAATCCCCTCATCTCCCTAAAGAAGATTTTTTTGAAGCATATCAAAATGTGAGCTCTTGATTGTTTCAATGTTTTATATTTTGAATCCATCTGCTTTTATCAATTTGGTGTTAACATAATCAATTAACTGAAAGGGCATAATAGTTTGTTTAATAAAATTTTAACAATCCTTCAAAGTCTTGAATTTGAGTTTGTGCAATTATAGTGGTCTTATTTATTCTTCTATTACACAAAATAGGCCTTATAAGTCATTTTCCCTTTTTTTAAGCTCGGTGAAAATAAATTTATATTATTTCAGAGCAAAATGGTTGAACATGAATCAAAACTATTTAGATATAAGTGTATTTTTCGTAACATTTCTTAAATACTGTACAAACAGTAAAGTTCCAACGGAAAGGGTCAGTTGTTTTGTGTGTGTGTGTGCGTGTGGGAATGCCTAATGTTGCAAAGCAAGAGTAGGCAGAGTGCAAAATACCCCTTTCAATATACACCTTTATATTGCCATATTTGTGCTCAGGGCTAATAGTGAGTAGTTGAACCAAGAACACAACTAATTACAACTTGTCGAGACCCAAACATGACACAAAACGCTAATAAAACACAATACTACCTGTTTGACAAATCATAGTCTCATATCACCTATTGAATGCAAGAAAGAAATGGCATTGATTATACAACCAGGTCGATGGACAACCTCATGGTAAGCAGATCATGGAGATGTTCTATATCAGATTCGAAAGTAGAATAAATAGTTGCACAGTAAAGGTAGTAAAACCCATCAATGCCTTTTTTTGAGCTTTAAACATTAGCTTGCTAAGTGAGCTCCATCTTTTGGTTCAGCCAAACAGACTCCTCTAGCTAGGCCTTCCAAGAAGGAACACTAAGCTCTCGCATTGGGCATAGTGGATTGAGCACAATTTTGTGGAATCAAGCTTCTAAGGAAGAAAAGCAAGTTGATCTCTAATTTCAACTGCCACTTGGGAGAGAATTCAAGGGTCTCCTATCAATAACAAGGAAGATTTTGTGCTTATTACTTCTTAATATGTTGATATTTCCTTGAATTCGGATGTCCAAGGAGTAGATGACACCCTCAACCTGCTTCCAAATGAGTAGATGGTACCCTAAAGTAGCTAGAGCGATGGAAGCACTTTTAACTCAAAAGAAGCCCAAGCAAAGCGCACCTTGGAGGAGACGAGTAGGGCGGGAATTTTCTTCCAAAGTTAATTGGTGGGCTCGGATGTGTTGTGGTTCTAGATAGGGGTGTTTAGGCAGGATTGAGGGGGGCTCCTGCGCACAGTGGGCAGGAGCAGCTCCTGCGCAGGCCTCCCAGCCGTTGGATCAGAATCCAACGGTTCAGATCATCTAAATTTGAAATTCAAATTTTATTTAAAAAAATTTCCCGCCAAAAACCTCTCTCCTACCCGATGATCTGAACCGTTGGATTTTGATCCAATGGCTGGGAGGCCTGCGCAGGAGCTGCTCCTGCCCAATGTGCGCAGGAGCCCCCCTCAATCCGTTTAGGCATCTCTTTAATCTCTCTTCATTTTTCTCTTTTGTTTCAAAATGTTTTTCTCGATTTGTTCAATATGTTTTGTTTCTTGGGGAGAGTAAGTGAGAAAACTATACCTTACACACACACACAAACGAACGAAAAAAAAGGAAAAAAGAAAAGAAGAGATAAGTGGCAAAAGATAGCAAATTTCTATCCTCCGCTTTTTCACTATTATATTTCCATGAAAGAAAATAAGTTTATTATGAAGTTGGCGCAGCGAATGTTGAAGAGAATGAAAGTTGGAGATTTCAAAGGGTACATAGAAGAAAGGGAAGAATTCAATAGAAGAATAATAATTTAGGCAAAATTGTAGTAGAAGAAATAATAACGATAATAATTTGGAGAAAAGATAATAATTTGATTAATATTTGGTTGTTTGTTGGTTTTTTACAATGTTTGGCTTTCTCTCATTTAAATAATTAAAAAAAAAACTAATCCTAGCTAAACTATACTCGCTTGATTGAAATCTAATTAAACTAGAAAATTCTAAAACCTATTATGTTCCTACATCAGGAACCCCTTCTTTAAAACAACTCATTCTCGAGTTGCACATCTAGAAGATGATACAATCACTTCCCTCTGATGACGAGAGCACAATGCAAAAAAATTTCCAACGCTTCTTGCGACTCCTGGATTGAATTCTCCTCGCTTATCTTTTCAAGATTGGCATGATTGTCAGGAATGACATCTTTCACGCTGCAGTGAATTATAAAAAAAGAATATTCTTTTCATAAAAATTTCATAAAAATGGGACTTCTCGCAATGGATTGCATATGGATCTACATATGTTGATAAAAACGTATCTCCCCTTCTAAGGAGGGTTTTGATCACATGATTTGTCTTGCATAACCATTTGTATTTCTTCAAACATGTATCTTGATCTCCATTTCGATAAAGGAGAAACATCGTTGACTTCAATTATTCCTTCGGCACCACAAGTAGACTCCACTTGACCATCCAAATAATCATTGAAAACTGATGGAGAAAGAAAATCAAGGCACAACTGATTTTGTTGATTCACTATTTAAATGTATTGTTTTTAGTAGAGGATCACCTAAGGGTGGAGGATTATGAGGTATAATTGTGGTTGGTGAACAAGATAAGGGAATTTGTTTACCTCGCACCTTTAATACCTAGGATTTCGTCAACAACAAGTTCTTTCACCATAAAAGTAGTTTTACATATTAGTTCGTTGTGTGATTATTTCAATGCAACTTGCAAATCGACTTTCGTAACATAGTTGCTAAGATTTGGCTGGGAAGAGTTATTCATGGTGACCGAAAGAATTTTTCTTCGGAAAACAATGAAAGGTAAGTGCGTAAAGAAAACCTAGGGTTTTTTTTTTTTACAATGTTTGGCTTTTTCTTCTTTAAATAAAAAAAACTAAACTTGCTTAATTGAAATCCTAATAAAACTAGAAAATCCTAAAATAAGACAATTCTAAAACCTATTATGTCCCTACATCAAAAGTACTCTTAGAAACATTCCTCAAACTATTAAGCCTAAAACAACTGATAATGTTATGAAAGTCCCTAACATCAAATACATGAGATGGCATGAACTATATCGAGAGAAAGCAAGCTTACCAGCACTGAGGGAGAAAATTCTTCTATCCTGCAACTTTCAACTTTCTTATTTTTAATAACTTGTCAACAATCACAACCTCGAAGGATGCCCACAATATGAAAGAGGCATATATCTGATGGAAAAAAAAAAGGTTGCTCTCTGGATAATCTCAACCCTGGAATTAGGTCAATCATCATGAACATTTTCAACAAGAGCTAGAATGGTTACACATCCTATAATTTCATATGGTTCTTCCACTAACATTTTTTGCTCATCCAAATAAATGTAAAATATGTGTGCTAGGCAATCATCTTTTTGGTACAGCAGTACCTAGTATTCATATCAACAAACTAGTCTCCTGCGTACTAAAATCATGAAGAAAATCCATAAGAAGTATACGTCTATGCTAAATAATTGCAAGAAGATAAGAAATTATACATGATAGTCTAAGAGGAGCTTGCCTGAATTAAAACTTCATAAGAATAGTACTTTAAAATTTTTAGAAAGGGTGAAACTATTATTCACATAAGAAGTACCTAGTATTCATATCAACAAACTAGTCTCCTGCGTACTAAAATCATGAAGAAAATCCATAAGTATACATCCATGCTAAATAATTGCAAGAAGATAAGAAATTATACATAATAGTCTAAGAGGAGCTTGCCTGAATTAAAACTTCATAAGAATAGTACTTTCAAATTTTTAGAATGGGTGAAACTATTATTCACAAGCAACTCAAACTTGCAGACAAAGAGGGTTTGAAATATTTGGAAGTTCATCCAATTAAAAAAAAAAAAAAACAGATTCTCAAAAGAAACCCGTTTAAATTGTGGAACACCGCCCTTTCCATTTGAAGAATCAAATCATTCCATGAATTCCAAATCACCCTAGAAATTGTTGACCCTCTGACTTCCCTTTGGAGAAAACCAAATTTCTAATATCAAAGTTTCAATCAATCAACTATTGAAAGGATCTTCGTATTCCCTTATTGCAAAGATAATCAGTCATCACTTTGATTGCATACTCCAAGAGAGAAATTCCTTAGTAGGAATCATGTTCCAAACCAAATTTCAAGTGATTTGGTAGACTAGAAAATTCTATTACGCCAAACCAAGGTAAAAGGAAAACCATGGATCGTAAGGTTTTGATAGCAAGTCTGGGCCAACATCTCATAACATAGGAAATTATATACTTCCCTTTATTAGACCATCTACAAAAGCAATCATCTCGCCCCTCCAAAAATGAACTTGGAAGATAAATGCCGAATGAATTGGCCAGCCTCCAATTAATTACCATTTATCTTTATGAGGTGTTTTCCCATAATCAATTTGAGATTGACATAACCTTAGTACGCTTTATTTTGATACAAGTCGCCAATACTTGAGTGAAAGCATCATTTGTAATCAACCTTCTTTTGACCAAGTCCCCTTGCTCCTACGACACAATCCTAGGCAAAACGTTCACCAGTCTCATCCCAAGGATATCACAGATTTATGGAACATGTTGCATGGACTTGTTATCCATACGACATTTAACTTTGTAATATTCAAATCATAAACAACTTCACCTAAAGAATCACCCGTTCAATATATAAAATTGCATTTGTAAAATGCATGTTAACCACCAAAGGTTTTTAGGAAGTCATGGATCTCTTACTTGTTTACAGAGATACAAAGACAGCTTCAATTCAATAGATTCTTTCCGCTGTGGAGACTGGGCGGAGAAAGACCACTATGACTGTGATGTTATCTTTGCTCCCACGTGCAGCAGCTTCTGTTGCTAATCTCTTCGAGCACATGCCAGGCTCTTTAACTGTGTCTCTGATGATGGATACAACATCCTCATTGCTCACTACATCCCATAACCCATCGCTTGCCATTACCTAAAAGACAACCAGGAAGACAAAACTAATTAGAACCACATATATCAGTTGCAATGTTTCGGATATATAGTGCATGCCAGGGTGAAAATTTAAAAGAAAATCGGGACTTAGGATATGCTCTGGAAATTATATAATAAAGATAAATTCAGACATTATAACATTACAAAATTTAGGAGAAATTCGTTTTTTATTGTCATGCAGCTGTGATTGACTCAGATGCTTAAGATATAACTCTGTTTTGAAGGTCTGAATGTGCATAGTTAATACACATTGATTTTTTGTGAACATGCCATATTCAAAACCATGGAAGAGTGTTTTCCCTTGAAGAGGTAGGATTCCCATTTCCAAGCTAAGTACAACATTTTTATTGGATTACTTGACTACTCCACACTGTTTATACTTTAATCCAGGGGAGCAAGATTTTTTGTTAGGGGGGGGGGGGGGGGGGGGGGGAAGGCGCGAGGTCGCCAGTTTGCATTGCAGCCACGATTTTCATTAATAAGTACTTTTGCGCTAGGAGTGTAGTGTCAAGGTCGCCGATTCACATTATGCACAGGCTTTTAACAACTTTTTTTTACATCAATTAACCAAAATGGCATTTTCCATAGAAATAAAGAGGGAAATTGTGTCATAGGACTGATTGTTAATTTGTGACTAGAGTGGAAAATTGAAGTCATGGGGTTGATTGCTAATTTGGACCTGTTAGTGAGTCCCCCAGTTAAATTTCTATATAATATCAATTTTACAAGGTAATATCTTATCTTTACCTACAATTTGAATTCCAATTTATCAATTCCATTTGATGAAATACTTCGCACAAGGAGTGCTACTGTCAAGGACCAAATCCAGTACATATGCAAGTGATAGAGAACCAATATCATACAATCAAATGTCTACCTCACCAATTCAGGTAATCGCACTCCTACATAAGCATCAGCAAAGCCTCAGATAAAACCATGAGAGAATAGCTATGGGAGAGTTATTGATGAAGATTCAAATCAAGAGTGATATGATATGTCAATTCACAGTCAACCAACAAATTTATAGCTTGGTCACCAAAAAGTATATGGCTTGATCAAATGAAATGAATTAAGCTTCCAAGAAACATTATTAGTAGAAGTTGCTGGGCCTCAATAGGAGCAGCTCTGTCTTGAGATTTGAATTCGCATAGTGATTATCCATTGTTAATATTTTATATCATCCCTATTGTAACAGTTCAATCAATGGATCACAAGACAAACCAAACCTTGAAAAAACTACAGAGAATAAATGAAGGAAGAAAAGAAAGTGAACTGGGTACCATGTTTTTCGTAGGCAAAAGAAAAAGGAAAAATAAAATAAAGAAACATGTTCATTAAGCAGCTATGAGAAGCGAGAAAGTCACTGAGCAAAAAACTGAACAGAAATTACACAAAAAAATAGATGAATGCCTAATTTGACAGATCCGAACTGTGGGCCTGCATGGAGGAGTGTTATGGATAGATTTTTGGCAAAAATAATCTCACAACGATGTAGATCTTTCTCACAAAAATTCACTTCAGTCCAACATTATCAACCATATCGGATGCAACATGCATCAGATTACATTTTCATCAAGGATGGAACAGGTGCATAGAAATGATTGAGGTAATAAGGACCAGGAAGGAGGAAATGGCATGGCAAAGGGAACGCTCAAAGGGGTGAAAGTTGGCCCGCTAAATGATTGGATATACCTCGATCCACGGAAGCACTGATTAAAAAACTGTTTGAAACGATCTGCCTAAAATTTCTATTTGTGTTTCCAAAAAAAAAAAAACCTCTGTACATGTGCCCAAAATCTGTCTGTTTCCAGGTCATTTCAAAAATACTTTTCCAGGTCATCTCAAAAACACTTTAAGCAATGTGCCCAAAATCTCTGTTTGTGTTTCCCAATCAATCTGAACCATTCTAAGTAGGTTTTGCCTTTGAGTCTACCCACTTTGAATTTCTTTTTTTCTTTATAATTTTTTTTTACCCTGAAGGTTTTTCCGAGTAGATGTAATAGGGATAGAAATAGCCAACAGTGTAGCTGCATTTTTATACAGTGGTAATGGTAGTCTAGATAATAAGACCTGGCCAACAGGTTGTATCATGTATGGTAAACTTTAAGCCTTTTATGATGTAGCCAGGAATTTTCTCTGTAGTTTAGAGCCCCATAAAGATTTATATTCTTATTTCATACACGAAAGTGTGAACTCAGTGAGAGTTTCTCTTGTAGACCCAAATGCTGAGGTCTTCATTTGGGTTGTAATCAAGCGGGGTTTATCTATCCCTTACCTATCAAGTAGTTTGCTCAACTAGAGGAAGAGGAGGAAGAGTTCAAGGTAGTCCAAGACCCAATTTCCCCACCCTTGCCTCTATATCCAAGGTAACTTCATCTAGCAATCTTTTTTCCATCAGTTGCAGTTGTTTCTCACTCTCTTTCTAAATGGAATAAACTGAAGCATGTGCAGCTTGCCCACAAACACATTCCCGCAGCTAAAAGGATTCAAGCTTTCCAATCCTTAAAAACTTCAAACTCCCAAAAGCGGTCCTCTGAAAACCATGAAGTTAACCCAAATGTATTTCAGGAATTGTGAATGAATGAACAAGTGTTTAACTGATTCTCTATACGAGTTGCATACTTGTTCGCAATCTGAAATCCCCTGTTTATTTTCATTTTGAGGACTCTTCCCCTGCACTCCTCAATTCCTCACTTATTTCATGTCTCTCACTCTAAAATCCAAACACCTACCGCTTTGACCTTCCAAACATATTGTCTTTGTGTCCTTCCCACTCTTTCAACTCAACCACCAAGTTTATGAAAAGATTCCTCAAACTCTTAGTTATCTAATGCCATGGCATCAATTATCAGATGGATCTACCTCTACTCCTATGACCCACCTCAAGTTTACTCACTGCAAACCCTAGATTCACTCAACATCATATGTTTGAGAATCTCTCCCAAATTCTAACCTGTATCAGATGTTACGTTTACACAAAAATGGACAGTTAAAAATGGCTACTCTTAAATTTTATTTCGTTGTTTGATGTGGCCAGAAATGTCAAAATGAGCTAAATTTTTCAGATCATCCTCACAAAAAACAAACTCTTAAGTCTTTATGATGTGGGCTCATGAGACTTTCAAATTTGTCAAAAAAGTGTGTCAAAATAAGATGCCTCTATATGATATGCATATGATATGCATATATCATTTCAGCTCTAGTGGAAATAATCCGAAGAAAGGTAAAAGAAGATTATTCCCTTGAAAGAGGAATCAATAGGCAAGAGGCTCATATAAAGGTATACTTCTAAATAAGAGAACGAGAATTGAATACATCTTTGTTTAGACATGTTAAGCATCCGTACCAAGAATTCGTCTTCACAGGTTAAAGTAGTCTCAGTTATCTCAGGTTCTGCAGTGACGGCAGGCTTTAGATCATCATCACCAATTGATCGCGTGACCTGTAAAGAGAAAGTACTTATTGAGCAGGTCCAAACAGTGGCTTGTGAAAACTTGCCTAACTACAAGTAGCAGTCACATACAGTAATGATGCAATTTTGTAATACGTAGTTTTTAATACGATGAGGAGGTTGCAGCCATCAAAAACCAAGAATTTTCTTTGTAACGTTAATATCTATCATTCTATCAAACACCAGGCATGAGATTTTCTGCAACAAAGAAATGGAGAGTGACGAACAATGCCCAAGGAACCCCAAAACAAACCCCCTAAAGCCCCTGGCAAGATTAAAATACACACCCCTGGGAGACTGGGAACACGGCTTTGAAACTATATCAGCTCAACCTCCCTCTTGACCAAGACATCCACACTCATACCAAAGCCGATAATATTAACACAATCATCAAAGCCATAACCCTCTTCAACCAGGACCCTACTACTACTTCTAGAATCTAGACTAGTGGAAAGACCTGACCGGGATTAATTCCTCACTTATCAACATTAAGCAATCGCCGCACCCAATATCTACTCCAGTTCTCCTCCAAATGCTTTGAAGGCAAACAATAATAATAACAATATTACTATTTTATAATAATAATAACAATAACAACAACAACAACAACAACAACAACAACAACAACGATAATAGTTATACCAATAATAAATAAAAGTGTTTATATATGTATCAATATAATTTCGCTGTTGCAACCAGTATGTATAATATCACATATCAATTTTCCAACCCTGAGAGTTTTTAAACGACTTTGAATCTCACAATAATTTTAGAAAAATTAGTGCTACTTAGTAAGGTTGACATATCCCAGTTCATTTTTGTCTCCCCAACCCCCACCCCATGCTCTCACTCTCCGCTCTTCTACTCCCTGCTCTCCACTACCTCAATTGCAAGGTAAATACAGAACTTCATTACCTAGAAGGTTTGAAAATGTAACTTTGTTCTTTATTCTATTTCCATCTCCAGCTCTAACTCTATATCAAGTTGGAGTACATCATGTAGCTGATCATCTAATGGGTTTTCAATGAGTGTTTATACTTGATAAAAATAAACTAGAACTCCAAACAAAAATTCAACAATAAAGCTCTGCAAACCGGCTCGTTAATTCACAATACTCAGCCATTGTGCACAGTCATCTCTGGTGTGAGAAGGAAACCAAGAAAATGTGAAATATTCTTAACTGAAAATAATAGCCTACAAATGAAACCAGAAAAACGTTGGACTTCATGCAAAGTTACAATGAACTTCTTAAATTTCCAAAGGTAAAATTGTTGAATAAAAACATCGCAGGAGGGGTGGGAGAGTTGGGGCGGGGGGGGTGGGGGTGTGTTTGTAAATTTCTTTCTGGAATGAGAAAGACCTATCTGAGACTCAGAAGATTCCCACTCTTTATCCAATTCAGTCCACATATTGCAGTATTAGAAAAAGATAATGGACTGACAAGAACCTGGAGAGCAGCTGAGCCAACCCTCCATGTATCCAATTGCCATTTGACTTGCCCGCCTGCTCTGATAACACGCTCTCTCTCCTCCAAACAGCTTGCAATGTGGTCCTACTTTCATGGTTCATCAAAAACATGCAAGATTGCAAACGCCATTAGTGAAACTGAAACTATATTAGTGACACCTTATATAATTGTCAAATCATTGGTAATAGCTTGATGAAGCACCAAGCTCATACAAACGTGTTTTAATTACCTCACTTAGTGACACAGGATGCCCCCCTCGACATAATATAGACCTGCAATCACCAGCATTAGCAACAAAAAGACTATTCCTGACGATCAATGCAGTAATTGCAGTGCAACCGGGATGCCAATCCTTCTGAGTAACTCCCTTTGAAATACGTTGAGAACCCAGTTCTTTTCTGAATGTGGCATCTGTCTTCACAAATGCTTCTGATAATGCTTCCGAAGGACTGAACCAATACAAAATAAGTATCCACTGAAGCAACAGTGCAAAAAAACCAAGAGAAATGAATGTCACAAACCTGTTTGTAGAGCACAAGGTTTGCAAAAATCCAGGGAGTGCTCTCGCAGAGAACTCAGCAGCTGCCGCACCTGCACATCAATAATATTCAAACATACTGCATCCTCATATTAAGCGAATATAATGCTTTAGACTCCTTTATGCACCTCGATGGCCATCACAGATACCAAATAAATGAATATTCTTCTCATTGCACATCCGAGGCAGTAAGAAATGAGTATCCTCCATAGATTCTCTTCTCCCACAAGTGGCGAAGGATCCGCATGACAATATTGGTTGGTAAGCCAAAGATTGATTCTTAGGACCAGGCCAGATTTTCAAGCTTGAATTAGGAACAGAAGGTCTATTAGACAATAAATCTCCTTGCACAAACCAGTTAACAGCTTCTTGGTAAGTTCGGAGGTTTTGGACATTATCAGGATGAGGATCACTGGTTGAATCTTTAAAATCCTCAGGGACCCTTATTCCTTGCACTTTATCCATGTAATTTACTACGAGATCCAGTTCAGTAACTATGTCATCAAATGAAGGCCTGTTTAATGGATTTGCGTCCCAGCACCTTTGTATCAACGAAAGTAGAGCTGCTGGTGCCCCTGATTGAGGACTTGCAAGAACTGGGCGCAGTCCCGCTGACACTACCGCAGCAGTAAGTTGCTGCTCAGTATAATTCATTTCCAATACAGTGTGGGCCTACAGAAAATAAAGCAATTGTTACGTATTTTCAAAAGCATTGAGTCTTAAAATAATAGAGTTCTTCAAAAAATAGCAAAACTGTATTTAAGGAGGAAGAACAATACTACAATATTACAGGGAACTCCAAAGAAGAACAAGGCTGTATTTTATTTTTATTTTATTTTATTTTTTTGTCAAACAAACACAAGCAATTATTAATACTTCAAAAGTAGAGAGGTTACAAGTACAATCAAAGAAGGAAAACCAAGTAACTGAGCAGCGCACTGATAATCCAAAGAAGGGAGGCCTGAGCTACATTGCAGAGAGAATAAGCAGGCCCACTCAAAGATACATGGAAAGGGATTCCATTGAGGAGATCCCAAGTACATGTACATCCCCAATGTCAAAGTAATGAAATTCTGGTCTGATTGACAGTGTAAAGAAGTGCCAAACTGTAGAACTGGACTCGAGCCCTCAGATCAAAGTACTTAACATACTATACTTGTCTATCAGCATGTTCACCGAAAAAATTGTCATACCTGGGCTTCTGCACGGAGATCAGTGTACGGGACGACGCCAGTAAACAGTTCACTGCATGAGAATGCTTGCATCAGAACATCCTGCTATAGAACAGAAGCTTCCTTGTCCTACTTACATAATAGGAATGAAAACAGGAAATAGCCATGAAACACAGCTTTTTTATAAATACAATGTTATCTTTGCAATTTGCTTTTCTTTCCCCTTAAATGATAAGAACCACCCACCTACCAACTTTCCCAGGTTGAATGCATCGAGCAGAATTTTCTGACAGTTTTATCTCTGTGAGCCAAGTTCTAGGAAATTTCAGAAGTTTATAGGGAACGTATCGAGTTTACTGGCAAGAAAAATCCAGATGACCTTGTGTTAATCTAAGAGAGGGAGAGAGAGAGAGAGAATTTTCGATAGGGCTGAACAAAAAAAGCAAATGTACCGACTAAAACAAATCGAACCAACCAATTTGGTGTTGTTTCAGTCCGGTTTATAACATTATGAAACCAAAGTGATCAGTTCGGTTTTAGGTTGAAAAATTGAGAAAGCCAAACCGAACCTAGAAATATATATATATATATATGTGTAATACAAAAAATTAATAGACAATACATATTTCTTGTCAGTTCGGTTTAGCATAGTTTGGTTTAGTCTGGTAAACCGGTTGTTAAACTTGTTGGTATAGTCTGGTTTGCAGTTTCAAGGTTTCAGGTTGAAACTGAACCGTAAACAACCCTAATCTTCGAGCTCGGTAGTGCCAACATCGCATCTACTTTGTCAGTTGGAGTCAGAAGTTCACAAATTAACTAGTTAATAGCGGCACTTGACATTAACGAGACTGAGACTGTAATATACTGTTGAAGATGCTCTTAACACTTTTTGTACTCAAACATCAAGGTACAAAATAACTCGTGGCCCATGACATCCCAAAAAGGTTAAGAAAAGATCATGAACAATGAACTTATGCAAAGAGCGTTGAATGAGAACTCAACTTGACAAAGCACACACCCATCCTTCACTTGCATTCCTCACATTATTAACACGCGCCTCATATGAATTCCATTCCAGCCCAAGCTCCACCACTTCAAGGTTATTGAGGTCTCGATATCATTCCCACCTCTTTCCCTACACCTCCAAATGCATTGTGGTAACGGAACAAGCTCTAAAAAGTCTACGGAAAAAGGAAACACCACTCAAAAACTCTTCCATAAAACTGATAAAAGTATAAAATACTTCGCCATAAACTCCCCATAATAAGGTCTAGCAGCGGGTCTAGGAATCTAACTTCCCAAGCTTTTATGGCAAAATAGCTTGAGCCCCCTCAATCCAACAAACCCCTTAGACATGTTGGACCTTCCAAAGAAAAACGTAGGATATGGCTTCCATTTATTGGGCTATGTAGGTAGCCAATAAAAAAAGAGAAAGACAGTTAAGTCTATCAAATTTCCTTTCAAAGCTCCATCAAGCCTTTAATAAAATCTACCAATGAAATGGTCTACATATATTTATTATTTAAGTATTGGGGTTATTTTTGTTTTGGGGTCCATTTGATTTATTATAATTGACTTTGGGTCCATTTTAAAAACTATTTCAGTCTGAGGTCCAAAATGTCATAGTCAATCCAGTTAACGATCAAAGATTTTTAATGTAACAACATTGCCCTAGATAAAATCAAAGGTCTAGATTTTAAAAAAAAAATCAATCTTGATGAGGTTTTAACGTACCAAAGAACCTCAAGATGAAAATGTATATCGAGGTAAAATTAATGGTGAGAATTTTGAAAAAAAAAAAAACAAAAAAATGTCAATTTCAATCATTAGCTCCTCTTCTTAATTACAAGCTTCCTTGCTCCTCCATGGCAGAGTGGTGGATGACGTGGACCAAACGAAGTGGGTCTTTTTCGCTAACCTCAACAACTGCGGTGCATATGAAAGGGCGATGGTAGTTTTGGAGGTGGTTGCAGCTGGGTGGTGATGGTGGTGGGAAGGTTGTGGATTTGAGAAGATAATGAGTGATTGTGGTGTGGGTTCAAGGAGAAGAGGATAATATTTGGTTTTTTGTTTTTTATTTTCTCAAAATCCTCACTATTAATTTTGCCTCAATACACATTTTCGTCTCGAGGTTCTGTGAGTCCATCGATATCATTGGAATTGATTTTTTTAATCTAGACCTTTGATTTTATCAAGGGCAATGTTGTCACATTAAATGTGTATTCGTCTCGAAGTTCTGTGAGTCCATTGATATCATTGAAATTGATTTTTTTTAATCTAGACCTTTAATTTTATCAAGGGCAATGTTGTCACATTAAAAATCTTTGCTGACTATGGCATTTTGGACATGACTGAAATAGTTTTTAAAATGGACCCAAAGTCAATTATGATAAACTAAAGGGACCCCAAAATCAAAATAACCCTCAAGTATTTAACAATCAAAACTAATATTCCTAGGAAGTACAAGTTGACAATTTAATTTTGCAGATCTCTATGTGATAGTTAATTGATAGTTAAGCATTATCACAGTGCAAGTCTCTAGTTCAAAATGCTTACTTGATTAATATTCCAAAACTGTAAACATCTGACTTTTCGGTCTGTATGTCCTTCCTTAGTATTTCAGGTGCCATATAAATTAGTGTCCCAACCATATTCTTCTTGTGAAAGCCACCAGTGGGCTTCCCAGATGATCTCCAATTTTCAAGAGAAATATGTTTTAGATTTTTCTTGTATTCGGCCAGACCAAAATCTGCTAGATGTGGACAAAGATTTTTGTCGAGCTGCATAAAATATGTCAACTTTATTTACACATCAGATTTTTAAATAATAGAAAAAGGGAAATAGTTGAAGGTGTGGGAGAAAGAAGAAAGATGGCTAGAAATGTGAAACAATACGTATCCAAACAACTGAAATTTGTAAATAATGTCATCGATGATCATGATAATGGTAGCTTAAGATATAAATACCAACTAAACAAAGAGCTGAGAACTTATGGCAAGAACTGACAAGAACATTTGCTGGTTTCACATCCCTGTGTGCAATCTCCAGGTTATGCAGATATTGAAGAGCTGTTGCTGGAAAAGATGAAAAGGCAACAGTTGTCATAAAGACAAATCAGAGCACACTCTCTGTATATTTTAGCAGCAATAAGTTTAAGATATTGACTAAGAAAGGAAAAATTGAAATGTGAATGAAAAATAATACAGAATAGTTAACAAAAAAATCTGTCATAGACACACTATGTGATATGGCAGGAAACTGCAAGAAGATTGCCAGAGTTCATAAACAGTAATAATTTGAATCCTTTCAGAAGAAGACCCCATCCTTATTTGGGTTTAAATTACTTTTCATTATTTATTTGTGCATTCTGTAAAAAGCATCCCATAGCAAATAAAATCATCATCATGGTTCTTACTTTGTTCTCAGGTGTATTTACTATACGCGAGACAAAAAGGAAATCCAATCTATACTTTTACAATGCGGAAACACAAGCAGAATATCAGTAACAGATTCTGTGGGCCCTTAAATTACAGTAATTGCAAATGACTGGCCGCTGTGGCACACATAAAGTGTTTCCTGAAAAATACATTAACCGAAATCGTGCAAGATAATATATGCCAAAACAAAAACAGTGCAATATTATTCTTAAAGCCCTGCTTGTTATTGCGTGTTATAATGCATTTACAGTTCCGTTTTAGTAAGCCCCACTAATATGGTTGCTTGGTAGAAATTCCCGAATTCGGTGGAATTTCAATTCAATGCCCCTGCATTCTAACAGTGTAAAGTTTCATAAAATTATCTTTAGAGGGGCCAATAGGCTGCGTTTTGTTGCGTTGAAACTGGAACATGTCATTTAGAATTGATCCAAACTCAACCTGTTTGGCAATCATGTCAGGACAACTCGATGCAAAGCCAACTTTTTACAAATGGTTGTCCTATCAACCCCCATAGACACTATTGTTATCTCTGATTATTAAATAGCTCAACTTGATAAACATAATTAACCCACAATAAAATTACTACGTCAATTCACAATACTAGTAAGTTATGTATTGTTCTGTTCTAAATTTATGACTTGTAAAAACTGAAGAGGTTGCAAAATGTTACACTTAGGGTTGAGGCAGTTCATAAATATATCCAAAGGACAAACAGCCATCACGTCAAAAATCATGTTGAGACATCAAAACAAACCTGACACATAGTTATTCTGTTTGTCTTATTGCTCCTGCTTTATAAGTTTATAACTCAAGCCTAATAACATCGCGTCGTGTTCACAGGTCAGGCTGGAAACATCCATGCCCACATTCTAGCAACAATCTAGCTTGAGTAAAGTTTGTGCCAGAAAGCCCCACTCAAGCGTTTCAACTTTGTCCATTACTGAGTCATTTAGCAATGCAATAAAAATTTTAAAAAAAAAAAAACACACACACGCACACACAAAATTAATAATGTATTTTTAGTCCTACTTTTGAAATCCCTGCAGGTGACCCCTTCTTCCTCATTCTCATCTTCTTCCTCCTTTCTTCACAAACACCACCACCACCAATATGTCACCTGCAGCCACTACCCCAATATCCATCACTGGTGGCCATCACCACCACCGGCACCTTCTACAACCACCATGGCACCACCTAAACCTGAATCAACCTCCACCAGCCACCGCCACCACCATCACCAACATAAACCCAGGATCAATGTAACAACGACACTCTATTTCTACAAAAAAAAAAAACGTATCGCCACTCAGGATATTCCAATTGGGCACTCTAGCTTAGATCATCAATTTTTTCACATATCTTGGAAAATTTTCAATTCCATACTAATGTTACAAACAAATTATGGCAAGTTAGTACTACACTCTACACGAGTAGCAATATTGACCTACAAGTAAATGAATATGACTAATAGTTCAAAACTTATTGCTAAAAAATAATAATACTAAAATGTACAAGTGTGTCCCTCAATGTATCTCATATTCTGTTTTTCTAGACAACGTGTCGACACTTCGTATCCATGTTGGATACCGACACCCGTGTCATTGTTACATAGCCCAGGATCTATTGAGTGTTTCGGTGGCCAGAATCTATTGAGTTTTTGGATGGCAAGTCAAGAGCATGTACCATGGGAAGACAATAAGTTTGTTTTTGTTTTGAGTTTTTTAGTATTTAAGTTTCACGCAAGGATCAACTAGACAGTGCTTGGAAAAAAAAATGAAAAGTTCTTTTTTCAATCGCCTAAATATTTGGTATGACCAAAAGAAATAAATATAAATTCAATTGGTTCGGAAACATGTGAAACAACATACATATCCAGTAATATATGTAAGAACTTAGAGGACTTCCAAAATTTTGTTAGATGCCTAATTGAAATACGAATGGCATGCACAGCAAAAAACAGGACAAACATAAGATGTGGGTATGGAAAGTTAATAAGTAACTAAAACCGCACACAACACCCTGTGTTTCTCTTTTAAGCAAGCATAATCTTTCTCACGGACTGGCGGGCACAACCACCCCCACAAATTGTGTTCATGCTTCCTACAATCCAAACATGCACATTATCCTGAATTCACATCCAGTGTTAACAAAATTGTTATTGTGAAAATTCAAATGAATGGGTTTCCCTACCCATGAATGATTCACTTTCATTTCACACACAAATCTACATATAACCCGCAATTCGATACAAAACCTAAAAACCAAGAACACTGAAGACTCAAAAAAAGATAATTACCAATGAACCAAGAACAATATCATAAAGTCTTTACCTAGTTTGGCAGCAATAGAAACCCCTTCAGAAGGACTTGGAAGCCACTCATCCACATGTAACTTATCCGCGAGACTCCCCGACTCAAAAAGCTCGAAGAAGAACATGTAATTAGGGGGCCTCGCATGTGCTGCAATCAATGTAGACATCCCCGGATGATCCAGCTTGCTGCATCAAATCAAAAAACAAAACAACCCCATCATCAAAATCAAGAAATAAAACAACCCCATCATTGCAATCAATTAATGAAGGTAAACCCACCATAGAAGCTGCAACTGTTTGTGGAAATTATCAAGATCATCGGAGGTGGACAAGATGGGTTTCTTGGCAGCGAATTTGGTTCCAAAGAGGGTCGCTTCGTAGACGACGCTCTCTGTGCCTTTGGCGATTGGGGAGAGGAGAGTGTAGGAGGAAGGTTTGAGGTTTAAAGGGATGGTTTTGCTTGTGCAGCATCCTCGAATGCAGGTATTTGGTTCCACCATCTCCATGTTTTTCTCTCTTTCGCCTCTCTCTCTCTCCGAGAACTCTGGTCGTTGGGTGCAACCATGTTTGGGTTTTTGTTTATGTCTAAAAGTATAGTTTTGCTCATTATTTTTTGTTTTGGGGAGAGTGATACGTAACTAGAGTTGTTTTTTTTTTTTTTTTTTTTGCCATCGAAGGCACGACAGCTGATTTAGTAGAGGTATCACGAATGAAATCACATGTCACTAATTTAAATCTAATAAAATAATAATAAGAATAATAATAAGAATAAAATGTGTTTTTTGTAGTGAAGATAGTTTCCATTTTTTCATCGTTAGTTTTATTCATATAAATATCACCATCATACACACCTAATTTGAAGTTAAAAAAGTACTTGAGAACGCATGCTCCATGCTGCAGGAAATACCAACTATACTCCTACCTAATACTTTTGACAAAAAATAAATTTTAATTAAATCAAATCACGGTCCTTGATGATAAGGAAGATTGAAAGGCCAAAACAATATCCAAAATATGCCAATTGGAATAGTTGCATTAGTGTGTGTCCGCAGGGAGGGGGTCTCATTGGCTATGCTATCGGCAAAACATTACTTCAATGTTTTTTTTACGAAATATCTTTATAATGACATTTATAAATAGCCGTGTTGTAGTTAAACAAAATTCAAGATCGAATTGTAACCTGTGCTTTAAATTTATACTAATGTTATTTTATAAATGTAAACCTTGGAAAGTATCAAATTCAAAGTAATTAATCTTTTTATGAAATTGAACAAATAACCTAACCCAAACCAGTATAGATATATTAATCAATTAAAAGTCGTACTGTCTCTTGTTAATTCAATACCTTCTAGTTTCACTTTCACTTTTTTTTTTTTGGGTTCATTTTCTTCTTTGGCATATGGTTTATACATGCATCATTTTTTTTTCTTCTTTTTTTTCATATGTACTGATGCGTTCAAATTTTGCCTTTCTAAGAGTTTGATCTGCAAAACAGATGTTAGACTGCTAAATACCACATTTTTTGTAATCGAAGGCACTCCGATGCTTAAGTTGACGACTATGTTTGAAGAAATAAATAAATCTGGACAAAACTCGATTAAAGTTGCATACCTTTGTCGAATGTTCCCTTTACCTTTTATAATTGTCGCGGTTAATTCTCTGCGTGACTTAAGCATGTGAAGCGCGACGAAATGAGATGTTTCTCGTAGCAATCTTCTCCTTTATGGAGACGTGTTCATGGAGGCGTAACTCTCTCCACGACTCTTTTTTATGCAACGTTTCTCTTTTTTATGAGATAACTCGTGTCGGACCTGAATTTGGGCTTTGGTTTGTGCGGGTCTGGATTTAGGGTTCGATTATGTCTTCTTATAATAGGTCTTGTTTGGATCTTTATTATTGGTTCTAACCTTCTTAGGTTTTACGAGCTGACCCAGCTAGAGGCATAGCAGGATTAACACCATGGGGAGGGGGGCAAAGGGGATGATTGAAAAATTAAATATTATGTTTTAAATACACATTGGACTTTAAAATAAGCTAAGACAAGACAAATACTCCATTGTCTCATTATACTTTTACATATAAATTTTGAAGTTGTTTGGGGGGGGGGGGGGGGGGCAATTTGCCCCCCTTCCTATATGTGGCAGATGGGGCGCTAGATCCCTGTGATGGATGTTTCTCTGCCACGTGTATGATCGCAATGTCGGTTTATTTTGATGTATCATCATATACGATGATTGTCTTATTCCAAACTTGCTTTTCATGTAGCATCTAAATAATCTTCCATTTTTTTCCATGTCATTAGTTCATTATATTTCTTAAGAATAAGTACTCTTACATATAAATTTGAAGATAAGCATTTTGGAGAATAATTATTCTTAGAACTATTGTGATCCTTTTGCTTTTAAGAACCATCTCGAGATAGTTTTCTAAGGAACTTTTTATTAATTATTAAGCATACAAAACATCATTTCCTTTTGTATATTTTAATCATTGAAAGGTTTTTTTTTTTTGGTAATCACTTGAGTATGGAAAAATTTTAGAAGTTTTGTTTGGAGATAAATTATTATTTTTTCTCTCATATATAATTTAAAATTAAATTTCAAAAGTTTGTGAAATTTTTTTTTTAACTTAATAATGTGCTTAGAATTTTAACGTCAGTTTAAACTCTTTCTTTAGTTCCCCATCTAAACTTTTGAAATGGAGGACCTCCATACGTCCATCTTATTCTCGTGGTTTCCTTAATTCATTGACATAAACCATTATATACATTAAAGCAAAATTATCATACCAAGTCTTATAGCTAGCAATAGAATGAGCTAGTTAATTACATGCGCTATTATATCATATGTTTTGTTATTTCGGCCGGCTGTGTGATGGGTTGCTCCATTACCCGATAAATGTCTCCAAATATTTATCTTCCTAGCTAGAAATAAGGTGTGTGTAATGGTGAGAATTAGTGCATAATGTGATTTCAAAAACCCAAATATTGCATTTGTGTGGATAAACCTTTTACTTCACATGTTACATAAAAAAAAATGTGTAAAATAAATATTTTGTAAAAAATGGGAAAGGGGAGGGGGTGGCGTGGTGTGGTGTACTTTGTGAAGTAGGCAACTATGCTCGATGGACCACAATTGGTGGTGTTGATTATATAAAAAAATTTGACATATATATATATATATATTCGTCATGAAATTAATTATAATTTTTTTTCATATTGTGATATGTGAAGGTCTTGACTCTTGAGTATCACACCGAATTCCGCAATGTTTTGCAAGTGAAGAAAGCAGACTATGCAAAATGTAATAAAAATTTGTCGATAGATACCCATACTTCAGGCAATGATTCAATTTCAATAATGAGTTATAATAGCTACTTCATATGCAAAAAGGTAATGCATTGTGAAGCGGGCTCGAAGGTTCACATTAAAACTACACCAGATGTTTCATCTTCATTTTCATTGTCACCATCTTACAATTAAATAATGTTTGTCACTCTTAATATAATTGATTTTTATAACTGATTATGCTGCATGTTTTCAATAAATGCAATGTGTTATTCACTTATTTTATATTATTATTCGCATTGCACTTTCATGACTAAAATATCACTTATTTTATTTTGTCATTCACATTGCACACTCATGACTACAACATCAGTTTTACATCTTAAAAAGAAAAAAAAAATTTCAATTTTTAATATCTAAAATTTAAGAATAAAGGGTAGTCATGATGATCTCGTAAAGCAATTCTCTGCTTAACACCACTATTTCCCCCATTATCTGTTTAACACCACTATGTCACAATCCGATCTACATGATACAATATTGTCCACTTTGCGCCAAACCTAACTACCCGCACGACTTTAAAACACGTTGTGTCATGTGGATCCAAACTCGTACATACATAACACATATTATTCTCTTACCCAGGCGATGTGGGACTATAACCCCCTAGTAGTCTGCCAATCTTTGAGCTCGCCCACACACAGAGCTGTCAGCCTCAGAGCCCGCCCACATAGGGTGTTACAATCCACCCCCCTTAGAGCCCAACATCCTCGTTGACACATTTTCAGTTGGGTCCGACTCTGATACCATTTTGTCACGATCTGATCCACATGATACAATATTGTCCGCTCTGGGCCCAACCTAACTACACGTACGGCTTTAAAACGCGTTGTGTCATGTGGATCCAAACTCATACATGTGTAGCACATATCATTCCCTCACCCAGGAGATGTGGGACTATAATCCCTAGTAGTCTGTCAATCTCTGAGCCCGCCCACACAAGGTAGCCTGCCAGCCTCAGATTCCGCCCACATAGGGTGTTACAATCCACCTCCCTTAGGGCCCAACGTCCTTGTTGGCACACTTCCAGTTAGGTCCGACTCTGATATCATTATATAATGATATCACAACTCGATCCAGTCAGGCACGAAGTCACGTGGGGACAAGTGGGGGCACTTGCCCCCCTGACTTTTGAGAGAAAATTTTTCTTTTATGTATACCCCAAATCCCCAAGTAGGTTTTCTTTTTAATTTTCCCCTATAAAACTCTGCTGCAGCCTGCAGCTGTCCTGTCTTCCACTTTAAAACTCTGGAACAACTACAGACTCCTTGCTCAAAGCTCCTTCATCTTCGTGTTCTGCTGATCTGCTCTCTTTGCTCAAAGCTCCTTCTTCATCTTCGTGTTCTGCTGATCTGCTATCCTTGCTTGCATCTGTCAAAGCTTCTTCTTGATCTGATTTCACTTGGTATTACTATTGACCCTAACCCCTCTTTTTCCCTTGGCTGATTGCTCCACAACCACAATAAATCTGTATTGTAGTCTCAATGAGTAATGACAAGTGAAATGGACTTATGGACAAGTAGAAGTCTTAGAAGATAATGTATAAAATTTTAACATGTTTTAACTTTTATACCCAAATTTCATACCCACAATAGATCTATTTTAACATACCACAATAGATCTGTATTGTAGACAGTCTCAATGAGTAATGACAAATAATGACAAGTGAAATGGACTTATGGACATGTTTTTAAATTTTAACTTTCATACCCACAATAGATCTGTTTTAACATGTAGAAGTCTTAGAAGATCTGTATTGTAGTCTCAATGAGTAATGTTTTAACTTTCATACTGTAATGACAAGTGAAATGAACTTATGGACTGTATAAAATAATCCTACCTAGTTGTTTAATTTCTTATTGAAAGACATGTTTTAACATTAGTGTTTTCGCCAAGAAGCATTATTATAATAATTGATTGAACTGCTTGTGTGTCAATTGCAGCTTTGAAAATCTTCAATTTTGCGCGTTTTATTATTGGTGGCGATACTTCTATTGTGGTGCTTCATTAATAGATGTATATTGATTTGTTATTTTGGAAATATGTATGATTTATTACATGGTTTATTACATGGAAATATGGTTTTAGTTTATTCATTTAAAGTCTTAGAATATATAAATATATAGAATGCATTCTTATATAATCTTTGTTTTATTTCAGTTATGGATAAGCTTTTAAAAAGAAAGTCAGTAAGTGATTTACCACCTCCAGCACAAAATAAAGATGATCATAATTTATCAGAACCAATCTCAAAGAAAAGTCATTTAGAGGTTGATCTATCAAATCTTCCAACTGATCCTGGTTTAAGAATTCGTATTAGGATGTTGCCTTTTGTCTCCATTGCTATCTTTTTAGAAGTGTCGGAGAACAAGGGGGTGGTGATTGTTTTGTTGGTGAAGGATTCAGTAATTGGAAGAAAAAAAAAAAAAAAAAGACTTACAACTCATATAGGAAAGCCTAATAGTTTGCATGCCCAAGCTTATATGAAGAGTCAAAGTTTAATGAATAAAAAACATCATATCCAATCATTTTTATCTAAGCAATCCGATGCAGAGAAAACGGAATACCGGGTTCGTTTATCAGCTTCAGTTGATTGCATTTGATTTCTTCTGCGACAAGGATTGGCTTTTCGTGGTGATGATGAATCAATAAATTCAATTAACCATGGGAAATTTTTGGAGCTTTTACAATATACAGCTAATCACAATGAAGAGATCAAGAGCGTGGTTCTAAAAAATGCTCCAGAGAACCACAAACTCACTGCACCTGATATTCAAAAAGATATTACACGTGCAGCTGCATGTGAGACCACTCTTGCTATACTCAAAGATCTTGGAGATGCATTATTTGCTGTTTTAATTTATGAGTCTCGTGATGTATCAGTTAAAGAGCAAATGGTTGTTGTCTTGCGCTATGTGAACAAGAAGGGATGTATAGCTGAACGTTTTCCTGGAATTATGCACGTTACTGAAACAAAGGCAATTTCACTCAAGACAGCACTTGTAAAAATGTTTTCTGATCATAAGTTGAATATAACGAGGTTACGTGGCCAAGGTTATGATGGGGCGAGCAATATGCAAGGCGAATTTAACGGACTTAAATCTTTGATTCTCAAGGAAAATAAGTCTGCATTTTATGTACATTGTTTTGCGCATGAGCTTCAGTTAGCGCTTGTACATGTTGCAAAGAATCATCCTCATATTGCTTTACTCTTCAACTTGGTTTCAAGTGCGGTGAACATTGTTGCACCCTCATGCAAGCGTCAGGAAATTTTTCGAGACAAACAAGCTATTAAAATTATTGAAAAGCTCAATAGTGGTGAACTATCAAGTGGTCAAGGGTTGAATCAAGAAATCAATCTCAAACGACCTGGTGATACACGTTGGGGGTCTTACTATAAAACCTTGATAATTTTGCTTCTTAATTTTTCTTCAGTGATTGATGTGCTCCAAATTGTTGTGAAACATGGTTTAAACTCAGACCAGAAGGGAAAATCATATGCTTTATTAGATTCTATGCAATCTTTTGAGTTCGTCTTCAATTTGCACTTAATGAAGGATATATTGGCGATAACCTGGGATTTGTCAATAGCATTACAAAGAAAAATATCAAGATATTGTCAATACGATGACCTTAGTTAAAATCTCCAAACAACAATTGCAAATGATGAGGGAAGATGGATGGAATATACTTGTGGACAATGTTGCTTCATTTTGTGCAAAACATGATATTGTTGTTATTGAGATGGATGATACGTTTATACAACGAGAAAGATCACGACGCAATACTGAAAAATTAACCAACCTATATCATTGTCGAGTTGAATTATTCTATACCAACATAGATATGCAACTCCAAGAGCTAAATAGTCGTTTTGATGAGGTGAACACCGAATTGCTTATTTGTATGGCATGCTTAAATCCAAGTGATTCTTTTTCAGCTTTTGATAGTCAGCGGTTGATTCGACTCTCTCAATTTTATCCAGCTGATTTTTCAAATGTAGATCTTATGGTACTTCATGATCAATTGGAAACTTATGTTATTGATATGCGTTCCAACAATGAATTTTAAAATGTCAATTGACTCAGCGGTTTAGCTAAGAATATGGTTGAGACCAAGAAAGAATTTGTCTATCCCATGGTTTATTTACTCATAACATTGTCACTCATCCTACAAGTTGCCACCGCTTCAGTTGAGAGAGCATTTTCTGCTATGAATATAGTGAAGAGTCGGTAACGAAATCGAATGGGAGATGATTGGCTGAGTGATTGTTTAATTACGTATATTGAAAAGGAAGTTTTTGATGGCATTGACAACGAAGCAATCATGAAACGATTTCAGGGTATGAAAACGTGTCGAAGCCAGTTGTAATATTTTTTTTATTCTAACTGGGGAGGGGGAGGGGGGAGATAGAGTTTTTTGGTATTCATGGATGTAGATATGTAAAAGTTCAAATTATAGAACTCTATTTTTGTATATCCAAGGTGGTCTTCATCATTTTTTTGAATGAAAATCTTTTATTAGATTAGATGAAGTTTTGTATAGTCATTTATGTCTTGTTCAAGTTATAAAAAAAAAAAAAAAAAATATATATATATATATATATATATATATATGTTAAAGTAACTAATTTTTATATTATATTTATCATATTTAATTAATTATGACATCACTCCCCCCCCCCCCCCAACAAAAATCCTGACTCCGTCACTGCATGATACAATATTGTCCGCTCTAGGCCCAATACCATTATGTAACGTCCTTGTTGGCACACTATCTCCCCCATTTTCTGTCTAACACCACCACCTGCTTAGTGACACCACTAATGAGAATACCCGAGAGGATGCGATCCAAAACACACGCCCCTAAATACGAAACCCAAATTTTTAGGAAAAAACGAGATGGATAAGAAATGAGAAGAATATGAAGTCGTTAGGAGGATGAACTCTCAAGTCTAGTGGGGCTGTGAGGGGGTTAGCGGGCAACAGACACCGCTACTGATGTTGCTCTTTGTAAAAGGAAGTATAGGAGAAAGAGGATAGGAGATGAGGGTTGGTTGTCGTCAAGGGCAGGAAAACGACAATCTATGTTGCTGCTTTGAATATGTTGGTGTTGTTGGTTTCTAATATTCATATAATTTATATACAAATTGTCTGTTAACTTATATTTGTTAGTATTTCAAATATTGAATTTGATTCTAATTATTTCGTTTTCATGTTTTTGTAAGAATTGAAATTTACGTGATGAAATTGCATTAGCGCAGTGAATTTGGAAGAAGTATTGGACTTTCACGTAGAGACGCGGACGGTGAAGCCCAAGCCCACAGTCAACCTAAATCCCCAATTATTTATTTTCCCAATTCTCTCCCATTTTCTTTCTCACTATCCCTTCCTTAACAGCCACAACCAAACAAACCCCCTCTTATTCCTCGAGCCACAACTAACAGAACTCTCATGCATCTGCCTTGTTATTCCTATTCATCACACCTCAACTAACAACCTAACCACACCAGCCAACACCCAATCGACCTCCCTTCTCCTCATTTGTTCTCAATTTTGACACAACACCAGCGGACGACCATCTTTCCTTCCTCTCTACCTTTGCAGCCCCTTTCATTCCTCTCAGGCTCTCACCATTACACCACAACTAGCCAACATCGCTACTCTTCCATCACAAATTACAACAACTAAGACTATTTTCTTCGTCTCGCTTACAGACAAAATACGATCTCTCCCACACAACTCCCATATCGCCGCCGCAATCAGCCAACCACCACACACTATCGATCTCCATTTCACCATTGATCACAACAGCTACTGACTCGATCGCCATACAACAGTTGAAGGCAATTGCAGCACACAAGTCTGTCTGCCATGAGATTTTAAATCCACGCCAAGGCAAAAATGAAACCATGGGTTTATAGAGTTAGTTGAATTTAAATTATTGTTTTCCTTGTGTTTCATTGTTAAGTATAGTCAATATCTGAATATTGAAGAATTGATTTCACCTATTATATCAGACTTGAAATCTAGACTAATCGGTAGTTAGAGTACTATTTGTAAGTATTCGAAGCATGTTTTAATTAATTACGCTAAACCTATGATTGTGTGTGTCGTTGCAAGACACTCAATGCTAGGAATTTAAACTTTTACTGAAATTAATTGTGAATTTAGAATAATTTTAATGTTACACAATCACATCATTGATGCAAGCAGGAGATTGTTCATCCCTAGTGCTTATCGCTTTATGAGAGCAGTAAGTTAGGTTTAAACCATTATCGAAGAACCTATGGTGGATTTAATGCCTTTGTTCACTTTCCAACTGTCTTTATTAATTCGATTTTTAGTTAGTTAATTTTATTTTGTTAGTTTTAGAAATTTTCAATCGTTGTAACCCTCATATTAAATTAGTCTAAATAGATTTCAGTTTTTTATTGTCTTTACTCCTCATGGAATCAATTTGTATTTGCCATTGTCTATTACTTAGATAACTAGACACTTGTGTTATAACAAGTTTAGCCTATTAATTTAGGTTAGTAAAATCTGCATCAGTTTCCATCAGAGAGATGAGAGAGAGATAAAAACTTTATAATGGGAATATTACAAAACAGATAAAATATGGAGGTGATGGTGTCAAAGAGAAAAATTAGTTGTGTAAAAAAGGTAGAGGCCTCTCGTTAAACATCCACTAGGGGTGGAAGCGCAATACGTGCATGAAAATAGAAGAGTTGGTGTCGACCGATGAGATTGAGAATGCGATCGACTGTGGGAGGAAGAAGGGGCGACAACGACAAAGAAGAGGATGAGAATGGATGGGGAGATGAGGAGAGATGAAAAAAGATGAAGGAGAGGATGAGGATATGATTAGGGATGGCAACAGGGCGCCCCGCTCTGTCAGGGATCGGCGGATATCACCCCTGTCTCAATTAATCGTTAATAATAATAATAATAATAATAATAATAATAATAATAATAATAATAATAATTGTTTAGGTATTTTGGGTGATATGCATTTGATCCGATCACCATGGAATCCCATTTGGGTATCACCACTAAAAACCCCATAAACCATTGTATTGACTACCCACTTCCATGGGCAGATCCATGTGTTAGGTAAGGGGGTCAATTGCCCCTCTTATCTTTTTAAAAAATTTCAATAAATTATTTATATTTTTTACATTGCCCCCCTTTATGAAATCATGACTTCTAACTCCACTAAAAATTAAAACAATAATTTAATTTTTTTAAACTCCACCCTCACCAATCCCAATCCCACTCAATCTCTCTATTTTTTTTAATTCCCACTCCCTCTCTTTCTTTCTTTCTCTTTTTTTAATCTCTATCTCTCTCTTAATTCATACCAACTCATTTTAATCCATTCACCCCCTACACACGCAGAGAGCAACAAAGAAACCAGAAGAGAGGTACCATACATGGTGGGTTTGCTTCCCATGTGATTATATTCATATTAAAAAATTTAATTGGGTTGGGGACCGGCCGAGGAAATTTTACATCGTCATCATCATCATTGGTTTTCTTTTCTTTTGTTAAAAAAAAAGAAAAAAAAATAAAGAATTAGGATTATCTTACCTCTGACTCAGCTAGCATATGGTGGTAAGAATGATAAAAGATTAGTTAACACATTAGATTAATTGGGGGTTGGGATCTGATCTGCTTTGCTTTATCTCTAATCTTTCAAAATTAAAAGTAATCATTTGGATTTGGGGCGGTTAGAAAAATACGATGGTCGTAGGTCGATTCAGTTAAGTTGTTGTTTGTATGCTTCACCTGAGCTAGCCCAAAAAAAAGAAAGCTCTCTCTCTATACACACATATATTTACCTTTTGAGAATACAGACAAGAATAAGAAGACAAATAGTGGGTTGGTTGTGTAAGTGTTATCCTCGGAGGCTCTGACTCAGGAGTGAGTTTCAAAGAAGAGGAGATAGACGGACAGATAAAACAGGAGGAGAAGAGGAAGGATGATTCCAAAAATAAAATTGTTGTCCGACAAATTCACTTGAATCCATCCAGTCCAGTCAAGCTACTGCTGCTACTACTCCTTGGACTTGGACTATACCGTCCTGCTACCTCAAAGCCAGAAAGAAAGCTAGAGGTCTGCTCCTCGCCAACTCTCATCTTATATCACTATGTCTGCTTTTGTTTTCTTCAAGTAAAAAGGGAAGCTCTTAATTAGCTAGCTACAATTGAATTAATCATGTCATGTATATTTTTGTATGTTTGAATTAATCATCATTTTTTCACGATAACGCCATGTCACCCTGATTGCAAAATATGATTGTAAAAATCCATTTTTTTAGTATTTTTGCAAATAGTTATGTATTGTTTCTGTTTGCCCCCCTTTATTTGCAATCCTGGCTCCGCCCCTGCCCACTTCCACCACACTAACAACCTCCTCCTCCCAAAACAATGTTTACCAACATCCACACCCTGGTTTAATCCCAACTCCATGGGTGGTGGCAACCTTCAGATCAGGTCATTCCAATCAATTCATCACATTCACCTACCACAATCCTTCCTATATAAACTAGGGCTGAACAAAAAACCGATCAAACCGATCAAACCGACCGAACCGATATTGGTTCGGTTTAAATTCGGTTCGGATCGGTTTCGGTTTTGAAAAATGCAAAACCGAAGTGGTCGGTTCGGTTTCTATGTGATTTTAACCGACCAAACCGAACCGAACCGAATATTAAATATATTATATTATTTATATATAAAAATAAAATATATTTTATATATAAATAATATAATATGTTTAAATATTCGGTTCGGTTCGGTTTTATTTCGGTTTTGGTTCGATTTTAGTCGGTTCGGTTCGGTTACGGTTTGCATAAATTAGAATCGGTTCGGTTTCGGATCGGTTTTGTTAATGGTCGGTTCGGTTTCGGTTTGAAAATTTTAAAACCGACCTAAGTCGGTTCGGTTCACGGTTTAGGTGAAAAACCGAACCGTCGATTCGGTTTTCAGCCCTAATATAAACCCTGCATCCACTGATTTCTAAAACATCATCATACAACTCCACAAGTCACATATTCATAACCAAATCAAATCAAAGTCATCAAATTTCTTGAAATTTCGTCATTCTATTAATCAATCAACCATGAATGACAAATCCACTTAACCCTTTTAACCCACCTCATCATCTCAACCATCTGATCAAAATCGAGACCCAGGAAACGGGGCGCCCACACCATACCAACCACCATCTCATGGCTATGGTGGCTCCATCTAATTCACCATACCAACCACCACCTTTTGCATATGGCTCAACACCTGGCTATCCACCTATGCAACCCCCATACCCATTGCTTGCTGACAACTCAACAACACCAAGAATGTGCCGGGGACAAGAGGGTGGATGGTTGTGAGGAAGAAGTAAATGCCCTGCTACCTTGCTCACACCAAATCGAGACAAATTCAGGGAAAAAAAAAACCTGCTTGTGATGTCGGCGATGGAGGCAAGGGAGAGTACTGGAGAGTGGAGAGGAAAAGCGATGGAGATTGAAAAATTAGGTTTAGGGTTTTTCTAACCTTTTTGTATTAAGGGAATAAGGGCATGTTTGTAATAACACAGAGATAACTAGATATATATGTGGCGGACATGGCCAAATTTGTCCGTCCTGAAACAGTAACAGATCCAATTTTGACTCCAAAACTGCCTAGAAATTTGTTTAGAAAAACCCAATCCGCCCAAAATAGTCCGGGGTAGAGCAAATATCTGCAAAAAACTACCCCATGGTCAAATCTGTTCGCGCTAAAATAGTAACGAATCCAATTTTGACCCCAAAATTGTCTTGAAATTTGTTTAGAAAAATCCAATCTGCCCCAAACAGTAGAGTGAATATCTGCGAAAAATCGTCCCACTGTAGGGTTTTATAAGGCAAAATCGAAAATTTGCAGCGTGACACAGTTAACCGACAATCCGATTGCACTTATACCAGTAAATATATTAAAATGGAGGTATAGATATTTTCTTTGAAAATGAACGCATGGATATTTTCTTTGACGCGAAGCACGAGGAGTCAAATGCTTAAAAGCTAAGCAGCCCGAGACCCTCGATGTACCGACACGTGTATCCAACAACGCGAACCAAAAAGAGTTAAAACGGAGACGAGACGGTAAGACGAACAAGAGCACCGAATAAAGCGTGTCTTCAATAGAGAGAGAGAGAAAAAACAGAATCCGACGTTAAAGATAGAGAGTTATCGATGAAACTCTATAAAAAGACCTCCTTTGCTATCGTTCTCGTTACTCTGCTTTTTTTGTTTTGCGATTTAGTGTTTTGTAGTTTGGACGAGAACGTGAACGACGATCAGGTTATAAAGATGGCGCTTCTTGGTGGTGTTCGTGATTCGGAGGGTGTTCAGAACAGTGTGGAGATCGAAGGGTTGGCGAAGTTCGCTGTTGAAGAGCACAACAAGAAGGAGGTTTGATTTCTTAATTAACTTACTTTATTTGATTCATTTGATCGTTAAATTAGTGATCTTGTTGATCGATTGGATGGTTTATATTAAAAAATGTTTTCTTTTGTTGTTTCCCTCTTTCAATTCGAGTGTAAAATTGCAAATTGGTTTATTTGTGCTGGAAAATTTCGTATGTGGGAAAACTTTTATACCCATGGTTGATTTTCTCATGAAAACCCAACCAAATAGTTATCAAATCAATTTGATCCATTAATAATTTACTTTGGTTAAAAAGTTACAATTTTTATGAAAATTTTATTAAAAAAGTTCATTTTTTTTATGTTCATGTTGTTGGATTATGGTGGTGTGTGGATTTAGGTCAATCTGTTGATTTATGTTGTTGTTTGGTGTGGTTCAGAATGCACTTCTGGAGTTTGTGAGGGTGGTGAAGGCGAAGGAGCAGGTGGTGGCTGGTACCATGCACCATTTGACTCTGGAGGCAATTGATGCTGGAAAGAAGAAGATTTATGAAGCTAAGGTCTGGGTGAAGTCATGGGAGAACTTCAAGCAGCTGCAGGAATTCAAGCATGCTGATGACTGCCCTACTTTTACCTCGTCTGATCTCGGGGTTAAGCAAGGTGAGTTGACTACTCTATATTAGTCTGTTGTGTTTTCCGTTGGTTGGAACCTTTGAAGTAATACTGTGTTGGTGCTTGTAAGTGCCAGCCCAATTGTCTGTTCTAAACTATGTATGCATCTTTCATAGAATAAGAATAACGATGGGGATTGTTTCTGATACTATAACACAGTGATCCACCAAGAGCCTTCTAATAGTGTCATTATTCACCACGACCACCTTATTATTCGTAGCATTCCCAATGACCCTATCAATTATGCTCCTCACTTCTCAAAGATCTCAATGCAATAGAAGGAAGAACCCAAAGATATTAGAGGTTAAAGTAAATAGACCATAATGTTGGGGCAAAGGGGCAGATGTTCCCTAGACCCCAATACACTTTCCATTTGCATTTGCTTATCCCTACTAGAAGCCTGTTCACACACAACTGTGTGTAAAGAAGTTTTTGTAGGCGAGTCTATTTTCCATCCACCCCAAAATTGAATTTTTGAAAATGTGATTCCTAACTGGATAGAGGATCAACTCATTATGGGAAGACGAGACCTGCATCAATTTGTCCCTGAGGAAATAAGGAAAATAAGTCCACCACTTTCGCTTCAAGTTAATAGCAAAATGATGATTACAATTCCTCCACACACCCCAAGGTCCTTCGCGGTTGTTTGGGAGGAAAACAATTTTTCGGATCCACTTGATTCTTCTGACTTTTCTTTTCTGACCTCCCCTAAAAAAAAAACAGTTTTTTCAGGCAAGCATGAAGATTTTATTAAAAAAAATTATTATAAAAAACTCTCAAACTCGTATATAAATACAACTAAACTTGATTCAAGACTAAGTTTGTAACAAATTACTGATATACCCATGACAAAAATATTTTTGAGTATAATTTCTGGGTTTCAATCAAACACTAGAAAATCATTTTCCTAGTAAAGTAACTTTCGTAGTATTTTTTTTTTCTTTTTCAGAAAAGTCATTCCCTAGAAAACGATTTTATGAGCTATCAAACACACCCGTTGTTCCTCGCCACCTGATCTAGCAAAACGCAATAACTAAAAAGTGTCAAGGGAAAAAGCTTTCAAAGGCATAACCCACATGAAACTATGCGAAGTCATAATGAATGGAGGGACTCAAACTAGGAAATTGGCTTTTATCTCAGTGAAATATTTAAGTTTCAGTTTCAAAGATTGGATGGTGGTTCATAACATATTTTGGTCAATTTTATATAGTGAATCAGGACTTTACTTTGCAAATTGACTGCAGTCGATTATAATCTTGATACCAACGCTGTTTTTTCTCCTCCAAATATTATCTTCCAAATATTGATGGATTCCAATTTCTCCATTCTCCTCATCTTTATCTTTTCTCCTTAATCTATTTCCCGTTGGTAATTTGTGGATGCCAATCTCATATAGTATTAAGTGTTCTTAATTGAAAAATATTTCCAAGAATCTTTGCTCCAACCTTACCAAACACATTAACCTTTTTGTTAGGATATTATGTCCAGATCCAGGATGTTTAGAATCTATTTCCCCCTTTTTCTTCCCTTTTAACTCTCATTTTGTACGTCTCTAATAGTAGTTATAATGCGTGTTCTCTCATTTATTGGTTTAACAAACACTTCTGCATGTCTCAAATTTGAACATTACCTTTGGTTTTTTGTAATAGAAGGGTTAACAGCCATGTGCGTTTACAGTTTCTTCACATGTGCAATTTTAACCAAGCAATTGGGCATGATCTTCCGTCTCTTGAGTGCTAGGACTTCGAATAGTTCTATAATGGTGAACATTGACCTAGTTGTCAAGCACTTCCCTGCATAGAAGCTAGGACTTTGTTATGCCTCCACTTTTTAGCTATATATAGATCGAAGGCCATACACCCTAGGGTATTGCAAGATCAATACTGACCTGTGTCCTACGTAAATAATACGAGTCTTGAGGTTTTTGCCTATTAGTGGATAATTGGCCTCGGTGGTAATTCAGATAGCCATGCGCCAGGATGGCGAGAAGTGCCAGCACATGATCCTGTAGTCCAAGATGCAGCAGAACATGCTGTGAAGACAATCCAGCAGAGGTCCAACTCATTGGCCCCCTACGAACTGCTAGAGATCCTTCATCCTAAGGCTGAGGTTGACATTCTTCCGCTTCTTCTCTATCTTCTTATTCTTCTTCCTTCTAGTTGGTTCTGGATCCTGGTTTTGAAGAACTCACAATACATTATCTTGGTTCTGTCGTTAATGATGATCTCTCTAAATTGCAGGTAGTTGAAGACTTTGCCAAATTCGACATGCTTCTCAAAGTCAAGAGGGGAAGTAAGGAGGAGAAATTCAAGGTGGAGGTACATAAAAATATTGAAGGTACCTTCCACTTGAATCAGATGGTACAGGATCACTCTTGATTGTATATGTGAGATGTTAATGTATGAAACAATACATGCAACTTACTCTAATCTTAAGACTACTACCAACTTTCTAGTGTGCTGAAAGCTGTTATGTTGAATAACATGTAATGAATGGTATGTGTACAAAGCTTATGGATAATATGCATCTTTGGCAGTTAGCCAGTCAGGGGTCTTATATTGTTGTTTTGTGCATCATTTTCTATATTTGTTGATTGTAGCCAATTCATCTGAAGTTAAATGCTAGCTTTTTGGGGATTTTAGGGAGTGATGCAAGCTGCTGAGTGTCCAGGTTTAAATGGTGATGGGGGGTGCATCTTTTATGTATCTGAAGATGCTGATTCCCTACTATTGTTTAATTGATTTTATTTGATTCTAGTGAATGTTGATCTATTGAAACTCAGATTTCTCGTAGTAGTTTGTGGAATGCTTTCCAAACCAAAGTAATCAGGGTCAAGATTTTAGGTTTATTTGCTAGATCATTTGGAACATGTGGGAAGGGACATTTTGAGTCAACCAAATTTAGTCTGTAATTCGAGAAGCTGGCTGTTGGTTCTCGACCAGGTACTTACACAACCTAGGAGTAGTTGCTCAACGGTAATTGAGGGTTGCGTGCAGCATTTTGTATCCTGTTGAGTACTCTGAACTCTCTAATCTGGTTCTCATGCTACTGGATCTTGTTATGCTTTAATGGGTTCTGTCATTGAGTGCATTCCCACCACTGGGCAAGAAGTTTATGGTGAGCTAAGATTTGTTTATTTTTACTATTGCATGTCAATGTTGTTGCAGTAAAGGTTGCGTTGGGTTTTAAAAGAATATTAGGGGTCTGTTGGGCTTGGGAATGAAAGGGAAAGTTGAAGATGAAGAGAACTTCACATCTTTAGAAACATCTTTTCAACCCCTCTGCGGCTTGCTTTTCTCTAGTAGTTGAAAAAATGTTGAAATGACTATTAGGAGAGAATCATGGTTTATTGGGTTTTGATTCATCTTCCATTACACAAGTGCAGCTCACTGGTTATGTCTCGTCTTCCAGTATGTACACGCAGCTCACCACGCTCCACTGTATCACAACTATAACCGTGTTATTTTCTTTGCTTTCACTCTTGCTCATATTCAGGTATTACTTGTACTGCTCTGCAACTTTGCCCAAAAATTCAGACGCATTAAGTGTTCCAGAAGAAGATGAAGAAAATAAGATGACGATGGGTCTTGAGGCTCCCCTGGTGCTAGGGCCTGCGGGGAATCGTCAAACAACAAAGCTAAATTTCTGATGTCTGATCAAGATAACAGAGCACGGAACATTTGTTAGTGATATTTGGTCAATAGATATTGCAATGTGACTAATAGAAGTTGCAAAAGGTGGATTACACTTGCACATACCACACCTGCAATGCCAACTAAACGGTCTTCAACTACAATACAATTTTAAGTTTTAACTGTACGTGGTTAACATTTCCAAAGGTTGGACAAGAGCCAGACAGGCTCAACGTCTGCAATATTTTTTGTTAGCAAATGCTACAGCAACATATATTACAACTCCTAAAATGGTAAAAGTAGATTCTGACATTTCTAAGTGCAAGACATTCAACCCTTCAGATCTGTGCGACTTCTACAAGTATATCCTGAATGGTCTGTTTATGCGACTTGTTCTCTACCAGAACAAGTCACTAGTCACGACTAGCCTCTGAGGGATCTACATCCAGGGTTTTCATCCAAAACTATCCTTCTTCATCATAATCTTCATCATCGTCCAATTTTCTATCGAGTTGAGCGAGCTGAAGAGGGTCAATGGCCATCTTGTCCACGTCTGAGAGTGCCCAACCCGGATATTCCTCATGCTTCATGTCAAGAGGTTCCTTCGGTGAGGTAAGGGCTGGTTTTGTTGTAGTTGTTGCTTCCCCAACTTCATGCAAGTCTACATTCAAATCAATGTTTCTGACCACTGGGATTTCCGTAGTACCATTTGTCACAGTTTCCTTTGAATCCTTGGTCTCCGCTATACTATCCACCCTTACAAGGTTTGGGCTGGGCTTTTCATGTTGAGGAGACATGCTTACATCGTTCTCAAATTTATCAGGCAGAGTATTTTCTCTCTCTAGTGTTCGGCTGCCTCGCCCACGCCCTCTTCCACGACCCCTTCCTCGCCCTCTTCCACCGCCACCACCACCACCACCACCACTATGAACCATTTCATGCTGCAATAATGGATAATAAGGTTAAGAAAATTTACCACCATTACTCCGGAGGTGATAAAGTAGAATGAAAAAATAAAAAAATGAACTGAACAACGAATCAGTGAACATAAGAAAATTTACCATCCTGCTGCGTTTCACTTCATCATCACTGTCATTGTCCTCATCATCAGCAGTTTTCCTGGCAGAGACAGGAATAATTTTAGCACACTTGGCAATTCCTAGTTCTACCCCTGAGAGCACGTAAAAGAATATGGTCTGCTGACCTTCTCTTGGCAACATGTTCACCTGTGGCATCAGCACCACCCAAGTCTGGGACCTTGCTGACGATTTCTCTCAAGAAATCGAACACATTAAACTTTTGCACACACTGCTTTCTGTTATTAATAGACGAGTCCAGTTAGATTTACATGCAACAAACTTGGAAAGTAATTTCCAATAACAAAAAAAAGTTTGAAAGAAAAAGGAGTAGAAAGCTCATGTTCTTTCAAATTAAAAAATATTATCAAATTCAAATTTTGTTCTCAGAAGAAGTCAAATTTATCATTCGTTCACTAGCAGGCTCACAACAACCTAATATTCCAAACAATCGTACTTATAGGAAAATTAGTACCAAGGTTCTTGGAATAATTTTCTGTTCATTTTATTTTCTATTTGATATAGAATGACAGTAGTAAATACAGGCAAGTGCATTCATGATGACATGGAGCACAAGGTTTTCAAAGGATGCGAACGTATCTTCCCTTCCAGAAGAAATCTCCAACAACTATGCATTTCCTTAGTTCATTATTTTACTTGCAATTACATTGGATTAATAAGGTACTTCGTGGATAAGTGGAGAGCAAAAGCTTTAAGATGGAAAATAATCAGTGGGTTTTAAGTATTTTACTTACAAATGCAACGAACTCATAGTCTTAGCTCCTCTTAGAAGGGTTATGTCATATGTTCTATCGCAGAGATCTTGCAGAAATAGTTCCAATGCTTTAGCTGTAAGGTAATAATTTAGGCAGGGTTAAACAACCATAGGCATGATATACACAATTACGTTTAAATAAAATCACAGATACTTACAAACTAAAAGGGGTACGGCTAATGCAATCTTCCCAACATCTTCATCAGCTTGCATTATCTTTTTGATTCTTGACTGCATGAATCAACATATTACATTATGTGTCTAGCTTACAACCTGTTTTTTAGGCGTCACATCACATCAAGAAAGGACAATTACCCTCTACATCACAAAAAATAAAAGGTCTACCCGTTTGAATCATTTTCCTTGCATAAATGCATATCTAGCCATGGCAAAACTATAACGGATAAATAATTTCTCTATCTCCAACCTCATAACACAAAATAATACAACATGGAAAATAAATAAAATTGTCCAAGATCATTTAGCAAAAGAGTACACTCCTTAGGTTCTGTTACTTCAACAAGAATCTTCTGTGTTTGCCTCATTAGGGATAAAGGGTTATACTTTCTCATGTAAAATGGTCCATGTGACAAGAGACCTTGATGAGTTGTCTGTATCACATTGCTGAGAATCCATTACTCCTAGTCCTAGGCATGTTATTCATTAGCAGATTTAGTTACTTATGATCAACTTATGTGTTGATAATAATGATAGATGATAGGAATTTTGTGACAGCCAGAGATGTAAAATTAACATGTGAAGAGATGCAAAATTAACGTGTGAAGTTTGCACGAAAGATTGAAAGTTGGGCTATGTATTAATGATCAATTACTCAATTGAGCTGTCATTCCATAGGAATCATGGTCATGGATGTAAACAAGAATCCAAGAGTTTTAGCAGGTTATAAACTGAGTTTGAACATATGTCAGTTCTTGGAAAAAGATAGCTAAGAAATACTTGAGCAAATCTTAAAGATGTAAAATGGAGGCAAAGTATTTTGGAATTTGAACTCTAGTTTGAATTTCACCTGTGCTTTGCAAATGGATGGTTCCCACAGGTTTGGTAATTGCAACTGCAGCTCCATCAGATTGCCCTCCATGCTGATGCATGCAAAGGACTCATCTTTGTTAATTCCCTTAGGAGCACGAAGTATGGTTTATGGTTTGGAGCCACATCCAGTCCAAATAATTGTCTTTCATCAGAGAATTCTTCAAATTTTCAATAGAGCTTTTTAATCAAGCAACATATCCTCTCTTTTTTTCTCTTGTCAATATCTTTCATAAAATCCTAAGGCACCTCTTATCCATTCTTTTTTATAATAAAACCACAAGGCCTTTATTTAGTGGCACCCCAGAGAATTCTTCAAATTTTCAATAGAGCTCTTTAATCAAGCAACATTTCCGGTTTTTCTTTTTTGGTCTTGTCAATATCTTTCATAATAAAATCCTAAGGCACCTCTTATCCATCCCTTTTTATAATAAAACCATGAGGCATTTATTTAGTGACACCCCAAACTTCCGTAGGTTCAACCTTACATCCTACTTGGTTACTAATAAGAGAGGAAAGAAAGAACAGACACACTCACAATTTCCAAAGAGGGAGGGAACCAGACACACAATTTCCAGAAAGGGAACTAAAAAGGGACTTAAACCCAATTTAAAACCTTGAACCATAAGAGGCAACTACCAATGAGACCCATGTCTGCTTCACCATTCACCATTATCACCTACCTGATCATATCCGAGATTGTATACATCCGCAAACTGGTCCACCTCATAGTAAAAACCTGAAACCCAGGGTGCGATCATACCAGCACTAATGCACCGGATCCCATCAGAACTCCGCAGTTAAGCGTGCTTGGGCGAGAGTAGTACTAGGATGGGTGACCTCCTGTGAAGTCCTCGTGTAGCACCCCTCACCCTTTTAGCTTTCCAAAAAAAAAAAAAAAAAAAAACCTGAAACCCACTTTTCAAAATTTTCCGGGAGTTCCTAGCCGATCACAAAATTCCTCCTTCTCATATACTCCATTCTCCACCTTTGTTCATTCTCCCTCTCACTTACCCATTCTCCACCTTAGTGACAAGCCTTTGCACAGTCCAACAAATTTACCCTACAACTTGGCAAACTAAACCCCTTAGAACCACCCTGTTCTTATCCTGACATATTATCGCATTGCATATTTCCAAATCCACCCTAGTTATCCATGCAACCTAATCTTTCAATTTCCCATTTGTTGATCCACTATTTATTCTTCGCAATGAAGATGATTAAACCCTCCATAAACAAAAATTCTTTGACATGTTTCAACTCCCTTCTCTCGGTTTGATTTCACACGTGGTCAACTTGCTCCAAATAGCTTGAACCTCTCTAAATGAGAAGGACGCCAATGTTGAACCTTCAGGATATTCCGGACTCGAAAACATAACCATGTAAGGCATATGGTCTGAAACAAGTCAAAGAAGGCATCCAAACTTACTAGGTCAGAAGGAATCTTCAGTGATGACATTATTGTGCGGTCCATAGAGGATTGAGTAATGTTTCCTTGTAGATTCAATCCCACTCATAGAAAATAGTTATACAAGAAATGCAAATTAAATTCTCAAAGTTGTGAAGCAAAAAAAACAAAAGGATATGAAAGAAATGCATCAGGGAATATAAAAGTCATCATAAAAAAAAGGAAGAGGCTGATTAATGTCCGTGACAAAAGGTTAATGGGTTTCAACACGACGACTTCGTCCTCAAGTATCGGTTATATAGTCTTAGTGTCTTAATGAGTATCTCTCTAAACTCAACTAAAATACATCAAAGCAAACACGAACAAGGCTATCTCTGATACATTCCTAGTAAGTCTAAACTCAAATAGTAACGTGCCTTTAGAGGTTGCAAAGATTCTTGAGATCACTTAATGTCCATGTGAGACACTACTGAGCATGACTCGATTACACTAATGCACTCATTTTTATTCTTCCAATAGATATAGGGCTACACATTTCACAAACACAGTGTGGGGTTGCAGTTACTAGCACCACAATAATAGATTAGAGCCCCACCAAGGACTAAGAGCACCCACCATTAATGGTCAAATGGTTTGACCATTAAAAATTCCCTTCATCATCTTTTTCGATTCGATCAAATCTCCCTTCACATCTTACTTTCTTTTTTTCCCCTCAAAAGATATATTGGCAAAAAAATATACAGGTGAAAAAAAAACGAAGCCTTAAAAGCATTAAAGCTGTACTACGATAACATCCCAATTAGTGTTAAAAAAAAAAAAGACCTTAAAAATTGGTGATAGTGACACCCAGGCCAGTACCATAACAAAGCCATCACCTCCATCATCAATCCTTTAAGGTCTTTGCGCAAATCCTTAAATATTTTTCATTGTGTTCAATCCAAAGGCACTGACAAATAGCACATGGCACCAGCTTACAAAGGATTCCTTTAGACGAGAGTGTGAAGGAGATTTCCATCCCGTCAAAAGGGCTTCAAACTTTTCGGGAAACACACATCTTTTAAATTTCTTACCAACCCCTTTTGTCCTAAAGTTAGCAGCTTCATTGAGAATAGTACAATGCTGCAGTCTCGCAGGTTGGTGGTTCAAACAAATTGACTGGTATCAGTGATCTTAGGATCTTAGGAGTGTCATTTCCTCAATCATCAATTTTTTAGATTATCATTGAGATCCACACAAAACCACTGACTACGTAGTTACAGCAGGATGATGGTTTCAGCATATTCAGTTCCAGGTATTGAATACGAAACATATTCTCATGCAACTGATCCAAACAACATTTTTGAATCATCACTCTAGTTTTACCAGAGTAAGGTTTACGAGAGTTTAAAGAGAAAAAATAAGTGTTGCCGAGGCATTGATGGGTGAGAGGTGGCTGAAATCCAAATGAACATATCCCAAAAAAGTGCAAAGGAAGTACAGAGGTTGACACTAAGTTTGAAAAACCAACTACACGAAGTTTTTTCGTTTTATCAGGCTGATATCACCAGAGTAATTGAATTACCAGGACAAGTACAACTGTGTCCTTATGGGTTGAGTGGAAGGATCACACGCAGTTTGATAAACTGAGTGCAAAAAACTTTTGATAGGTTCACTAGGCCAAAAGCTACAACAGCTTCATTGGTTTGCTGGGCTGAGTACGATCTGTCTGTAAGGGTCAATTGGTTGCCAGTTCACATAAATGGCGTTCAAACATGATAAAAACTCGTTTTGGAGTGAAACCATGGTGGTGGGAGGTGGTGGGAAGTTATTCAGACTGAGTATCCAATGTGCATCATTTTATAATACAAGCAAAGAAAGATTGTAAAAAAAAACAGACAAGTTCTGCAACTACCAGTTGCAAGCAAATAAATAGTACCTCACCAGATGATCACAGGACTTGAAATAAATAACCCATTACAGAAACACCTCAATGCTACACACTATTAAAGTAACGAGCCTCTGATTGGAAATATCTTCATGCATGCTTTACTATATAAGTCCTAGGCATATGTTATGCATCCTATTGACTAGTGTTGCATCACAAAAGTTGGGATTGAAACGAGGCACAGTAGCTAATAAGTAAACAAAAAAAATTCATCACAGAAAACCTTACTTTGCCAAAGTAACTTATTTTTCGCAGTTACACATAAGAAATCACTATGAAGAAAAGAAAAGGGGGAAAAAAAAAAACCATCACTTGGGATCCATACTTCAATATCACAAACACTTTTTTTGTTTTTTATTTTTTATAATTCGATTAGAGAATAAAAGTAGTTTAAAACACAAGGAATACATGACAATGGCGAATAGTTGTAGCTTTTAACGTGATCTTTTTTCATTCAACTGATGGATCCATTGCATAGCTTTTTTTGCTTCTTGAAATTATTTTTCATTGTTAAATCACAATTTGTCTGAGTTTTTAGTTTGATCCATACAAATTTAATGGATTTAATGATTTTTTTTTCATTTGTTTTTCTTCCATTTTTCACTAATCGACACCAGCTAATCTAAGATAAATTACATAAATCAATTATAAAAAAAATCACAAAAATATTAGTGAACCAAAAAATCTTTGACCTTATCCAGAAACCAACCAAAATACCAAATCACAGGCACCACAAAAGTAGAACCCTCAACAGATCAGAACCCAAATCTCAAAATCTCATCAAAACCCCAAATCCGACATACCCATCTCCAGCATCACCAAAATTACATCAAAAACTCACCAAAAACCCATAAGATCAGCACAAAAAGATACAAACTTTACCCCCAAAAAAGTCAATCTACTAATCTATTCAATCCAATCAAAAAATCAAAACCCAATACATGAAAAACACACATAAACATCTAATCACAGAAGAAAACAGAGAGAGATAGAGAACGTACAGCAGGGAAACGTGTATCGAGTTTCTTCCTCATCCCGTCGTCAAATTCTCCCAATCAAAACCGATTCAAACCCCAAAGCGACCCTTTTCGATCAGATCGGCTATGAAAAACAAGAACCCAGAGTTCAGATCTGAAAAATTGTACAGCAAAGATGGGAAATCTGGGCGGTTCGTCGGGGGAGTTTTAGCAGGGAAGGAGATGAAGAGAGAGAGAGAGAGCGCGCACGTGAGAGGCGTTGGATCCTTCGCCTCCTCGCACGCGAGACAGTATTGTCGGACTAAGGAGGAGTGTGGGTCGTTGATTACTTTTTCTTCGTGTGATCCAACGGATGACGGAGATTGCCCTAATTTAGGCCCATTGAAAAAGGAGACCCGACTCTGGCTCTTTAGGTTCTAGGCGCCCAACCTTTTATTACCTGTACGGAAACAATTGCGAATAATCATCATCATCAAAGTTCATTTTCGAGATTTTTTGGGTCAGTTACATGGATTTTGGTTATCCAAACAATGTGATCTTTCCACAGATCCTTGCCTAATCCAAGCTCAATGATATCTTCATTTATCGTCTTCATCCAAGTTTGCAACGGTCGTCCCCTCCGTCTACACCCTCTGTTAACTTGCGAATATTTATTTTATTGCAACTTATAAATAATATGTAAAAAATATTATTGAAAATCTAAACAAAACAATTATTTGTAATTTTATGGCTTTATGGTTAGGGCTTGGGTATAATTAATAATATTTGAGAATGCGGATTTTGATGGTAAATAATTTGAATTTGAGAGGATAAGATGGTACATATGTGTAATTTAAAATGACAAAAATACCCTATCACTATTCAAATAACAATTGTTTATTGTCGTAATTTCAAAAAAACTAAATTTTCGTTAAATTTCCGGAGATTTTGTGAAATCACATTCCTTGCTAGGTCCAATGTTAAACTCAGGCTCAATAATTATTTTTAGGAGTATATTTGGGTTTTACCTGATCGAAGGGCATATTTATAAATGATTGAATCGAAATCCAACCAATTTTGTCTTTTTTAAGTTATATTTTAAAATATAGAATTTGGTAGGTGCATGATGGGTTATATTGTAAAATAAGGAAAAAAGTGGGGCTGCGTTTGTCTTATTTGTTTTTTTTATTTTCTTTTGACTTTTCAATTACTATTTGTTTTTTTATCATAAAGGGAAGGAAATGGAAGAACATTTTTGGCATTTAGAATATCATATTGAAGACACTTTACTATTCATTTTGGGAAAATGGCGTTATAGTGGTAGGGATATATGATTATTTGTATTTTGCCCCCTATTATAAATACCTTATTCAACTTTACCTCCTATTATTAATCGTATTGCATTTAACATTCTAAGACTAACAGTCAACGTGCCTTGATTATCAGTTTTTACCAAAATATCCTTGAGAAAGCAAATGCTGAAATTGAATATTTCATATCTCGAGAAAAATCCAAAGGCCTAACTGAAAATCGTAATCGTATTTCAAGGAAAAATCAAGAGTTGTTTAAAAAAGTTGCAACTTAAACAATTGATCTCGAGAAAAATCTAACGATCCAAAATTAATCATACACACATCTCTAAGTAAATCTATCGGTCCAAATTTAATTGTGTGCACATCTCGAGAGAAATCTTATGGTTTAGATTTATTCGTGCACACATCTCGAGGAACTTGACGGTCTGGATTTAGTCATGTGCACATCTCGAGAAATCTTGGGTGGCCTTGTATTTGCTATTTATTATAGGGGGCATACTGCAAATTACCAAAAAAAAAACTTTCACCTCTTCTACTTCTTCCTCATCTGTTTCACCGCCACCACCAACTTTCATATTCTTATCTCATGATTCATGTTGTGAGATTCATTAGGCTTCTTCACTTTTCAATACCTTCTACCTCAATTTTACCTTCAAATCGGAAATGGGTTTCAAGCGTACAAGGGAGAGCTCTTTTCCACTCCCAAATCGCCCTCAAGACCATTTCCTTTTGTTCTTCGAAAGTCGAAGGAATAAAAAAAAAAACCCCACTTGTGAATACGCACTGGTTTCGGTACTGAAGGCATGTGCATCCCTATTTTCGGTTTGCCAAGGCGAACAAATCCATTCACTTGTGTTGAAATTAGGCCTTGAATCCAACATATTCACTTAGAATGCTTGATTAGCCTTTTACGTGAAGTGTGGGCGTATTGAAACAACTAGTTCCATGTTCAATTCATGTTTATTGTTGGATACTGCTTATTGGAATATAATTATCGTTGGGTATGTGAAGCTGGATCGATTATAAGAAGCACATCGATTGTTTGATAAAATGTCTGGTAGAGATTGTGTCTCATTCAACACTGTGATCATGGGTTTGGCACAAAATAATAATTTCGTTGAAGCTTTGGAAGTTTTCAAAGAAATGAGAGTGGCGAGGGTGACCCCAAATGAGGTAACTCTTGCAAGTTTAATACCAGCTTACTTGCAATTGGGGGGTATTCGTAATGGAAATACGTTCCATGCATTCGTCCTTTCCCCATCCATCTAAACTAACAACACCTTTATAAATATCCATCCATCAACCCAAAAAAGACTTGTAAAAAGGAGGGAGGTGAGTAGTAGAAGGAGCACGAGACTGTGGCATTACCTCTTTAGGAGTATTGCAATTCACAAAAACCCCACTAAAAACTCATGGGAGTAACAATGGTGTACTGCTAGTCCGACCATCATCGACACATACACCACCACCAACATGTTGAGGAGTCATCACTAGTTCATCTTCCTCCATATCTATCGGTGGAAGCTTGTGACATGAAGGGGTGACCCAAACAACCATCATCATCACCACCCGAGTCATTGCGAGAGAATAAGAATAAGAAAGGTGGTGACAATGATTAGAATGGCGATTCCAGGGTGTCTCCGTGTGTGGAGGTGGTAGTGACATGGGGGTGGGGTTCTGCTGGCAGAGAGAAGAAGAATTGCAGGGAGAAAAAATAGAAGAAATGAGGGGGTGGGGGCAATTTTGGGTTTTAGGGTTCAAAAATTAAACTCATTCATCAAAAAATTAGACTCAATTAACCCAAGGTAAGAGCAAAAAGACCCAAAAATTAGTCTTGACCAGTCAATGATACAAACTTAACGGGTTTATCAAAAAATGAGTGTTAACCTCAAATAGTTTTTAAAACGATGGTCAAACTCTAATAGGTATAAATTAATGAATGTCAAACTCAAAAAAACCCAAAATTCAATACACAAGAGGTAATTTTCAAGATGATACCTACATGGAAGTGAATTATTGTTATTGGGTCAATAAATGACATCACCAACTCTGCTAAAGAACACCACCAATATACACAAAAAAACCCTACCACTTTTCTTATCCTCTATCTCTTCTCCATCAAGCACCACCACCACCACCACCTCTATTTTAATTTCTTTTCCATCAAACAACACCACCACCCGCCCTTGCCACCGCCTGCCTTCTTTTCCACTTTTCCCATTTTCTTCTTCTAGGAGAAGAAGAACAAGTACAAATGAGAAAAGGAAGAGAGGAGATATGATGCAGCTGGCAGTGGACAGGGCGTGGTAGTGCTGCCGGTGGCAGTAGTGGTGTTGCTTCTATGAAGAAAGAAGAGAAGGTGAGGGGTGGTGGTGTCCTTCAACATATAAAAAAAAGTGGGTGAAGGTGTCTTCACTAGAAATGGTGGTGTCATTTAGTCACTACCTCATAGTTAATATAACAAAAAATGCGAGGGGCGCCTTCGGCACCATATTGACACATTGACACACATTTCATTGTTAATGCTACGGTGAACTCCAAATACAATTACTAGAGGTGGAAGTGCACTTCGTGCACGTGACTAGAAGAGGAGTGAGCCGATCAGCGTGTGGTGGTTGAGATCTGCTGGCAGAATTTGGTGAGATTGAGAGTGCGATCGACTGTGGGAGAAGGATGGGGGTGGTTGTGAAACAGATAGAGGGGACGATGGTGGTGGAGAATTGGAAGATAACAGAGAGGGAAAGGATGAGAGATCACAGAGAGGGAGGGAGAGGACGGGGAGATGATGGAAATTTTGTAATATGGGTGAGGACATTTTCGAAAAAGCAAAAAATGGATAGACGAACACGTAAATAAAGAAGTGGATGGGGGAATTCTCCAAAAACCAAAATTTCTTAATGCTTCCAATTACAATTATAAAGGTAGAAATATAAGATAGCATAAAAAATAGAAGAAAAGGAAAATGATGAATTTGAAAGGGGAATATGTTCTTTTGTTCCCTAACACAATGACTGCAAATATTTATTAACATAGTGGAAACACGCTTGAAGAACTCAACCACAATGTGATTAATGAGTATGAACTTGTCGACTTTGTGATAAATCAGAGTCACAAGATCTAGCAATTTTGGTCATTGGATTATTTTGATCATCTAACTATACTTAAAGTAATCTACGCTATGAATCCCATTTTTTTAAAGAAAGTAATCTACAAAAATAATTCTTCTTATTATTATCTTTAATTTTTCTTTCTCTCTCTTCATCTTATTTGTGTAAACCTTACAAACTCCAAACAAACTCTATAAATGCACCAAAATATAGGGAAAAATACAACTATATTCACATTTTTACCCAAGTCTTCAAGCTAACCAAGAATTAAAAATTAAAAAACTATTTTTTCAACATATGTATGTATATTTTTTTGTTTACGTTGAATCAACATTTTTTCTATAGAGTTTCTTTGTGTTCTCTGCGTTTTATTTTTCCATTTTTTGTGTTGTAGTGTCGCGTGGAGAACATGAAGACAGATAGAGAAGTTTGCAAACATGTTTGAACGTGGGATGCAAAGCATGAGAATCAATTGCTACTCGCCATGCTTAGAGGATGATAAGGTCTTGGGCATCTTTCCACACTCTGATGCCATTATGGTTAACATCAGTGATGTCCTCGAGGTATATAATTAAGGAACATTTTATGACTCATAACTAGACCAAATTAAACATTATAGCCTACAATATTATTAGTTCATAACTTGATTGTCAACTTGCATGTTTTTTAGATACTAATCAATGAAAAATACAAGAGTATTGAGCACAAAGTTGTTATAAACAAGAACAGAGAACACCTTTCTATCACTGCATTTCATGAGTTAAATGAAAATGGCAATTGGACCTCTTCAAGAACTCATCAAAGAAGGAGAAAATAAATGTTACATGAGCTTAAGTTCAACTGAATACCAAAAGCTCAAATATAGTCAGAATCTCGATGGGAGGACCCTCGTTGAGAAAATGAACTTGAAGAAATGTAGGAGATTACTTAGTTGTTAGAACTGATATATGGAGCTTAAGTTATGATTGATAATAAATAGGGAGAAACGTGTATGTTGGAGTTGCAAATTCGTAGTACCAATCACGTACATACACCATATTACTATCTAATAGACAATAGTGAGACATGTATACCTTGTTACGCACCCTGCAACTGCAACAAATATCAAAGTTCGACCTACTTCCCCTCTTACATTCAGGTAGTGAATATATTCTTAGCAAGATACAATGGTTCGATGAGTTTCACGTTAGGATTGGGATCAAGCTATGTGTATAATCACATACACATCTAAGTAACATTTACTTTTCGTTTGCAAGGGAAACGATTGCCTAATGCTTGTTAGAATTGCAAAAAATTAAGACGTGTATGTTGGGTTTGATGGCAAAGAACCTGGGGATGAAACCAGAGAAGTTTGCAAATGTGTTTGAAAGTGGGATAAAGCATGAGAATCAATTACTACCTGCCATGCCTAGAGGATGTTAAGGTCTTGGGCATCTCTCTACACTTTGATGCCACTGGTTTTCATTTATTTATTTATTTTATTTTAACTTTAGGCTAACATGTATAAATCTAAATAGATTCTCACTGAGACCCAAAGTCAAATAACTTAAATCAATGCGTACCTGAAGCCATGATGAAATAAATTCTTCATAGCAATCCTCACCAACACAACAACACGCAGCGAAAATGTTTTCCACCTACAACCCTTCTCCCATGTCTATCAAACCAGATGAGAAAAGTAAAAGGTAGAGAAATTATAGTGTCATAATTCTATTATTAGCTTATCATTCATAGTAGAATTATGATAAGGCTTAAATTTGTATCTGCGCATAAATAACATTCATACTCAATTTAGTAACACATGTCAAGACCTACAACATGTAATTAGAGACATGTCTAGACCATGATCTTGTTTCTTAATGACCACAACTAAACATGTCAACCAAGCATCACTTACCTATAGTTCGACATTCTATAACGTGTAATAATATGATCTATGTAGGTCCACTTTAAGGGATTTTTCTAACAATCTCCCACTTAGACTACATAGATCATCAAGAGATTATACATTGTAAAACCTTATGAGTTCAAAGCTTGAATGTCGAGATTTGTGACACCTCAAAACAATCTGGTCCATTGAAGATATCAGTATAGGATCATAGCCACCTTCACCACATTTATTGTGGTTGGACCCATCCATGGTCACAAATTCTAATATAATCAACGACATAGATCAAAGTACGGATTGTAGCATGAAAATGACATATAAGATAATCCTTGATCATCCATTTTCAACTAGTCCTACCTTATGATTAAAATTTTGAATCGTCTTATTCTACTTAATCAAACTATATATGCGCAACCATAATTGAAAAGTAGAGATTTAATCTCAGAATCGTCAATAAACTAAAAGTGATCACAACGAGTTAATCAAATGACAAATAAATAAGGTAATATGGACTCCTACTGATATTTAATACCATAAGAACTAACTACTCCTTAAACGAGCTACATGTTCGTTGAATAACTTATGTGGTACATTTTTAGTAAATAGTTCATGGTGAGATATGTATTAATAAACTCAATGGTCATAAGATGATTCAGAACTTTTTCTTTAACAACAAATTTTTGCATTTAGATATAACATAGAATGAACTATTGCCATTATCTGAATACAACGATGATCACCACTAGGTTTGAAGCCTGTGCTTGGGGTAAATAATTTTTTGGACTGCCTCAAGTTCAAAAGCCAATTTCAAGGACACCACCAAAATGAGAGCAAGTATTTGAGCCCCCAATCTTAAACTTTTATATTGAAATCTCTCTCTGAATTCATTATGTTATGTCATTATTATATAAGATGAACATTTGTTTGTGTTTTTGTTTTTGTATTTGATTTTGTTTTTGCAGGACTAGATAGAATGGTATGGTTTCTCTAATGACTTTAACTATTCAACAACTTTTTTTTAATGAAAAGTGATTTCCTACCCTCAAACTCAGCAAAGATGCTTAAGATTGTGGACGTGAGTGTGATCTACAAAAGAATAGAAGAAGCTCATGGGTCTAGAAATCCCATTGAACATCTTTGTTACTTTTGTTGCAAAAAATAAACATTTTTTTTCATATGGGCCAACCTCCATATCGTTTGGTTGTTTGCTTCAGACACAAAATATAGCAGCTGATGATGATGATGAAGGAGAAGAGAAAAATGAAGAGATAAAGAAAAAACATCAAGAGGACTTGAGTCCCTTATGTTTAGTATGCAAGCATGCGTTGATATTCGCTTAGAAACTAGGGAAGTTTTTGCTTTGCATAGGATCATTGGAGAAAGATAACTATCGTCGCCAGCCTCTAATTAGACTTGACAACCTTCCTTTTAAGTTACAATACTTCCTTGACATCGATAAATTTTCCCATGTTTTCTCCTTTGTGAATGTTTTAGGAAGATATAATCAGTTTGTTATTATTTTAATATTGATTGAATAAAAAATTTATATCTTGTTGAGCAACCAATGCAATTTAACATGGTGTTAGCTAAATAATTTCGAAGTGGTCGTTTGTTCAATTTTTCCGCACCTTGTTAGAATAGGATTGAGACTAAAATTGATATTGCCAAATAAAGTTTCTTTCATATGCTTGTTCATAAGTTTCTATCATGGTGATGGGTCACATCAAAAGTGATGCTCGATATTAGGTAGAGTTGGACTTTGAGTCCCAATAGGAATCATTACTATTAACAAAACATTTTTTATTGATGAATTCAACATCCATGTTTGATATGAAGAACATCAAATTAGCAACGAATAACAGAGACCAAACTAAATTTGCTTTGTGATGCATCCAAATCTGGTCTCCTAGAGATCTGACCTGTAAACAATGTTAGATTGCCAAAAACACATTTTTTGTGGCTGAAGACACTTTGATGCTTAAGTCAGTAAATCTGTAGGAGATAACTTATTTGGACAACGTATAACAGTTAAAATTGCATGCCTTTGTTGAACGTTCACTTTACCTTATGTAATGTCCGTTATTAGTTCTCTACTTGACTTAAGCATGTAGGGCGTGATGATGAGGAGACGTTCTTTGTAACAATCTCCTAATTTATTGTAATGTCCGCCAAATTACTTACCAATATAATTTTATTATCTTAGAAATTAATAATATTTATTTTTTGGTAATATTTATTAATTGGTAATTGCAACAAATAGTTATGTATTTTATGATTTTAATTTAGGATTTAGGTTTAGGTTGGTGGTGGGTAAAAGATGAGTGATAGGTGTGTTTAGCTAAAGCTAGTAAATCCTTAATTGAAAACCTTTTAAAAGAAAACCCTAGCCACCTCTTCTCTTTGGATACACACACAAAAGAAAAGAAAAACCTACGTAGAAGAAAAGGAGATGAAGAGAAAAAGTTTGCTTCAACTTTGTGATTTTCGACAAAATAATGAGTTAAACTCTATCGAATTATTAAATATTTGATATTGATTATTATTTGATTTTTTTTATTATGTATGTTGTTAGTATTTTGGATATATAAAGGTGGGTCTACTTCGTTCTTTTTTTTATTAATCAATTTATTGATATTAGGGTTTAATACAAATATAAATCCTAAATATGAAAATTTTATTATATTTTCGTAAGAATTAGATGAGTTAAAGAGAAAACCTAAAACTAGGTTTTTACTTAAATCCCGTAATAAAGAAAGTTTTGTGCAGTCTTAGTATTTTAAGTGGATCGAGACCTTTTAGATATTCGAATACTTTCAAATTAAATCCGTAGATTAATGACACACGTATGAAAAACATACCATTGGTTTGGAGTTCATCCAACGGTTAGATCTCACTCGAGGTAGAGAAAATATCACTAATCCAATTTTAGAAACCCTTGTATAACAAAATATTAGCAGTAGAAGTTAGAGTGTGATTCTCCCATCTCTTATATTAATTATGTGAATTTAATAATGTTTGGTTTATGGGTTACATCTAAAATTTGTGAGTTCTACTCTACAATGCCTTGCATGATAAATTAGTTCCCATGGTAGGTATGACATTAGTTTTTCTTAGCAGATCATGTCTATGGAGCTGTAACAATTACCTTTCCAATGAATATCTTTAGAACAATCATACAATCATTTGTTTGTGTTTGTGGGTAGTTTTTTACTGATGTAATTGGTACTTGATGGAAGCACTACAATATCTTTGCCTAAATAAACATTGCTTTAAACAAAAAAATTGCATTTAGGGATTATATGGTTCATCATGCCAGCGTTAGGGTCCTGGTTATAATTACCCATTGCATTACTTGTTTTTGACTTGAAGGGAACTTGCTATAAAAAAAAAAGGCTTAAACTTAGCCCAAGGTATCTCTCCATCTAGTTCTTATACTAGCAACATTGATTGCACACTTTTCACCTTACAACAATTCATACATGAGCTTGTTAGCGATATGAAAGTGGTTGGAAGGTATAATGTATTCTAATAAGGCAACGATGTATTATCAGTAAAGCATCACTGTATTACCTTTTGGGTCTGAGCACATCTTATATAGAAGTTGATTAAGTACTTATCATTTTGATAATGTTTTCATGTACATTGTTCTTATATGACCTTATATATATGGGTGGTGATTTTTTCATACAGTACGAGCATATCTTATATAATATGAGCGTATCTTATATAGAAGTTGATCAAGTACTTATCATTTTGATAATGCTTTCATGTACATTGTTATGCTCATGGTGACATGGTCAGTCATAACTAGGGACCATGTTTTGATCTAATGGGGCTAATTAGCATGCTAGGTGGTTTTAGCTACTTGGTTCATTTTGGGTGCGCTAGAGTTTCACCATGTAAATAAACTTGAATATTAGTAGTGTTATGTAAGTTAGTATTTGTAATTTTACGTTATGACTTGAATTACATGATTAGTATGTGATCATATGATAAACTTGCATTTGATTGATATGAAATTGTCTTGCTAAGGAGTATCATTTTATGGAATGGGTCTGATCCCTGTTTTCTGTTATGAAAAAAAAAATTATTTATAAAAATGTTATTTGCTTCCCCAAAAGAAATGGTGAATATTTGTGGTCGATGTGTTTATGGTTGACAAAGTGTCACCGTAAAAGAGTTTTGATGATTAATTGATTTTTTATGTTCTTTTCCACAACTCCGAAAAAAAATTTGTATACAGACTTGCTTGTATACGTGTGATATAATTTTGAGTATGCAAACTTGTTTGCATATCAGTGCACCGCTCCATGTGAGTTCGGTTGTACGTGTAGTATTTAGGAAATGCTTGTCATGGATCGAACTTCGGGTGAGATGACAAGTTCCTCAATGTGGCACCCCACTTGGAACATGTACGCTCCGAGTGGTTTCGAAGGCAAGGGGGACACACTTGGGTGAAGTGTGTTCGGCATAAGGAGGGTAGTGCAATTGTGGAAAAGAAGCGAGATTTTTTGTGTATGAATATGATTGCCTTAATGAAAGAAACTAAATGTTCATTTTGAGAACTACATGTCTTCCTTAAGGTAAAATGTATTTGGTTGGCATTTGAATAATGATGATTATGAGTATGATATGTATTTATTTGAAAATAGTCGTACTTATGAGGAACTATAAATTAGAAATTTTATTCATTTATTTCTAAAACATTTTGTGCAGGATGGTAAGTCTACTAACATTTTTTTGTCAGACGACTTACCATCCATCATTCACTTTGTAAGTGTTGGTAAAATAAATTTATATTTTAAGCATGATAAAATTGATTAGTATGTAAAGTTTGTCTCATTGAGGAACTACAAGACTTTGCGTGTTATTTTCTTGTTTATGAATTTCTCATGTTAAATCGTGTAAATGATTTCATTTTATAAGGATTGAAATTACTCACACCAGCTACCTCGCTGACCCAAGTAAGTTTATGTTTCTTGGGTACGTTCTTATTGGAACGTAGTCACTTAGCCTTCACAGGTTTAAAGATTTATTAGCAGCGTTACTGGAGTTTCATTAGTGGGGCTAGCGACATCAGAGTTTTATGGTTAGATTATTTTTAGTTTGTTTTAATTTTCTAAATTTTGTTTTAGTTGTTGCTGCTAATTGTTTATGTTGTTATTGAATTTTCACGTCTTGAGTCTTGGGGAAACGGATAATCCTACGTGGATTTTAGGATTTTCGTTCTTTGAAAATCAGGGCGTGACATTTATTAAGATATGTCATTGGGGGATTGATTCCTGCCATGACTTGTCTCCTTCATAATGTCTCTCTTCTTTAAGGGAGAGATTCGTTGGGTCTGGATTCAGGCCTTTGATTACGATCTGTTCTGAAGGGCTCTTTTGGGCTTTAATGACTGGACATACTTTTTTGGGCTTCGTGAGTCGGGTCTAAATTGAAGCACCTAATCCTCATGATAGATGATATTTGCCACGTGTATAGTCGTGATTCAAGTCTTATTTGAGATATCATCACTTTGTAGTAGAGATAAAAAAAACTGAAGATTATGCCTTCCATGCTACTTATAAAATTCATACCATTACATCATTCAATATCTGAAATAACAAAAACAAGAAATGTAAAACCCATATCCTGATTTTTGAGTTCTAGACACCATCCTGAATGCGCGGAAGCAATGCATAACTCTAAGCAGGCACGCGCTTGTACAGATGAAAAGGCAATCTTGGTGTAGGGGAACCCAACAGAGGGGTCTTCATGTAGGTGACCAAGCCAGGGGACTCTTCAAAGTCGATGTCCTCTGGCTTGACCCCTGGAGGAGGAGTCCATTGGAAGTGGTGCAATAGGTGACCCAACATTGAGGTCACCAAGTAAATTGCTAGCTGCGCTCCGGGGCAGACCCTACGACTTTGCCCAAATGGTAGTAGTCGGAAATCATGACCCTTGATATCAACATCCTCCTCGAGGAAGCGCTCAGGGCAAAACTCGAGGGGGTTTTTCCATATGGCAGGGTCGCGACCGATGGCCCAAACATTGACATGCACATTGGCCCCCTTGGGAATGTCATACCCACCAACCTTGACATTTGCATTGGCCTTGTGAGGCAGCATAAGTGGTGTTGGTGGGTGCAACCTGAGTGCTTCCTTTGCCACACATTGGAGGTATGGCAGGTTAGGGATATCTGCTTCGGTCATTATTCAGTCTCACCCGATAACCCGATCCAATTCTTCTTGAGCTTTAGCTTGTACCTTAGGGTTCTTGATCAACTCTGTCATACCCCATTCAGTTGAAATAACAGTCGTGTCCATGCCCGCTTGGAGCATATCCTGCGTATTCAAGGGCATATTGGTCATTTAATTTAGATGAGATTCGATCTTAATTAGGGATTATTGCATTAATCATATCCTGCCATATGGTACGATCAATACCGTAAAATTTTGATATTCCAATGTGGTTTAAAATTTAAAGCTCATAATTCTATCAAAATTTTCTTTCAAATAAATTGCTAATTAAGAAATGAGTACTCACCCAAAGAAGCCCAATGATGGTATCCTCACTAAGATCATATTTCTCCTAGAGAGTGAGCAGAGCATCCACAAAATGCTGCTTAGCACCACCACTCTTTTTCCTTGCCGTGTGCTCCTCCATAATGGCTCTAGTGAGAACATCCCGGCGATTTGCGTGGTTGGTGAACGCCACCTCATCGACTGGGAACATCCACCGGAGCCACGGAATGTGTTCGGATACGGCAAGTGATCCACCAATCTTCACCCCCGTTCTCAACAATTGCCTTCAACTCTTTCCCTTGCTCATCCATTAAGCCATCCTCCTTCACAAATCGCTTCCCGAATGCTAACCTTGCTATGTTGTTGAATGATACCACGCTCAAGTAGTCCCTCACTTTGATAACCTTACCAATAGTATCTGTAATGGTAATCACAAGTGTCAAATAATCAACTTTGGTGTACTATTTGCATTTTCATATTTGGCAAGTTATTGCTCTTTCAATTTACTTTGACGATTTCCTAATTTGTTATCTAGATCAAGATATTAAAATAGATTCCAATAAACATCAAATAATTGAGTAATCGGGTTGCTAAAGTTTCAATAAATTTCATATTTTACCAGCCCATTGGCCCAAAAATCTGTTAACTTTATAATAAATTTTCAAGCATTTAAGGGTGTAATTAGGGTTGTGAAGACTCTTAAGAGAGTTTCAAATTCTACTTGGCCAATATGAAAAATTCTAGAGAGCCTGATTCAAAAGCATTGATTTGTGACTGAGAATGTGGTCTGCACGTGATCAAACCAATTTTACCCCTCTCCAACTTCTCCAAACCCACGGAGAGAAGGGTAGAGTACTAGAGTGGTCTAATCACGTATGAATCACCCTCTCAGACACAAATCAGTGCTTTCGAACTAGACTACGTAGAAGCTCTGAGCCAATATTTCTATATAATAGAAAGGTAGGTAGGTGGCCCTAATATATTGCACTCATCAAGGACTTGGTCCTAATAATTGATCTGACATCAAAATGACATATTATCAATTTGCTATAATAAGGATTGTCTAAACATCCCCTTCAAGAACCGCAAACTTCAAGCAAAGACCACAACATGTACTTTTTTTTTTTTTGGAAAAAAATCAAAAATACCTGGTTTAGTGCAATCAGTGAAGATGGATTCAACCATTGTAGTTACTTCATCCTCTCTAATGGGCCTGAGGGATTCGAGCCTCTTAGGAGTGAAGAGCTCAAGAGTGCAAAGCTTTCTAACTTTGACATAGTGAGGCCCATAGTCAGCCCAAATGAGGTCTTGGCCACCTCTACTAAACCTCTCACTTGACCGATTTCTATGTCTATCTGCCAAACTTTGGTCATTTTCCTTGAGCACTTCCTTGGCCAATTCCCAATTCATCACCACAATATTTGGTGTCGAACCGATCCATACTGAAATGATTGGGCCGTAGGTCTTGGCCCAGTTGGCGAAGCATCGGAACCTCACTGGGTTGATGTCATAGAGGTTTCCAACTACGGGCAATGGCTGAGGCCCCGGTGGGAGCTTGAATCTCAGCCTTTGGAAGAGGTTGTATGCTACAAATATGGAGATTATGGTAATGACTATTGCTAGGAAAACCATTGAGGGCTTTAGGGAGGGTGTGTGCCAACACCAATGGAGAATATGAGAAAATGTTGTTGGGGAAAGGTGGTATTAATATTGATGAATGTGAGGATAGAAATAGAGAAAAGGAGAGGTAGGTAAGGCATTTGACCCTTGTAATGAGCAAAGTTTTTAATTTTATTATTATTTGTTTAAAGAAAGTTAGGTGAAGTCAGCTAATTATTATTATTATGATTTGTGAAGTAATTTGGTGCCAATTAGTGATTGATCTATTGATAACTGAAGAAAATGGAAAAAGAAAAAGAAAAAAATGACTTCTATAATCTTTGTATTTTCATTTTATTATGAGCTTTGCTACATGGCGAGGAAACCAGCGAGGGGAGTGAAGTGGAGGGGGGAGAACCACTCACCCCCCTCGGGAAGTGCGCGTTGATTTTTCTTGCGCGCATCCCGAGGGGGGTGAATGGTTCTCCCCCCTCCACCTCACTCCCCTCGCTGGTTTCCTCGCTCATTTCCTCGTCATTTAGAATTCCTATTTTATTATTGGAGGGAGTTGGGGTGTCAAATATATCAATTAGTTGGTGATAGAATAGTTGGTGGGATTATGTAATGAAACTTGTTAAGGCTTGAGATTTACATAATTTATTAGGTTATTGTTTTGGCCAATTTCTAAGAGAATAACTTAATTTAGGCAATTAGGCTCTTTAACAAATTTTAAATGAACTTTTATGGATCATAATATTGGCACAAATTTTTTTTTTTTTTCAATCAATCATCTTCCATCACATGTTAACGCCTTACCGTATCACCTATCACCTTTCAATCCATGGTTCAATTTGCCTAAAATTGTTATAATCAATAACACCACGATGCTGAAAGAAGAGATTTAGATTGTTATTTTTCAATTATTATTTTTCTTCTAACAGATTTATAAACTGGTTAGTGCTTCCAATTTAGGGTTTTGATTCGTTTGACAGTCTTGGGTTGTAGGTAGAAGGCAAGATCAAAGACTTGTAGTTCACTCATGTGAGTTAAGTAGACCAACCAAACACTTTCAGGTTCATCTTGGCAAGTCAAGTGTGGATCGTTTGTTGAGAGAAGAATCAATTATGATGTGAACCAAAGTCTTTACATGCATCAATTGCAGTCACTCACTCTCACTAATAGTCTAATACCATGGTGTTTAGAACTCAAATTGGTGTTTACCATTGCATGAATTGTATAGTAATTATGTGTGATCTAGATTTTGAAAATTTGCATGCCCAAAAACATGTATAGCTACTGCAATTCCATTAGTTAAGGAAAAAATCTAACTGTCAGAGGGAATGGGGAAGGGGGGGGACTGTCCATCCCCCGGGATGTGTGCCTTCATTTTCCTTTCGCGTATCCCGGGGGGATGGACGATCCCCCCTCGCTGGTTTCCTCGCCCATTCCCTCGACAGTTAGACAAGCTCTTAGTTAAGTTTCAATCTTTCTTCCATTTTAGGTTAGTAAATGTTATGTCCATAAGTACTTGCCTCGTACTCACCTAGTCTTAATGAAATCACTGGTTTTGTTGACGACCATCAATTGCTCTGATCGAGGTGAAACTTATGTGTATAAATCAAATGAATGTACACTTCCTATAGCTAAGTCATTTTGGTTTCCATTGACGACTAAAGTATAAAGCGAGTTTCATTTATTGACCTGTATAAGCTACAATCCCTTTTAAACGGATTGAAGGAATATGTACCACACTCCAAGAAACTGATTGAATGAGCAACATCCCAGTGGTGCCCATGGCAAAAGATTACAAACTCAAAACGCAGGGTCTTAGTCTTTACTGCAATAAATAGTAATCCACCAAGTTTTGCACATACAGGTCCAAGGTAGCGTTGGTCAACCGTTGAAAACCCTGTCTAAGTCCCGAAGGATAGCACAACCTAAGAGGGTTAGGTGGTCCCGTTCTGGTAATCCCGTTGTAGGTGGTCCAGTTACAGTGTTCTTGTCTCACAATTATCCCTGTCAAAACATAAAACACCATGTCTTTGTTTTCAAAGTTTACCCGAGTTTCTAGTTCTAGGCAAATAAACTCAGATTTACAAAATAGATTGGAATGTAGAATTCCAGAAGTATAATTTTTTTTACAAAAATGGTCAATTCCTGAAGTTTCTTACAAAAACATTTATGAAGTTTCAAAATCTATCTTTTCTAAAAAATTTGAAGTTCTTATTGATATTGTCGAACAGGCAGTACCACTTGATGGATCTTTAGAATCCAAACAATTGTTTTCTACCAAAACTCTTCAATTTTTACAAAATCAGCAATACAAATATATCCATATCGGTTTAATCCAAATAGGAATCAAGCCTCTTACAAGATCAGGTCTCAACACGTGTTCGCTTATCGCATTACGTGATTGTAGCCATAACAAGTTTGAGGATTCTCTGATAGGAATAGCAGAATCTACTCTGGCGATGGGTCCAGTCTATTTTGACTGTTACCCCAATTTCTCGGTATCTCTCAAGGATCCTAATGTTCTTAAAACACTCACGCTAAATATTCAGACCTCTGGTTTCGATATGTTACCAGGATCTGAACCCTTAGCATTGATCTACAAAATCACGTTTAAGGTTATGAAGACCCAGTTGAGTCCGAGAGCCTTGCACGAGTCTGAAAAAGAATATATTATCCTTTTCCAGAAAAACAAAGAGAAAACCAGTGTTATTGTTCCAAAAACAATTCACTGGAATCAAGTTACACTTCCAGCAACTTGACAAGTTCAATCTCAACCCAGACAACCTCTCCCTTGTCGCCTTAGCCAGATCATGACTCTTGAAGATGGAGCTGTAGAATTATAATTTTCTGAATCAAGGTTCACCAGATTACAACCATTAGATTTCCAATCAGGACGAAAATATGAATCATCATTCAGAACTGCTCCTACTCAAATTCCTAGAACTCCTACTACAGTAGTTCTTCCACACTTAGATCTTGCTAATCTAAGACAAAATCCTTCATACCCTCAAATACCCCAGCCTGTTTATGATTTTCAAGCTGAAACCCAAACTGAGAAATCTCCTACTCAATATGAGATGGGTGATCCTTCTCAATTGAACGTCATTTCTTCATCTAATTTTGTTTTAAACAAAACTTGGATTCATAATGAATTCATGCTTGACAAAAATACAATTAAAAGACAACAATTTGACAAAAGATATTCTCCTTATCAACAACAAATACTAGGAGATATGTTTTACAAATTCTGTGAAGATACGCAAGTTAATATACCTTTCTTAGAATGGTATGAACATACATTTCTTCTCAGTATCAGTGTTTTACAAAATACTTCCAAAACAGTTTGGAAATTGAAAAATGATTCTGTTACAGAATTTGTTTTACCTCCTTTCGAAGCAATCAAATTTCAAACTCAAGGTAAGACTGTTTCAGCCTTTCCTTTGAAAGATTTTTCATCTCAAAATGATTCTCATGGAATTTCAAAAATAATTGAACAAAATAATTATACAAATATTTTGATACATGAACTAGGTGAAAAGCTTATACAAGATTCAATTGAATCTCAATCAACTTCAAATCACCAGATTTCAAAACCAATTACTTATTTTACTCCTACAATGATTGAACCCAATACTTTTTCATCACCTACACATCTTATAGATGTGATCGAACGCAAACTTGCAGCCTTAGGATTGCAAGATTTTCCTTTTTTTTCAAACCAAGTTAATACCTTGTCTAACCAACCCAAATCTGATGAGTCAGAACAGTCTGACACATCTTCTCCTACTGAAATAGCCAGACTTTGTGTTGCACGAAGAACTAAGCCTTCGTAGCCTCCCTTACCAACAACTAGGAATTTTTATCCTAGACCCACTTTTCCTGATATGCAATATGAGGAAAAATATCTTCAAACTTCGGTCAGTTATGCAACAAGTGCTATCTATGTTGGAATATAGATGGTCTCTCTGAACAAAACATTATTGATCTTACCCAAGAAATGGTCATGTTGGCATCTGTTCATCGCAGTGATAACAAAAGTGATCATCATATTGCCCAGAGTTCATCGCAGTGATAACAAAAGTGATCATTATATTGCCCAAATTATTATCGCTGGATTTTCTGGACAACTCAAAGGATGGTGGGATAATTATCTCACTTCAGAAGAACAACAACAGATATTGTTATCTATTAAGATTGACTTCAATGGTCAACCTATCAAAACGGAACAAGGTCAGCCTATCCCTGATGATGTGTCAACCTTAGTGTTTGATAACGATTTTATTAACCTAAATTAATAAGCTAATAAACCCTACTTTTAATACCGCAAGTGACGACTGTCTAACTAGTAGACAGTGGCAAATACGGGTTGATCCCACGAGGATTGACGAGACGGTCGAATTCTAAGACTTATTTAAACTAATTTAGAGTTGGGGATTGCAACAGATGAGAATTACTAAATTAAGAGAACTAAATTGACAACTAAAATTAAACTAGTAAGTTGGTAAGAGAGTGGACCGAGACATCGAATCCACCACAGGTTCTTCGAGATTCGTGTAATCTAACTTATTGTTTTCAAGAATCAACACGATTAATCTAAAGATTAATCTACATTTGCAATTGATTTCAGCAAAGGCATAAACCCTTAGCATTGCATGTCTTTCTACGACACACACAATCACAGATTTAACTTAACTAATTCTAAACCCCAAGCATTGCATGTCTTCTTACGGCACACACAATCACAGATTCAAATTAATTGATTAAAGCATGCTTCGAATATCAACAAAGGGAACTTCTAACTACCGATTAGTCTAGATAATTATTCCAGATATAATCGGTGAAAGAAAATTATTGAAATTCAGAAATCAACTGTGCTTAACGTTCAGACTAGGGGTGGGCATTTATGACCGAAAGCCCGGACCGAACAGACAACCGGACCGATCGGGTCGGTTAGGATCAGTTTTTATTAATTATAAATGTTTCAGTTGTAAAAGCTCGGCTCGGCCCGAAGTTTCTGGTCCGGGCCTCGGTTTCCATTTCTAAAGCCCGTCGGGTAATCGGCCCGGCCCGACTCCTCGACTCCCTGTGCAACACTGTTCAATGATTTTTAAAATTCCATGAGAATCATTTTGAGATGAAGAATCTTTCAAAGGAGAGGCTGAAACAGTTTGTCCTTGAGTTTGAAATTTGATTGCTTCGAAAGGAGGTAAAACAAATTCTATAACAGAATCATTTTTCAATTTCCAAACTGTTTTGGAAGTATTTTGTAAAACATTAATACTGAGAAGAAACATATGTTCATACGATTTTAAGAAAGGTATATTAACTTGCGTATCTTCACAGAATTTGTAAAACATATCTCCTAGTATCTGTTGTTGATAAGGAGAATATCTTTTGTAAAATTGTTGTCTTTTAATTGTATTTTTGTCAAGCATGAATTCATTATGAATCCAAGTTTTGTTTAAAACAAAATTAAATGAAGAAATGACGTTCAATTGAGAAGGATCACCCATCTCAGATTGAGTAGAAGATTTCTCAGTTTGGGTTTCAGCTTGAAAATCATAAACAGACTGAGGTTTTTTAGGGTATAAAGGATTTTTGTCTTAGATTAGCAAGATCCAAGTGTGGAAGAACTACTGTAGCAGGAGTTCTAGGAATTTGAGTAGGAGCAGTTCTGAATGATGATTCAGATTTTCGTCCTGATTGGAAATCTAATGGTTGTAATCTAGTGGACCTTGATTCAGAAAATTATAATTCTACAGCTCCATCTTCAAGAGTCATGATCTGGCTAAGGCGACAAGGGAGAGGTTGTCTAGGTTGAGATTGAACTTGCCAAATTACTGGAAGTGTAACTTGATTCCAGTGAATTGTTTAAGGAACAATAACACTGGTTTTCTCTTTGTTTGCCTGGAAAAGGATAATATATCATTTTCCAGACTCATGCAAGGCTCTCGAACTCAACTGAATCTTCATAGCCTTAAATGTGATTTTGTAGATCAATGTAAGGGTTCAGATCCTGATAACATATCGAAACCAAATATGGGTAACAATCAAAATAGATTGGACCCATCGCCAGAGTAGATTCTACTATTCTTAACAGAGAATTCTCAAACTTGTTATGTCTACAGTCACGTAATGCGATAAGCGCACACGTGTCGAGACCTGATCTTGTAAGAGGCTTGATTCCTATTTGGATTAAGCCGATATGGATATATTTGTATTGCTGATTTTGTAAAAATTGAAAAGTTTTGGTAGAAAACAATTGTTTGGATTCTAAAGATCCATCAAGTGGTACCTTTTGTTCGACAATATAATTAAGATCTTCAGATTTTTTAGAAAATATAGATTTTGAAACTTCATAAATGTTTGTAAGGAACTTCAGGAATTGACCATTTTTTAAAATTCTGTTCTACTTCTGGAATTCTACATTCCAATATATTTTGTAAATTTGGATTTCTTTGCTTAGAGCTAGAAACTCGGGTAAATTTTGAAAACAAATACATGGTGTTTGATGTTTTGACAGGGATAATTGTGAGACAAGAACACTGTAACTGGACCACCTACAACGAGACCACCAAAACGGGCCCACCTAACCCTCTCAGGCTGCGCTATCCTTCGCTACTTACACAGAGTTTCCAACGGTTGACCAATGCTCATATCGGCTGACCAACATTATCAACGGCTGACCAACGCTACCTTGGACTCATTGACCACTATTCCCCCCAGAAAACAGCAAGACACATGGCTCTGATACCAATTTCTTGAGAATACATCAATTCCCAATAGAGAAAAAAGGAATAACGGAAAGGAGTAAGACACATCTCCCCTGCAATAACACTTCCTGAGATCTTCAAAAGTCACAGAACTTGTGACACCACACACGACAGACAGAACTGGAGTTGCTAAAAACAGAAAGGAAAAACAGTTTTTGAAAACACCACATTAGAGTTGGAAAAACCGAGACAGATTCTATGCAAACCCTGACTTTAGGACCAGGAAAAAAAAAACCACACACAATTTACAACAACAACAACATGCATGTTTGGACGGAATGGTTCCCCTTCCCTTTCTCAGAAGCTCCTTAGTTGTGATCAACTCATTAATTAGCAACAAACATCCAAAACACCAGTCTAATCTTCACCACCTTTCATCAGTCACAAAACTAATTTAAAACTACAACTTCCCACTAAACAAATCCACTAAACCATGTGAAGAAAATGACTTCCTTTCATAAAATGGTTGTTCACATGCTTTCATCATCTCTCTGATGGTGTTCGATGCGATGATTCTGTTTGATGCTGATGGCGAGAGTAGGGCGAAATCAACAGGGCGAGATGCTGATGGCGAGAGCAGGGCGAAATCAACAGGATGCTCGACCCCTAGAATTTTTGCTTTCTTGTCTGATGGAGAGGGAGAAGAAGGGAGAGGGGATATAAAAAAAAAGAAAAAAAAATATCTGGTTGATTGGACCGAGACTGGCCCGACCCGAACCGAGATCCGATTAACCGACCTTATTCGGTCCGGTCTCGGTTTTCAAATTTTAGTTTTAAAAAATTCGGTCTGGGCTTTGGTTTTAGGTTTTCGGGCCGGTTATCCGGACTTGCCCAGCCCAAGTTCAGACATATAAAAAACAATAAATTCATATACGACAAACTCTAGGAAACCTTGTGGTTTCATCTTCGCCTCGGCGCGGGGTCTAGAAAATCATGGTGGATGGCGTCACAACACTAGTATAGTTGGAATCCATCAATTCCTGCACGAACACGCGACGCGAAGGGCTGCAAGTGTACTGTGGTGGTACAAAGAACAAGTGTATGGGGTGAAAATAACGAAACTGATTCAAAATCAATTTTCTCCCGCCACAGGAGCTGCGCCTTCGTCTCCAGCGAGCTCCGCTCTTCGCGCCGCTTCTTCGTTTCGGTTCACCTGCGAGAGAGAGTGAGAAGGCACAAAAGAGTGAGAAATACGATAAGATGAGAACAAGGGAGAGAAACAAGGGGGCAGAGAGCTCCGATTGTTGCTCGGCTGGTGGTATGCTCTGTTGCGAGGTGGTTGCGTTGCTGAAGGAAAAGAACAGGCAGAGAGAGACGAAAGGAGATAAAAGGGTTGCGGTGTGGCTGCTGTTTGGCGTGATGGAACAGGGAGGATAAGGACTAGGAGTAGGGGCTGTTCTATTTCGGTGGTGGTGTGTGTGGCACTACTAAAAAAATCCCCTTTTGCGACGACTCGTAGCGCGACGAGGGAAGTTTTGTCGCTCAACATTATCCTGGCGCGACGACATATTTAATTTCGTCACACAATTACAAAAAATAGCTAACTACTTAACGCGACGAACTGTTTCGTCGCGTCAAAACTTCTTTCGCGACGAAGTTAAAGCCTTCGTCGCATACCTAATATGCAACATCGTGTCGTCGCTTAAAACCAAATATTTTGTCACCCTAAAATACCTAGGGCTACGTGTCGACCACTTTGAACGACCAACTTGAATATCCTCGGGCGACACACTGTTTGGTCGCATAAAAATATCTTACGCGACGACCTGGAAACCATCGTCACATCAAATATCTTACGCGACGAACTGAAAACCGTCGTCGCATCAAATATCTTACACGACGAACAGGAAACCTTCGTCTACAAATATCTTACGCGACGAACAGGAAGCCTTCGTCGCCTAAAATTTAAGCGACAAAGTATTGTCGCTTAAACCGAAATAATTTTGTCGCCCTAAAATACCTATTGCTATGTGTCGGTCACTTTGAACAACCAACTTGAACATCCTAGAGCGACAAACGTTGTCGTCGCCTAAAAATATCTTACGCGACGAACTGGAAACCTTCGTCGCATAAAGTATTCACAACCAAGATTTGTCACGTCAAGCGAGCAGGTTCATCGCCTAAAACATCCCAGGGCGACGAACAGTGTCGTCGCACAAGCTCTGACCTGTTCATCTTCTCCACGAATTAGAATAATCATATCTGCATTTTTCACTATTTTCACCTCTCATTTTATTCTTTTTCTCTGCTCAATTGATTTCTCTCACTATATACTCCAAGCTTCCAGCACTTAATTAGGCTTCGTCTTCTCTTTGCATCGCCGGCGCCGGCCACACCTCCAATCGTCTCTCTTTCACTTGGAGAACGGTGAGGAAATTGCTAAATTTTTTTATTTTTTGAAATTTCATGAAATTAGGTTGCTATCATGTGGATTTTTGGGAGTGTCTCACATTGTTTTTCGAGTGCATACTAGATATTTATTAATTAATAATATCTACATCGTCCACTTGAAGAATTGTAATTGAGATGCTGCTGAAAATTTTTCACATTGAAACCTAATCGCATTAGTGTCATTAACTCTCTTGAATTCTCATGTTTTGTTTATAAACTGAAAACAGGCGTAATGGAAAGACAGTGGATACAAAATCAGTTCAAATGTTGTGATGAATATTTAAATGGGATCGAGAGCTTCATTGAGTTTGCAAGGGCACATGTCACTGGTACGACGAATCATATCAAGTGTCCGTGTCAATGTTGTAACAATTGTTTGTGGCAGACATTCAATATGGTTCGATATCATTTGGCGAGATATGGGATGATTCAGAATTATACGAGGTGGATTTATCATGGGGAGCAATGAGAATTTGGTTCGATTTCATCGAATTCCCAGCCACTTGTGCCGCACATTGAAGAAACGTCCATGAATGATAATGACCAAGTTATGGGTATAATAAATGACGCTTATCCATATGCATCGATGAACGAAGATGGCATTGATGATATGGTAGGAGATACCGTACCTCCCAACATGCTGCAAAGTGAAGAGTTAGAAAACTATGAAAGACTGTTGAAACAAGCCCAACAAGCATTATACCCCGGTTGCACAGAGTTCTCCCTGCTTACTGCCATTGTGGAGTTGATGCATTGCAAAGTGAAACATCATATGTCGAATAAGTATTTTTCTCATTTAATGGGAATTATGAAGCGGATGCTTCCGAAGGAAAACGTTTTGCCTGAGGATTATCGTAACGCGCAGAAATTGTTGAATGGTCTTGGTTTGGGGTATCAAAAGATTCATGCTTGCAAATACAACTGTGCATTATTTTATAAGGAAATTGAAGGGATGGATGCATGCCCTGTGTTATCTTCCACTGAAGCCCAGATTGCAGCGACTGTACATGTCGACGCACACTGCAAGTCATATGATGGCACAAGGAAGGAAGGGTTGATGATAATTTTTTGAAACATCCTGCTGATAGAGAGGCTTGGAAAGCATTCGATACTATGTATCCCGATTTTGCAGAAGACCCGCGCAATGTCAGATTGGGGCTTGCAACTGATGGATTTAATCCGTTCGGGAATATGAGCTTTACTCACAGCACCTGGCCTGTCGTTGTTGTTCCTTATAACTTTCCCCCTTGGATGAGTATGAAAAAAGAATTTACAATGATGACTTTATTAATTCCCGGTCATCCCGAAAAGGACATTGATGTTTATTTGCGGCCGTTGGTTGATGAGTTAAAAGACTTATAGGAAAATGGTGTATGTACATTTGATAAGTCTACCAACACAATGTTTATGTTGAGAGCAGCAGTGACGTGGACTAAACATGATTTTCCCGCTTATGGAAATATTTCAGGTTGGAGTACTCAGGGCTATAAGGCATGTCCGATATGCAATGATGATGTAACGTCTGATTGGTACGTGGGAAAGGTTTGTTATATGGGTCACCGTAGATGGTTGCCCCAGGATCACGAGTGGCGAACAAATAAGGTGGACTTTGATGGAAAAATGGAGAACGACACTAGACCTAGAGAATGGTCGGGGGATGAAATTTTGGCTAAGTTGAATAGCTTGAAATTTGGTCAGATTGGCAAACATCCCGATAATCGTGATACTAATTTGCACAGGTCAGCTACACATCTGAACTGGACGAATAAGAGTATATTATTCGAGCTTCCGTATTGGTCGAAATTAAAGATCAGGCATAACCTAGATGTGATGCATATTGAAAAGAATGTGTGTGATAGTGTGGTGGGGACAATTCTTGGCATCGAAGGAAAATCGAAGGACACTGTGAAAGCGAGGGAAGATTGTATGAACATGGGTATAAAGAAATGGTTATGGCTTAAGAAAGTCAGTGACAAATGGGTAAAGGGACATCCATATTTTGCAGTTAAACCGCCAGTAAAGATAAAAAATTTTAATTTTTTTCTTCTGTGAAGATTCCAGATGGGTACGCATCTAATATTGCCCATTGTATGAAAATGAGTGAAGGGAAAATGTCGGGATTGAAGAGCCATGACTGTCATGTACTACTGCAACGTCTTCTTCCGGTCGCTATTCGAGGATTTTTGCCATCGAGTGTTGTTGGCCCTATTACAGAATTGTCAAGATTCTTCCAGCAGCTATGCGCAAAGTCTCTGCGCAAATCGGATATAGAAAGGTTGCAACACGATATTATTAACATCTTATGCAAATTCGAACAGATATTTCCTCCGACATTTTTACTTGCATGATTCACTTGATGATACATTTACCGGGTGAGGCAAAGCTTGGTGGGCCGGTCAATTATCGGTGGATGTACCCAATAGAAAGGTAACTCATATGCTTGTTTTCTAACTATTCTTCATTTATTGTAACGAGTCTGACATCTTTTATATTTTGTAGAATACTAGGCACATACAAAAGGTACGTACGGAACATGGCAAGACCCGAAGGATCCATAGTGGAGGCATATATTGCAAATGAATCACTTACTTATTGTGCAATGTATCTCCATAATGTTGAGACGTCCTTCAACCGAACTCAACGAAATAATGACGGTGGTACTAGAAGTGAGACACTTTTTGTTTTTGTGCAACTCGCACGACCGTTTGGCGAGCCACCAACAAATGATCAGTTTAGCGATAACGACATGAAAGTTGCGCATTGGTTCATACTCAACAATTGTGACGAGGCCTTGCCATTTTTGGAGGAGCATGAAAAACTAATTAGGCGTGAGTATCCTGCACATTTATAGGTCGAGAAGCACCGTCAATTGTTTCCTGAATGGTTTCGCAAACACGTAAGTTGATAACTATAAGAAAATTTGATAATATTGCATTTTTTTTATAATTGGTATTCAACATATTCTGAATATATATAATTTTTCTTTTAATAGATGTTACAATTGAAGGAAGTAAATTCGGCTATTTACGATGATGAATTATCAAAACTGGCGAAAGGTCCTATTCGATCTGAAACATTTTCGGGTTGTTATGTGAATGGTGTTAAGTTTCTGGTTATCGAGCGAGACAACAATTTGAACACTCAAAATAACGGCGTATCAGTACCTGGCGGGGACGGCGACACCACCGATGTTGATTTCTATGGTAAACTGACATCTGTAATTCAATTACTGTACAAAGACCGTTGCCAGGTGATTTTATTCAAGTGTCGTTGGTTTGATACAAACCCACGTAAAGCCGAGAGTATTAAACGAGAATATGGTCTAGTAAGTGTGAACACAAACACAATTTGGTACGAGCACGATCCTTTTATTTTGGCAACTATGGCAAAACAAATTTTTTATCTAGATGATCCTAAAGCCGGTGGTGGATGGAAAATAGTCCAGACGATCCAACACAAAAGTATATGGGACATTCCTGAAAAGGCTTCTAATGACCACAGTGATGACGACACCGCTGATCAAGAGAATTCATCTTCAAGCATTCCCATTATCCAACAGCCATTTGAGTTATTTCTCGAACTTCCTCTGATTGATGACGAATATGATGTTGAGGTATCACCTGCAAAAGATAAAGTTTTTGGAGAATCTGAGGCAACCATTTCAGATGATCAATTTGAAGAAGAAGTCGAAAATGATTACTCTACTGATTCAGATTAAATATATTTGAAGGAATATAATTTGTTAGGTCGTTTACAAGATGTTAATAATATTATGTATTTTGTTAGTTCATTTAATTAAATTTGTTAATGTACTATGAATTTTTTACCATAAATTTGTTAAATGAATGTCGAAGTTCAATTAATTAATTAAATAATGATATAAAAAATTTTCTCTAAAATAAAAAAATGTGATGTTTGTGCGACGAAATGTTCCCTCCTTAAAATATTTTTGGCGGCAAAAAAATTGGGGGTGAAATTTTGAATACTGGCGCGACGAATTCTCTGATATATAGCGATGAAGGCTTCGTCGCGCAAACTCAAACCCATTTTATCAAAACTCAAACCCACGTCTCCTCTCACTCTGTCGTCCCCAAATCACAGCAGATGCAACATCTTTGAGTTCATCTGAGTTCGTGATTGCTTCTCTGAGTTCACCGCCCCACCACCGGATGCATCTCCCTTCCCCTTCCTTTCTCTTGCCACCACAAGCTGCCCACCACCGCCTTCCTCTCTCGGCCGAATAGCCCCCAAGTCACACCGAGCCACTAAACAGGTCACAAGACCGACCAGGCTCCCTCAAAATTTTGGAGGTGGAGATGGTTTTCATCAACAATTAACATGGACTACACAGTTCTCCCTCTTCAGTCGCACTTCATCTTCGTCACCACACCGTTTTACTCACTCTACACTTGCAGAACAAAAAAGGTTCCTCTACGTGGTCAGGGTTTCATGTCTCTAACCTGATATTCTCTCTCATTGATTCGTGATCCCTCTCTTCAATCTCTTCGTCTAGATCTCACTTTCAATCGAAATCGAAGGCAAGGATCTTCTCTGCAACTTCCATCCTTTCTCTTTCTTTAGATTTCAAAATCTATCGATTACAATTACAATTGCACGTATTTGATTGGTGTTGTTGGTAATCATGATATTAGGTTTCTTTGAGGTGGGAGATGGTATGAAGGGGAAGGATCTATGTGGGTTACGTTAATTAGATTGGTAATTTCTGTTTATTTGATGGATTGGGTTTTGATAGTATTTGAAGTTTTGTTGATTAGTTATGATTTTGGCAAAGAAATCTGCCGTTAGCTGGTGTTAGCTGTGATTTTGGCAAAGAAATCACTTTTGAAAAGCTATATTTATTTGCATTTAGCGATTATGTTTGTGATTCTCATTATGCTTGTTTAATTTAGGGATTCTATACTATTACCATAACTTGCTGAAAGAAATGTGACAATCACTGTTTTGGCTTACGAGTTGCAGATTATTGAGCAGTGCAAACTCTGCATCCTTTCTGTGAAACCACAACATGGCTTGCTAATCATAAGGTAGCTGGTTCAGATTCAAAGTTGTTTATTATTTTTCATAGTTTTATGTTACATGAGAATTCCTGGCATTCAATGAATTGGAAATTGAAGATTATCCTAGAATCCTAGTACTATTTTCCCCCTTTTGGAATTTGAATGGTTGTGTTGCTTCATTTTAGTTAAGAGTATTTTGTTGCCTGTTGGTTTGTCGTATCATGTTGGGTTTCACAATAGTATCAAGATATCTTTTTGTATATTTTGTTCCTTTCCGGTTTGTCTCATTCCACGCACTTGCTTATTGACTTGTTAGATTCGAATTTTTATGTTGCTTTGATCATCTAGACGTGTTCGAAATATAAGGTTCATTCCTTTTTACGCTTATTTACACTTTCCAAACGTTTGTATGTTGCTCTCATATTTGCATTGTGTTATTCTTTTTTATAAGAAAGACACAACATATATGAAAAATTTTGCAAAAGTTTAGACCTTTATTAGCATAAAGATCTAAACTGAAATAATAAACCAATAATGTTGTGAATTGATCAACTAAAAAAATTACCAATCATGTAGCTATGGATATTTTTTTCAAAATAAATAACCAAACACTGGAGGTCTGATATAAGGAAATTTTAAGAATTTGTAGACAAGGTTAAAGCATTAGTATTGTTTGTGTCTTCTGACAAATTCTACCATCTTGTCCTACCCGTGGTTAAAACTATCCTTGCATTAAGCAAATGGATACGGGTACCAGCTACTAAATCACCAATAGGGAAGCACTAATTTTGGATTTGATTGATTATAAAGACTCTTAATCAAGAGTGAAACCCAAACCGTATAAGGCCAGGCAAGGTTGAACCATTATGCTTGCTTTGGTTGTTTAACATACACTAACTCATGTTGTATCCAAATTAAATCAAGCAGAAATTTGGTGGTTACACATATGGCAAGCGAACTAGTATAAATTCCATATACATATATTTTTCTTTAATATTCCATAATTTGTATTAATACGTGTATGAGGGGGCAAAGGTGGTGTAAGATGGATAAGATCCAAGTGTTGGTGAAGGCCATGGAATTGTCTGTGTCTTCTGAAAGAGCCAAGCAAACGCTTGACCGACAAAGTAAAATGGAGTGTCACAGTGAGAATGTGTGGGGAAAAAAAGACGAACATAGCGCCAATAGCCCTAACAAAATAAAACCATTGAAAGAATCTGGAATTAATCAAGAATTCCAAGACTACGAGGAATTCTTCCTTCGAACTTGTTTCCTCCTAAATTGAGACTCGTAAGCAAGGATGAACCATTGAAAGAATCTGGAATTAATCCTGAGAGTTGGCTTCTATTGAGATACAATCCTCGCATACTGGGGAGCCTCCCCATAGTTCTGGGGATGTTACCGGTGAGAAGGTTGTATCCAAGATCCAAAATGCTTAAGCTAACAAGATTTTCAAATCCTGAAGGGATACTTCCATAAATTTGATTTGCTCTAATGTACACAGTTGTAAGTTGGGAGGAAAGATTGGCTATGGAGTTGGGAATTGGACCTTTGAGAGAATTTGTATAAGTTCTTTTGTAGTCTGCATACTTTTGTAGTCTGCATACTTTTGGTAGTCTGCATTCTGAGTTGCTGTAAAAGTTCTAGTTCTGTAATTTGTATAAGGACTAGACTTTGGTAGATGGCGAACTCGTCATTTTTTGGTAACAGTGAATTATTTGATATACTAAATCTAATGTTTCAGATGATATACTATATCTCTTGTTTCATAGATCTCATTTGGTGGTGGAGTGAGTGGTTTGGTTCTTGATACCGTTGGTCATACTCTGAGTCAAAAGTATCATCGCAGAGTCATCCAGGTAAGACTAGCATCCCTTTATTCTTGAAGTGGGCATGCTTCATTTGTTAGAATTATGGATTGTTGAAGTGGTAGTCAGATTATTTGGTTTCTGGATTGTTACAGAATTTCAAGTTGTTTTCTTCCATGATCAGTTCTTCTTCTTGACGTTTTATGCACTTCAGTTCTTGCTTCTTCAGTTCTTCTTCTTCTTGACGTTCTTCTTCAGTTCTTGTTTGAGTTGCTTCTTCAGTTCTTGCTTATTCTTTGGCACTTTGAACATAATTATGCCATTTTATGTTATAATTGCATAAAATGGTTAATGGTTAGCTGTTAAAAAATGTCATGGGTGATTTGCCTTCTTGTGTTGATCCCAAACTTGGAAGTGAAGTGGATTCAACAATGCAATTTACATTTAGAATAGTTAACCAAGAATATGAATGACATGGTTGTGGGGTCAGGCTCGCACAAACATATCTTACACTTAGTTAAGAGTATAGATAATGCAACATTGCCTTTGGTTCCTGATTTCAATGAGGTTCTGTTTGGTCCACGTATCTTCCTGTCTAATCGATACTCGTAGAATGGCCAGATAAGAATCCCTGATCAATGTTGGTAGTCAAATTCTCAAATTAGGAATGGTAGATGAAAAAATGTGGGCTGATCAGTCTGCTCTGCTACTGCATTGCACATGATCAGTCTGTTTGTGAGAAGAGAAGAACAATTATATCAGGGAAAGGATTCAAATTCTACTGCTCTGACCACAATAGAAGCCACCTACCTGGGGCCAAAAATTAGAAAATAGAGGACCCCTCTGTCAGACCCCAAACTCTTCTGCAGAGTTAAAAAACAAATATTGAGTTTTCATTTTCACAGCCAGCTATTATCAGTTGCTCCAAGTACCTGCTTGGGAATTTGGATTGGAAGCAATTATCAGACTCAATTTGCTCAAAGGATACCTGATACCTCAGTACCATTATATTGTTGTTGTTAGTGATTGCTCATGGAATTGCCATGCATGTGATGTATTTTTTTTTTCTGATCAAGGATTATGCATTAGACAATTTTGTACTATATATATATTTTTTTCCTGTTAAACTTTAGGTCTCTTCTTCTTATTTGAATGTTAATCAGTATTTAATTCATGATTCATCATTCAAGATGTGCATATGCTAAATTTCTCCATTTCTCTATTTCAGTAACATATGCTAAATTTCCTGAAACAACTGAGTGTACTATGAGTCTATGAATACTACAAGTCTACAATCTGCAAAATAAGGTGAAGTCTTAATCCTCGACCTCCACTCCACTTCTTGTTCTTCACTACAATTCTTACGAGTCTTCAAAATTTTCTTTGATTTCTGCATTTATAGAATTACAATAATAAGGTTAGTCTGATAGTCTCACCTCAACAAACAATACATGTAGGCACATAAATACTAAAATACTGAAATACATAAGGTGATAATGGTGGTGTGATTTAATTTCTTTCAGTATAATGCTATATTGCTATTTCACTTGATAATTGATTTTGTTTTTCTTTATTTGTTTGAATTTTTTATATATATTTTTCATTATTTTTTACAAAAAAACGCCTCGCTTCGCCTCGGAAAAAGCTTGACCGCCTCAAGGCTTAAAAACGCTTTTTAAAACACTGCATGTACATTTATATCTCCTCTACATTTGATGTTGAAATTCAAATTTTTTTTGTTCTTCTTCCCCATTTATCCAGTTTTCTTCCCGAACCTTATGAAATTCAAGTTTTCTCCTTCATTATACATTGTATAGTTAATGTATTGTTTTATACGATCTTCCACTGATTGCATCTATTTACTTTGTCTTCATGTTACTTTGTAATTGTTGTGTTGTGTTTTTATTATTTTGGTTCAGATGGCTTCTTTGATTACAAGAAAACGTAGATCCGTAATTGTTGCTGATAGTAGTTCGGTCGCCGCTCCTCCGCCCAACGTAGCTCATTCCGCCATTAATGCTCTCGCTACAAGGGCTGCTTCTATCAGTACTCCACCAGCACATGGATCAAATGTTCCGGTAGTTGATCAATCTTCATCGTCTGGATTAGTTCCTCAAGTTCTCACTTGACGAAGCGCCAGACGAACAAATCGTCGATCAGCGGCTCCTGAGATTGCACTCGAGACTGTAACCATGATCGGGGATGTAAACCCCTCCCCCCAAGGAGATGGAGAGCTCCCTAGAGGTAATAAACTTAAGTTTTCCTGATCATATTCGGCAAATTGATTTTTTTTTTTTACAACAGCAAAGAAAACGAGGGGGCCCTGCAGACAACTAAAATCCCAAAGGATCACATGAACCACTAACACACGCATTCCCGTAGTGTGGGATCCTAGTCATCGTCGCTCGCAATCGGCAAAGATTAATAACTTGTTGGTGCATGACATCGGTGCAATCATTCGCAACCATTGCCCGATGACATCCTCATTTTGGAGTGAGGTCAAGCCCGAGACGCAGGCCGAGGTGTTGGGCGCTCTCACAGTAAGTTTTAGCCATTCATCTCAACCTTTAATAATTAAAATCTTTATAATGCAGAAAGTTTTGAAGGTTTTGCATGTTTATGCTTGTATTTTTACATGATTTTGTATAACTTATCTCTTTGGGCCTTAATATTCTCTAATAAATATTATTTAAAATTTCAGGTTAACTTTGAGTTTGACATGAATGATCCAAACATTCATGAATATATCACCGGTACGTGCGTGGATTGATACAGGAATTGGAAGCATGATTTCCACCGATACTTCCAAACGTTTTCTGATGTGGATAGTGCTAAGGCACAACCCCCAATCGAATTGGAGCATAGGCCTGATGAGTGGGTGTGGTTGTGCGATCATTTTCGAACTCCCACATTACTGGCAAGCATTAACTTTTTATTTAATTAAAATAAACATATTTATTTTTATATATGTAATAATGCATATGTTTAATATATATTTTGAATAATTATACAGAAAAGATCTGAGGCGAACAAGGCTAACCGACGTCTAGTAAGTGAACTCATATGTTTCATTTCATTATTTTATTTTTAGTCAATACATTCAATTAAATGTTTATATTAGTTGGTTTATTATTTTAACAATGTTTTGTAGGAGGGTTCAAAATTCCTAGAAATTAACATGTTCAAGGATGTTTATGCACTACCTGGCAATGAGGTGGCCGTGAAGTTGCATGTAAGTTTTATTCTTTGCATTTTTTGCATGTTGTCACTTCTGTTGTTTTAAAAGTTATTAATTTTTAATAATTTTTTTAATCAAGGAAACGATGGTGGAGAGGCGGGATGCCTACATGGAGCGAGTGGCCTCGCAACATCCTCCGGGAACTCCGTTGGAACAGCTCACAATGGACGATCCTGATGCAGGATTACATATTTTGACGGAGACATTGGAATCGCTAGGTCCAAGACCCGGAAAGATTGTTCGGGGGATGGGAAAAGCTAAAGTTTGTGAGGTCAACACCTCATCTTCAGCTTCGCAGCGGTCAGTCGGAAAAATTTCATCATTACAGTCAAAAGTGGAGGAATTACAGAATGAGTTAAATGCTGCCAAAGCGCGTGAGGCGGAGAGGGAGGCCCTGGAGGGGGAACGACAAGCACAAGAGGCAACTAGGTGGAGTATGTTATTAGGGGCTCTCCAGCAGTCGGGGATTAATTTGTCGAGCCTCCCGCTACTGTCGACAAACCATCATCAGCCACCACATCCCTAAAAAATGTACTGATGTGTTTTTTTAATTTGTAACTATACAGTACGGTTTAAAATTTTTAATTTGTAATGGATACATTATGATTTTACATTATTAATTTGTAAAGTTAATAGTATTTAAATAAATTAGCAAAACCTTTCTATGCGTGAGACGATTCAATTAATAAATATTTCAAATTTAATTAAAATAAATATTTGAATTAAAAGATTTCAAAATTATTAAACAGAACTTTAAGCGACAAAATTTTCGTCGCATAAGAATAGATCAAGCGTGTTTGGATTGACGGAACCTATGTGAAAATATTATAGTGATGAATATTGTTGTCGCGTAAAGAATATCTTGTGCGATGAAAGGTTCGTCACCATTGAGTTAAGCCAACAAAGTCTAACGCGATGAAAGGGATCGTCAAGATTGAGTTATGCCGACAAAGTTTAATGCGATGAAATGGTTAATCGCTTAAGTATATTTTGCACGAAGAACAATTCTATTTCTTGCGACGAAATTAGCGTCGCGCTAAATAGTATTATGCGACGCACCCTGTTGCAGCGATCTTTGGTGTCGTTGCGCAAAAGGATTTTGTAGCGACGAAGATTTAGTTTCGTCGTGCAAAGGCTTGCGAGACAGAGCTGTGGCGACAACCTTTGCGCGACTGATATTTTGTCGCTCAATATTTATGGCGACGAAATGTTGTCTATAGCGACAATTTTGACTACGTCCCTAAAGGCCTTTTTTTTGTAGTGAGCATTTGAATAGTTGCGCTCCGTTCGTAAAAACCCCACACCTAAAAGGGAGACGGGTGTCTAAGTTGGGGACAATATCGTTGCTTGAGACATGTTAAGTGGACCAGCAATCTCGTGTATGTGAAATGGTTCGGGGCCTCATCACCCCCGGATCCGTGAAGGTGGTTCAGGACCTCATCAACCCCGGACCCAACAAGTGGTATCAGAGCCGATGGTTCAGCCTTGGGCTTGGCGAGTGTTGGAAGTGCAAGTTGAGGCATGCAACTTGGAACTGCACGTTGAGGTGGAGCTTATCCCCGGCGCAAGGATAGGCTCAATAAGTTTCGCCAAGGTGAAAATCGTTGGATATGTGTTGGCTCAACTTAGTCCCATATCAACTAAGGAGCCAAGTGATATGAAGTATATATGAAGTTGGGTATGTCTTAATAAGCGACGAGGCCTTTTGGGAGCATTTGAATAGTTGCGCTCCGTTCGTAAAAACCCCACACCTAAAAGGGAGACGAGTGTCTAAGTTGGAGACAATATTGTTGCTTGAGACATGTTAAGTGGACCAGCAATCTCGTGTATGTGAAATGGTTCGGGGCCTCATCACCCCCGGATCCGTGAAGGTGGTTCGGGACCTCATCAACCCCGGACCCAACTCTTGGAGCTTCTGGATCGCATACAGTGCAAAATAGAGGTGCACGTTTACACTGCACACTCTAGTTTCTCTCAAATTTCATTCATGTATCATATTTCTCCACTTTTTATATTGAATTAGATGATATGTTTTTTTTAATAGTTGGCTTAATAAGTTGTTGTGCCACAAATATTCCTACTAATCTAATATATTACAACTAAAATGAAGTATAGAGAGTTTAGTTGGAGCTTTACCACAAAGTAAAACCATGTTGATTAAAATTAATGAGGGTTATATTAGAAAATATAACCTATTACTGTTCGTATTAAAATGTCTATGTAAATGCATTTGAGAAATGATGAAATGAAAAATGACTGGACAACATTATTTAATTCTAATCATTGAAGCAGAATAATGCAACTTACCCATTAATTCAAATATACAGTAATACCCAGGGGAATTTGCAATCGATATGCAGACCCTAGTGAAAGCCACCTTTTGGATCTTGAAGCAACTGATCCATTTAAACAAAATCCAGTCAAGATTTTTAGTCGAAATTAGTTCTGCAACCACGATTAGTCCCAAATGAGCGCTGGCCATGATAGTGAGATGGTAAGGTATGCAATGCAAAACATTTGAAGCAGAAACACACTCAATACCTTTTTTTATTAGAAACATACAGTGGCGAAGTCTACGGGGGCCCTCTTTAGAAAAAAAAAATTTAATGCCTTATTTTACTTAAATTTGACTATTCTAGCATTTTGAGATGCAAAATCACTAATTATATTGTTGTAATCAACTTTTTCCGTCAAGTCACTCTCAATGGACATCATTGCTAACCCATTTAATCTTTCTTGTGAATGGTGAACTGAAGATACAATTTTATAAACTTCAATTTTGAAAAACTTCTCTCTGCGGAGGCTACCGTTACAGGAATAGTCAACAATATTCTATACGTGATTCAGGCATTTGGAAAATCACCATCCATTGTTTGCAAATGATTTAGCACTTCAATAGATTTTTTTGCTTCTTCGGGTAAGATGCTACACAAACTTTTAATTCTAAAGCTAAATCTCTTGCATCAATATCATAAAAGATTATCATGCTTCAAAAATCTCTCAAGCTTAGTACAATATGAGGTCACACTTTCATTATCAACGGATTGCAACTTCTTCAAGTCAAATAAAAACCTAAAAGTCTCTCCATATAATTGAAGTTGTTAAAACCTACTTTTAAAAGAAAATTAGATTTATTCACTATGTATAAAAGGTAATCAACTCTAAAGGATTCCTCAGCTGAACGTATTAACTCTCCATTGTTAGTCTCATCAAATTGTTTTTTTCCTCAAATGATTCTTTTTGTTTTAAAAATAGGTTCAATATTCATTGCACTAGCTATTTCTTTAGCTTCAATCATGACATCCACAAATCCAGTCTCCCTATATTGTTAAAAAATGAGATGAGTACACTTAGTTAGGGGTGGGCAAACGGGTTGAGGAACCGCGAATCCAAACCGAATCAGACCGTTTTACTCCGAACGGTTAGGTTTTTGTTTTATAAATTATGAAACGGTTCGGTTCGGTTCGGTTTTGAAACCGTTCTAAAATGGTTCGGTTCCGGTTTTTATATTATAATTTCAAATGGTTCGGTTCCGATCCGTTATATAACCCTCTTACACGTGCCTTAATATGAATGGGTAGAATTTTTTTTTCTAACCCTAACACCCCCAAATCCCATCCTCTCCAGTGCAAACCTATGGCTCATCGTCACTCTTCAGATCTACTTTCAAGATCAAATTTACTTCTTCTCTTCTCTTCTACTGGTGAAGCAGATCGATGGCGAAGCAAAGAAGTCCAAAGAACAACAGAGCTCATCGTCTCTATGGTTCTATTGTTAGCGAAGCAAAGATCACCCATCTGATGTGGCTTTAATTTTCAAAGATTGTCTTGGATTTGTTTGATTGTTGGTGAAGGAATGAGGACTGACTGACTGAGGAGTTATAGGTTTTAACTTGTTCTTCTTTTCTTTCTTTGGAGGTAGAAGACTTGTGTTCGATTACTGAATAAGCAAAATGGAGTTGCTTGGGAACCTTACAGACACCAATCTTTGTATACAAACTAGTTGTGATTCTTTGCTCAAACAACTTCAGGTATTCTTCTCTTTTCCAACACTTACAGACACCAATTTCGGACATGATGTGATTGGTGTTTTAAGCCATTAGTGGCATTTCGGAGCTCAAATAGAGAGTATTGTTTGAAAACGGGGATTTGATCTTGGTTGGACTCATCGAGATCTGGCTTCTCTCCTCCTTCTCCTCCACCTTGCAAGGTTTCTTCTTCTTCCTCATCTGGTGATTGTATGTTACTTGTCTTGAACTTGGACTGTGAGCAACCCATTGATCAATTGATATTGATTGATTAGATGATCTATTATTTGCTCCCGCGACACGATTATTTTCTTTTGTTTTTCTGTAAATGGTAACTGAAACAGAGAGAGATTATTGTGTGTTGAGAGTGACTGAAAGGAATGAAGAGTGAGATAGAGGTCGCAAGGGGGAAGACTGAAGAAGGAGGCGCACGTGAGAGAGAAGGGGTGAACTGATTTGTTGGTTTGTGTTGTTGTGTGTATCAAGAAGAGCAACCGAGTGAGAGAGAGAGAGAGTTGTGTTTTGTGTTTGTTGTACGTTTCTTGTTTTCATTGGTTTGATGCTTTGCTCAAACAACTTCAGGTATTCTTCTCTCTTCCAACATTTACAGACACCAATCTGTTTTTTTTTTTTTTTTTTTTTGCCAAATTATGTGTTTTGCTGTAAAGAAATTCTCTCTTATCTTGATATTGGTAATTTTTCATTCACCAAATAACATTTTTTTTTCTGTTCTTGATTCAGTTGGAATTCATTTGTTTTCTTCATTTTCTTCAATGGGTATCTTTTTTCTTCTTTATGTGATTGGATGCATGCTTCAATGATTCGGAGTTTATTTGTGCATGACTGATTCAGGAACCATTTGGAACCGAACCGTTCTAAACGGTTCGAGTTAGGTTCGGTTCCAATTATCAAAATGAAGGGATCCGGACCGAACCGAATCCGTTAAAATGTAAACGGTTCGAGTTAGGTTCTTCAAAATTTGGAACCGATCCGAACCATGCCCACCCCTACACTTAGTTTCTCTATGGTAATCTAAATATTCATATCTTCAGCTTGATGTGTTTTACTAATGGTATTGACAACAAATAATAGATTGTGCCATATTATCAAGCTAACCAAGAACTCAAAACTTTAGATTTCATTGGTTGCTAAGGATTGAGCTTCACTCTTTGTCTTTGGATCTTTACTAGTATTAACCAAGTCAAGTAAAACATCCCTAATTTGTGGAGTTTGGTAGCGTATTGCTTTAACATTCTCAACATGACTTTCCCAACGTGTTTGTGAAAATGGCTTGTGATCATTTCTTAAAGAATAAGTATGGTTATCAAATGATTGAACAACCGGGATCCGTTTACTTACGATACTTAGTTGACATTCATAAAAAAACGTCTAATGAATTTTTAGTTCAATAGATCCTGTTTAGTAGAAAAGTGGATATTCCTTGTTCATTATCAAACAATCACTTATTCACATTCACAAACCTCATGTGGGGCTAAGTTTGAGGTTTCCAACATAATGTATCAAAACAACCCAACATTTTGTAGGTCATGCGAACAATGAATATATGCGTTGTACAACTCCAAAGAAATATATTGTTTTTTCACAGGAGCTGCCCATGTCACAAAGTACAAGATTAAGGCTATGACAACCACAGGGTGTGTAAAATGCTCTAGGATTCTCTTTAACAAGGGCGGAGCCAAGATTACAGACAAATGGGGGGCAAACAGTACACAACTATGCAACTACACCAATTTCAGCAATACCGATCGTTGTCACGAGCAAGCGAAACGAGTGAGGTTGCCGCATCGGACAAGTCATCGAGCGATCCAGTGTAGAGCATTGCAATTTGCTCCCAAATTAGGCACAGAATTGGTTCATTCGTAGCAATATATGGGAGTCCTAAATATTCGTCAGATACGCGGAGGATCTAGAAGACGTCCACAGTAGAATTTTCGAGTTACGCGAGCATTTTCTTGAACACGGCCGCATGGATTATTGTGAAGCCTCGTTTCATGATACCATTCGCTCTACACTATGCTACTAGAGAGAGGGCTTTGTCGAGGTCCTGCTTCGTCTTGTCGAGAATAACTTTGTTACCATTCGCTCGTTTCAAATTTGTTGTCGACGGTAAAAGATGAAGGTGAAGAAGAAGATACTGGACAAGAATAACTTAATTCAATGAATGAAAGCTATTTTTTTTACCGCATGAGGGGGCAACCTATAAATTTAAAGAGAGGCAATATGAGAAATATGACTACCTTATTAGTGGAGTCTTTTAAAAATATAAGGAGGGCAATTGACCCCCTTAACCAAAGGGTAGATTTGCCCCTGCTCCTTAAGCAACCTATTTTGAACACATTTGTGTGTCCCTTTTATATTTGATCCATTGTCATATCTTTGCCCTCTTATATCACCAACATCAAGATCAAGTGTTTGCAAAATATCTATGAGTACATTAAAAGCCCTAGCCCTGATGTATCGTCTACCTTTAAAAATTGTATAAAAGAATTCTTCAACTTTTAGTGGTTTGGCCGAAACATCAACACATCGCAATATAAGAGACATTTGATCTTAATGACTAATGTCAAGAGTACAATCAAGTATAAAAGAAAATTATTTTGACGACTTTTTTTTTCCTATAAGTGTACTTCTAATCTCATTTGCTAAGAGTAAAATCAACTAATTTTGTATTTTTGGACTAAGATAATGGTAATGAATTGATTTATTTTTTACTCGTTGAATGTGTTCTTGCATGATTGGATCAAACTCAGCAATTATCTCAATAAAACCTAAAATTTTTCGTTCCTCCCTTCATGAAGCCTCTCCCTATGACCACAGAATGCTAAATTATTTCTTGCAAGAGGTTTTATAAGGGCGATTATTCGTTTTAACACTAGTTTCCAATGTTCTTTCTCCCTATCTATTTGTTTTTTAGCACTCTTATCAATTTTTTCAAGTTTGTTCAACCTCATTTGCAATACCATTCACTTGGTCATGCAAACTAGGTGTTCACTACTAGTGTCATGAATTCATTAAGATGTTTTCAATCATTATATCCATCCGTTGTCAACGGGGACATTTTTTGGTCTTGCTTGAATAACTTACAACAAAAACAAAATACTTTATCCTTAACAACAAAATATACAAGTCATTCCTATCTTGTTTCTCTCCATTTAATAACATTTGTTCATAAAGAATAGAGGAAAAATGTCTACCAAAGTCATAAGTAATAAAATCTGCATCTTGAATTCTAATTGGACATTTTTCTACTTGTAGGTTTTAAAATTTTGATTAATTCTATCCCAATTTCCTGTATTAAAAATGTTTATTGGCCCAAATTCGTTATCTCCTATTGGTTGATTTGTTTCTCCTATTGGTTAATTTGTTTCTAGATTTTCTTGTTCATTTTCAATTATATCACTAATCACCGATTGTGATTTTTTTTTTTTCAACATTTGATGTTGAGCCCCCAATTTTACTAGGCATAAATTTATCAAGAGATCCTGCTAAAGACCTGACAAGTTCTTTTTTATTTTGTTTTCTTTTTTCGAAACCTGACTTATATTTTTTAGGCATCATTGTGACCAAAAACAGCAAACAAATCAAACAAACATAAATTACAAAAAGAAAGAAACACAAATTACAACAATGAAGAGTTTATGAATTAGAATAAAATCACCTGATAAGAGACCATAATTTTACAAATCAATTTTGGACTCACTATACTGGATTCCACAAGTTTTGTCCTCAGCAAACATCCAAACAAAACAATACATATAAATATAATTAAAATCTATTAAAAAACTACTAGTACTATCTAATCTCTATTAAAAATTATTAAAATTTTACTTTATAATATTTGTAAGTATAACTTACCCTTTCTCTTTCTTTAGTCAGTTGCATTTTTTTCTTATCACATCAACTCTATTCAAATCCACAAGGAGGAATGACTTTCTTTACGAATCACATAATAGAAAATGAAGTTAGATTTATCGAATCAGAGCAAGGTTTAGTCATTTAGAATTAGAGAGAATAAAGAAAGAAAAAACTAATTAGATAGGGAAGATGGGAAGCGAATAACATGAAAAAGAACAAGAGGAGTCACAATCATTAATGCACGTGTTTTCTATGGCGTTTAGTCGTTTACATAAAGTAGCGTGTTGTGTTTAGTGATTTAAAAAAATCAAATGTCTGACCCAATTTCCAAAATAAAAAAATATAATAATAATAATAATGAGATTAAACGTATTGTATTTTTCATCCCAATTTAACGTTATATTTTCTCTCAAATATTCTATTAAAGACAAATTTTATACATAGTTTCCAAAAAAAATCAAATATCTAATCCAATTTCCAAAAAAAATCAAAATTAAAATTAATAATGAGATTAAACGTGCTGTGTTTTTCATCCCAATTTCACATCATATTTTCTCTCAAAAATTTTATTATGGTAAAAAAAATTAATACAGAGTTTCCCAAAAAAAAAAATCAAATATCTAACCCAATTTCCAAAAAAAAATCAAAATTAAAATTAATAATGAGATTAAACGTGCTGTATTTTTCATCCCAATTTCACATCATATTTTCTCTCAAAAATTTTATTATGGTAAAAAAAATTAGTACAGAGTTTCCAAAAAAACAAAAAATCAAATATCTAACCCAATTTCCAAAAAAAAAAAAAATCAAAATTCAAAATAATAATTAGATTAAACATGTTGTATTTTTCATCCTAATTTCACGTCATATTTTCTCTCAAATGTTTTTACGGTAAAAAAAAATTGATACAGACTTTCCAAAAAAAAAATCAAAAATCTAACCCAATTTCCAAAAAAGTAAAAAATTAAAATAATAATGAGGTTAATTTTTTTGCATCAATTGGGTTAGATATTTGATTTTTTTTAATTCTGTATTAATTTTTTTTGACCGAAATAAAATATTTGAGAGAAAATATGTCGTGAATTTGGGATGAAAAACACAACAAGTTTAATCTCATTACTAATTTGAATTTTTATTTTCTTTGGAAATTCGGTTAGATATTTGATTTATTTAAAGTATGTATTAAATTTCTTTTTACCGTAATAGAACAATTGGGAGAAAATATGACGTGAAATTGGGATGAAAAACACAACAAGTTTAATCTTATTATTAATTTGTATTTTGATTTTTTTTAAATTTGGATTAGATATTTGAATTTTTTTGAAAACTTTGTGTTAATTTTTTTATACTGTAATAAAAATAGTTGAGAGAAAATAGGGTGAAAGATAATCTATTAGTTTTCTTAGGACTTTAAACATCTACAATTAGTTAGTTATTATGACTAAATCAAAACCACTTAATGATATGCCATCGACGTTATAGATCGCGTGTCAATTTCTTTGTAAAAAATGTTTGTCCCTGGATCTCACCCGTCTATATATATATATCGAGTGAGATCCGGGCACTAACATTTGTGAAAAAGAAATTAACCACGATATATACTGTCGGATGACATATCATCAAACGGTTTAGATTTAGTCCTAATAACTAACTAATTGTATAGAGGTTAAAAGTCATATTTTATAAGGAAACTAATAGATTATCTCTCCCCCAATTTTCTCTCTCCTCAAATATTTTTATTACGGTAAAAAAAATTAATACAGAGTTTCCAAAAAAATTCAAATATCTAACCCAGTTTCTAAAAAAAATCAAAAATCAAAATAATAATGAGATTAAACGTGTTGGGTTTTTCATCCCAATTTCACAACATATTTTCTCTCAAATATTTTATTACGGTAAAAAAAATTAATACAAAGTTTTCAAAAAAAAAAATCAAATATCTTACCCAATTTCAAAATAAAATCATAAAATCAAAAAGTCAAGTTAATAATGAGATTATACATGTTCTGTTTTTCATCCCAATTTCATATCTTACCCAATTTCAAAATAAAATCATAAATTCATAAAGTCAAGTTAATAATGAGATTATACATGTTCTGTTTTTCATCCCAATTTCATATCATATTTTGTCTCAAATATTTTATTATGGTAAAAAAAATTTAATATAGAGTTTTCAAAAAAAAAAAAAAATCAAGTATCTAACACAATTTCCAAAAAATTCAAAAATCAAATTAATAATGAGATTAAACGTGTTGTGTTTTTCATCCAAATTACCGTAATAATATGACATGAAATTGGGATAAAAACACAACATGTTTATTATCATTATTATTTTGATTTTTGATTTTTGATTTTTTTTTGAAAATTGGGTTAGATATTTGAATTTTTTTGGAATCTCTGTATTAATTTTTTTTTAATCTTAATACAAATATTTGAGAGAAAATATGAGGAGAGAGAAAATAAGGGAGAGATAATCTCTACAATTTAGTTAGTCATTTGGACTAAATCTAAACCGTTTGATGATATGTCATCCAACGGTATATATCGTGTGTCAATTTTTTTATCACAAATGTTTGTCCCCGGATCCTACCCAATATATATATATATATATATATATATGGGGCCCCTGGAAAATGAGGCCCTAGGCGACCGCCCAGGGACGCCCCTGAAAATATACATAGAATGATACTTCCCCTTCCCATCCCAACTACGGTTACAGGCAAAAGACCAGAACCTAGATACTCGGAATTTATTGGCTTGCTTGGACTGTTTTTGAATGGCACGTGGTGCTGCATTTCCTATCGACATAATTTGTAATGAAAACAAGCATATCCTTTTCAGAAAGATATAATTTTTTTAGATTAAATTACATCTATTTTTTTTTTTCCAAGACAGTTACAGAGCACTCCAATCCATTTAACAGGAATGAAAACAACTGGCAGCTGGGGCGGACATCTAACAGATATCAATTTGGCAGAATGTTGATTTTTGCTGTAATAATGAAGACAAGGTTAGGCAGAATGTTGTAATAATTGTTCTGTGATTCCTATTTATATATTAAGATATTGATTTTTGCCAATCGATTTAGTGCTGATGTTCCAGTATAATAATTGGAAACTAGTGTGCGATCGATCTAGTCTTTGAAGAAAAGTTATAGAATTTTACAAATCCATTGAGAATGCTATACACAGGCAAAACATGATGGAGAAATTGACTTGTGGATAACAAAATATCAAAGCATCCTTACATTTTAAACAGCCTACAAACCCAAACAACTTGTGAATTCCGAATTAAACAACTTGTGAATTCGACAAATTAAACAGAGAACATTGTGTCCAAGCAGAAAACCAACATAGAGGAAAAGAAACCACAATCCACTTGAGACTCGGAGGAGGGTGAAAGCAAGGTTGCGTTTGCAGAATGGTTAGCTTCATCAGGAGAGGAACAAACATAATAGAGACATGATCCAACTGCTTGCCAGAATGAATAGTCGCATCCTGAAACCTGCTCGGCAAGTTGCAAGAGTAAATCTTATTGTGCCATATATATTCGAGAGTGATAATTAGCAAAAAAAAGATAAATATTGAAAGCCATAAATTAGGTATATAAGTTTTCTAAGAAAATAACATGGCATACGAAATAATGGGACAAGTATACATGAAACAAAAATAGTCACATTGGTATTGTTGTGCCACAAATATTTCTACTACTGTACGGGAAAGAACAAAAAGGCAGAAAAAGAGTTTGAAATGCTCACCAGTCTAGAGTCGCTGTGATGTAGTTGATGTGAGATAATCTGATCTCAGGGATCTCACTTAATGACAACTGATGGTACATGCTTCACTTTCCAATAGTCTGCGCCTTCATCTTTTTCAAGTCTCCTTGTGAAATCCACGGGCATATATGTAAATGTAAGATCTTCGAGATTGGAGAGGTGAGCTATGCCTTCAGGAACCACCTTTAACTGTGCACATTGGCTAATTAAAATCTCTTTGAGGAGGGGCATCGCACCTTTTTCTATTATCACCGATTGCAACTGATGTAATCCAACAAGTTTTAGAACCTTGAGCTTTGGAAAATCGTCACCTTGAAAATGCAACTCTTCTCCCACAAGCGCATTGTTATAGAGGTAAAGAACTTGTAAATTAGATAACCCCCGTAACATGTTCCAGGCATCATGGCTTAAACGTGACTCATCTAACACCAAATATATAAGGTTAGAAAGGGAGACGACCCAATCAGGTAACTTCTCTAGAGGCCCTCTCAGATCTAGAGACAGAAGAAACGGCGGAGGCGATGACAAAAACTGCAAATCAAGGACTTCTTCATACTCTTTTGAATATAAAAACAGAGTTTGCAAATGGTTCATCTTCGTAACTGCTGCACATATTTTCCTCCCATCTTCTGGTCTCAAGTTTGTGATGCGTAGATCTCTCAATTTGACCAACTTTTCCAAATCTGCAATCAGACTAGGGCTTTGCTCTAAATCAATTATGTACAGAGTTTGCAACTCACTCAAACTCCCAATTCCTTCCGGTACTTTAACTCCCTCCCCATTTTTCTTGCCAGATGTAATGTGCCGTAGTTTCCGAAGCTTCAAGATTGGACGTGGCAATTCAACAATATGGGTTTCAAAGATAAGCAATGCTTCAAGATTTAGAAGTCTACCTATAGTATGCGGAAGCGCCTTGATATGTGTACTAGATACATCCAAATACTTTAAGTGAAACAGATTTGATATCTCATCAGGGAAACTCTCCAAACCTGTATGACTTAGATCCAATATTTTTAATATGGTGAAAGTAGAACGAATCATATGCATAAATGATATTGGCAACTCATTCACAAGGAACAGGTTAACTGAACGAACAAGAGAGAATGAACTTGTGTTGCTCATAAAACTGGTTAGACCAGTATTGTTCTGGATTGAAAGTCGTCGACAACTCTCATGTGTAATAGGAGTTCTCTTTCCATCAAAAACTTCACAGAAATTTTCCTCGGTGAATCTTGACAGAATGAACTCATGCATCAGATCATGCACTTTGCATCTTACAAGAAATCCTCCTTCAATTTCACCACCCTGTACCAAGTTTCGACTAATGAGTTGATCAAGATAGTCTTCTGCTACTTCCTCTAATGTTTTTCCTGTTTCTTCCTTCACAAATCCTTCCGCTGTCCATAACTTAATCAGAAAAGTAGAATAAACTATATAGTCCTCTGGAATTAGACCAAAGGACAAGAAACAAGATTTGAGGTAATAAGGGAGATCATGGTAACTAAGGGAAATAATTTTCATAATAGTTTTAAGTTTAGGATCCCTTCCAAACTTTGAAGAAAGACTATCATGAAATTTCTTCCATTCCATCACGGTCTTGTCCTTTGTTAAGAGGAGACCGCCGATGGCAACAATGGCCAATGGCAACCTTCCGCTTCTGTTCACAATATCTTCGGATAGTTCCTCTAATTCCTGTGGGCATTTTCCTTTGAAATCAGTTCCGAAAGCCGTCTTGTAAAAAAGAAACAAAGCATCCTCCAAGGGTAGAGGATCGAGATGGAAAATATGAGAGGGAGATTCCAGAAAAGAAAGAGCAACATCATTTTCACGTGTGGTGACCATGATTCTACTACCACTGTGGTTATCAAACAGAGCATGTTTTAATAAATCCCATAGTTCAATGCTCCAAACATCGTCAAGAATAGCCACATACCTCTCTTTTTGAAGATAGTTCCTTAGAACATCATTTAGGTAAGTCCTCTCCATTCTCGCGGGAGAAAACGATTCCTTCCTGGATTCATGGAACTGATTGATAAGTTCTAGAAGAAGATCCTCAATCTTGAATGTTTGGGAAACTGTAACCCAAGCACGATACTGAAAATGGCTCTTCACTCGAACGTCGTTGAAGACCTTCCTCACAAGTGTAGTTTTGCCAACTCCACCAGTTCCAACCACTGCAAAAATTGTTCTTTTTTCTCCTCCATTTACTAACCAGTCTGTCAGTTGATTTCTGGGCTTTTCAATGCCCACGAGTTCCATCTCATCAGCATAAAGGGCGTTATCTTCTCGCCAGGAGGCAGCAGCAGCACCGGCTCCAGCACCGTAGGAGGTACTGGAACTTGCATTGTCGGGCTCGGAAGCCAAATGTTTGAGTTGATACTTCTCCTTCCGCTCACTAATCTGCATCAACTTTGCTTTGATTTCTTGAATATCACTGGCTACCATGTGGCGAGGCTTCAAGCGCTTGACGCATCCGAAAGTCTTGCTAACCCAACCAACAACATTGCGAGGAGGCTGTTGTGCTACACGGAGACGAAACTCGTCCATAACATCCTCCATTCGAAAGGCTACTTGTCGTAACTGTTTCACCCAGACTTTGACATCTTCATCAATCTCTGCCCTTGCATCAGCATCCCTGAGCAAAACACGAATAGATTCCATTTCATCTTTGATGAACTCCACCTCGCCCCGCACACCTTTCAACAGTTTTGCTTCTTCAATCAGAAACGGAATCAGATGCTCAACAGCAAGACTCACTGCAGCTTCAGCCATTTCTTTCTTAGTAACTAGCTCTTCGATTCAACAATCTCAAAAGGTTTTCTGTTCAACAACACAAAACTCAGATCCAGATCCACAAATGTAATGTTCATGGCACCATATAGAAGTCAATTAATGAGCTGTATTAGACTTCTCAAGTCTATTCTAATGCAAATTGCAAGTCATTGTCTCCAATAGTAAAGTCTTCTGGTTATATTATAATGCAACTTGAGGAGAATCAAAGAGTTTTCAAAAACTAATCATCTGTATTATTATTAGTCTTTTGGAGTCTATTATAATGTAACGTGCAAACTCATTGTCTCCTACTATTTGATTGGCTAACTCAGGTTTAGCTGACTCACTATCTTGTAACAACATTTACAACTGCGAAAAAATATGATCTTCCCACCAACTGTGTCCGTGTTACCAGCAACTTGCATGGAGGTACCACATTTAGGACAGAAAGACACCACAAATTCAGTCCTACCAGAACAATCAGAGACAGGTAGTGGAAGAAGATGAGAGGAACTGGAGACAAAAAGACGTAGGAGACATAGAGGGATTCTATGGTGTTTAATACTAAAAATATCTACTAATACAAAAATTTCTGTTGTGCTAATTTGAAATTTAGTATCCTTAAATATAGTGTTTTATGCAAGTAGGATTCTATGTTCACACCTAATATTACACCTTTGTGATTTATGAAATGAAAACAATGTCATCGGCAATGGGATCCTAATCCTAGTGTTGTGATGCAATGTAATTGACCAGATATCCACTCAGTAATCTCCCAATGACAATTGAAGGTACAGCTTCACTTTCCAATAATTTTAGCCTTTAAGTTTCCTGCCTTTAGCAACTGAAGAAGCAATGGCGGAGATGACACAAACTGAAAAATAAAAAAAACTTGGTATACCACCTCGCCGCACACTCCTTTAAACAGTTTTTTTTTGCTTCTTCAATCAGAAACGGAATCAGATGCTCAACCTCAAGACTCAATGCAGCTTCAACCATTTCTTTCCTTCTTTCTTTAAATTACATTTTGATTCAACAACAATCTCAAAACATTTTCTTTCAACAAACTCAGATCAAGATTCAGAAATGAAATGGAGTCGTTATCAAAGTCAAATAATAGGCTGTATTAGTCTTTTGGAGTATATATTATAATGCAACTTCCTAGTAATTGTCTTCAATAAATATTAGAGGCTGACTCAGTTTTAGTTGTCACGAAGCTGAAAACTTATATACAATTGTGCAACAACTCCCTCATTGTAGTCTTCCCAATCAACTCTTTCAATAATTTTGCATACAAGCTATGTATTTTCACATTAAATGTCATAATTAGATTGCGACTGGCCATTAAAAATTAAATGTCCTTTTCCTCCTACGTCAAATTAAGTCATAGTTTATGCAAATTTCAGCTCACCGCTGTCTCCTGTACAATTTGAATTGTTCCTTGCAGGTAATCTATACTCATTGAGCCAATCACATCAAATGATAGCTCGAATGAAAGATCAACAGCCGCTCTTGACCCCTCGCCATTCAATAATTTAACAATGTCCTAAAATGAATGGTTGTTTTCTGGGTAAGAACATTGTCTCCTTCGAAAAAGAATCAATCTGGGCCAGAGAACCATGTGCACGACCGTGTCTTTGGCTATGGTCGTGGACAGTTGCGCACGATAGTGTTTTAAGGCAAGGTTGTGCACGACTGTGTTTGGGCTATGGTTAGTGCACGACAGTGCTGTATTAGTCCTTTGGAATATATTACAATGCAACTTCCAAACAATTGTCTTCAATAAATATTAGAGAGGCTGACTCAGTTTAGTTGTCCGGAAGCTGAAAACTTATATACAAATGTGCAACAACTCCGTCATTGTAGTCTTCCCAATCAACTCTTTCAACAATTTTGCACACAAGCTATGTATTTTCACATCAAGGCTCTGCTTGGTACATTCACTACAAAAAAAATTGATATCAGCAACGGCTAAATCCCGTTGCTAAATGACCCAAAACCGTAGCTAAAAGGAATCAGCGACGGCACAACAACCGTCGTAATACCGTAGCTACTATTTTTGTCGCTATTTGAATCAGCCACGGCAAACTAGCCGTGGCTAATTGACGACAGCTAAATACCGTCGCTAATTTAAAAAGTGCAGTCGCTAAAATTATTTGAAAATGTGGTTGAAAGAAATCTAGCGACGGTAAAATACCGTCGCTAACGTAAACAATAGCAACCGTAGATTACCGTGGCTAGTTAGCGACGGCTTCGTGCCGTCGCTAAGTCCCGAATCGAAATAGCCATTAGCGACAATCAGATTACCGTGGCTAGTTAGCGACGGCTTTGTGTCGTCGCTAAGTCCCGAATTGAAATAGCCATTAGCGACGGGCAAATTGTCGTGGCTAGTTAGCCATCGGTAATCTTCAAATCAATTGGACAAAACTGTGACGGTTGTTGCAGTCACTAACAAAAAAAAATTGGAAAAAAAAAATTTGTAATAAAATTATATTAATTTTAAGACTTGCCATATCCTTTTTTTTTGTCATTCAGAATAAACATCTTAAACCTGAACAAAATTATATTAATTTTCGTATACCTAATAAATTGTCCATCACAAAAAAATACATGATATAACTCACAAATAAATTGTACAATCCCAAATTCTCTGTCAACCTCAAATTGAGATATAACTCACTTAAACTTAAATAACTACATAAATCATAGTGATCATCTATGCACACAGTAAATCATATGGGACATAAAACAAAATTTTTACATACAACAATTCAGGTGATCTTGCACACAGTAATTGCTTTAAGATTTGCATCAGCTTGGTCTTCCGACGTGGCTATTATCAGTTCACCAACATCACCAGAACTGCATTAAAATCACAATTTGCACAATCATCAGAGCAATATATCAACAGGGGCTTTGATCAGAGAGAATTCAAGTGGACAGATTAAGAAAAGTCAATGAAATGTTGGACTGACATTAACTGACATCATCCTTACTACAAGTGTACCACAAAAAGGGAAAAATAAAAAGAAAGAAGGAAATATGTGAAAGGTAATTTGATATCACTGGACTAACATGTTTTTTTACGAGATTAGTTACTATGGTTCTGCTTGAGGGTTTCCTATCCTTAAAGGGATAAGAATTACAACAACACCTTCGCTATTTTAGAAGTACATATCATTACTAGCTTAAGGCCTTTTCAGCATTTCAAGCGGGATAACTAATGGTGTAACCTACTGCTCAAGTGTACTTGCTTTAGTATTTGACGTTCCAAAATCAGTAAACTGGAAGTAAACTCTATGAAATACCTAATGCAATGCAATCATTTCAAAACTTTGACCAAAAGCTCAACACTGCTTCAAACCCATCCATCTTCATTCAAGTAACTAACATTATGAAACTTTTATCAGAAGCTCAACGAGATGTCTTTTCTTTAGATCTTCTATCCTGCGAGTTAAGATACCTACTTAAAAATAATTGCTCGGCAGTGAAGCAGCATTCCTCTGTACTGGACAAAATGGTAGGATCTAACTTTTGCATCAGTAGAGCTAGTAAAAACAGTATGGTGTCGAGTTGGTACAATATTTGGCATTTTATTTGTGCCTGAATATTATAGTCAGGCTATAGTGTTTCACAACTTGTAAAGAAACCCGCCCTAAACATAAGTGGATAAAAATACCTCTATTAGTTTATTTTATCGATACATGTTCCATAAATATTGCCTTTTGAGTGTCAACAGTTGATCAGCAAACACAAGTATGAACAAACTTAACAGGAAGAAGTAGAAGAATCTACCTGCATGAATTGAAACACAAATAGTTCCATCAAAGTTAGTTGAAGCAGCTTTTTTCCAACATAATTAGGAGTCTTCTGACTTACTGCTGCCACCTTATCAATAGGAACACCTATTTCAGAAGGGAAAAGATCAATCATTAAAATTAAATATCCTGACGCAAGAAAAATTAAATGACATCAGTGTAACTTGAAAGCGCTCCTTGGAAGCCCATAATATCTTGAAATTACATCAAGAAAAACAAATGTGAAAAAGCAACTGAAAGTCGAAGAAGTTCATTCTGTAATATACTAATATATTCTTATTTGTTCCTGATGACCCTAAGCAATGACCCAAGGATGACGGAAATCGACAATTGAAACATATCAGTTTACATCAATATGCAAATAGCCACACATATACTGAGATGGCACTAAGTCGCTCATTGTCATTAGCACCACAGGCAAAGGCCTTAATATGGCACTAATGGTATCGGTGCATCCAAGGTAGTAAGAAGAGGGATTACCTAATAGCGAATACCTCTGGAGTTGTAAATATGGTAGGAAACGATAGCAAGAGGAACTACCATGTAAAAGATCATGAAGCGGTTTCTGATTTTCAAACTTGACTGCTTGGAAAAATCCCCCCCACCAAAAAAAAAATCCCCTGTTTCTCTTCCCCACGGAAAGAACAAAAATGAAAAGGAAATTATAGGAATCAAAGCACAAGAAAGTTACTCAGTAAAATTTACCAGGGACAAGTTCTGTCGTTATGACTCTCCTGCTTGAAATATCCTCAAATACCAGGGGCACATAAAACTATTTTTTCGCAAAGCAAATCACGGAATCTTTTCTGACTTGCTGCCTCCAACTCATAGTCGCATTCTTGAGAAAGCTCCTGCTTTGCCACCTGCAAAGAATTCACCATGTATTCTTAAACATAATATTTCCTTTTAATTCAACATTTTCAGCTTCATCACAATAGCATCAAATTTGGATTAAAAAAACCTCTACACAGGCATTGATTTTAATCATGTAACATAACAAATGATGAAGTAAACTGTTTCAAGGGATCTACTACTTCTGGCTAGAAACAAAAGGAAGACTGTTTTTCGCATAAGGTTTTTATCAATAAGCAAAAGTTGTGAGTTGCAACTTTATACAAAAGGTACTATTGTTTTTCTGCACAAGGTCAAGCAAATACAGTTTCCCAACCTGAGCTTACCCACTAAACTCTTGAGGCAAAGAAAAATGAGATATAAAATAAAAATCTAATAATAGAGATGTGATGAAGCATAAAATAAGAATGAGCGTCAACACCCGTCCGGGAACAATATATAGATGGCAGAGAAAGAGGGAATGAAATTAAATCTTCATTCCAATATTTTACATTTGAGCAACTGCTTACACAGGCTTGGTGAAACATTGTGAAATGCAAACATGACAAATAATTGTATGTATCACAAATTCATACAGTAGAAACAAAAGCTCGTATGAACTGTAAGATATTCCCAACAATAAATTTTTTTCAAAAAAAATTAAAATTGAAATAGTGGAAACTTCAGAAACTAATTAAAAGCAAGCAACCAAGTCATTCTTGGAGAAGATTGCAGCAATTGCTCCAAGGGTAAGGCCCAAGCTGATGCAGTTGTACTAACAAAAAATAAGAATTGGCACTGGACATATGCTTAGGATTAAGATAAAATAAAAGAACTAGAATTGCACCTGAAAATGGCCATGGTCAATTAGTATCAGGCATGGGTTGAGCAAAATGATGGTAAGATGCCATGCCATATCTTCCTTGTGACTGTTGTCAAGCTTAGCATAATAGGCGATGAGGAAATAGATTGCAGCCGGGAAAAAGATAAGAATGTCCGACGACAATACTGTCCACCTCATAAGAAGTTTACTATATAAAAAAGAATTGACCTTCATTCAATTTTGGATACATAGCTCAAACAGTGAAGATGCACTGCTACTGAATCCAGGTATCTAACAATTAAAGTCTACTACAAGAGGTGGTTTTTGACTAACAAGAGAAATGACGATGGATAAAAGAGATAAGCCTGCCAATGCAGCAAAGACAAACTTCACTCAAGTGCAGGTACGTAACGTCTAAATTCTAAACAAGTAGTGTCACTGGCAGTCTCATTTAAGTTATTTACTCTCAGGTATATTGAAGAAAAGAAAAAAAAAAAAAAAAAGGAAGAAAAAAAACTAGCATTTTCCCTGTCTTCCAAGTTTCACTCTTAGCAGATACAAAGGCAGGAGAAAACTGCTAAGTAAAAGTAGCAGAGCCCGTTGATTCATGACAACCTATTTCTCTATAAGGGCTTGAGCCCCAGGCATAAGTAGGTGAATCCACACAACCACTAGCAGAGGTTGAGGCACCTGCAATGAAAGCTGTGGGACAGGCATTTAAAAAGGCAGCAGGTACTCACCATGCATTCCATTTCTCCAACAGAGAACAGACCATCCTTTGTTATTTCTGTAACAAAAGAAATGGAGTTGGTTTGACCATGTTACTGAAATCTGCAACTTCAGATTAGAAAAAAGGTATTACGGAACAATAATTGCAACAATGACATACACTGACTCACCATTGCGCTTCACACCAAGATGTTTCAGTAATGCCTCTTCTATTTCCCGTGAACCACGTATCATACAAGGTGTTGTACCACAAACCAATAGGTGGTATTTACCAACCTATTCATTAGAGGAAAAAAAAGTTATACACCAATCACCATCCCACTAAAATGTAAATCAAATAGAAGAATAAATTGAATTGTTCAACAAGTATGAAGTATGGCATACACATAAATTTCTAACTGATACCTTCGTACGGTTGAACATTGAATAAAATGTTGCAACTTCATAAACACGATTAGGAGCAACTTCAATAACCTTAGCCACCTGGACCACCCATAAACAGTTCACATATATGAGAAAGAGGGTGCAAGATGAAAGCATTGAGTGTATGTAACTACAATAACATTTAATAAACTATGACACAACAACTATAACACATAACAAGAATTTTATGCAAAACCAAGTCAATAAGCGATGAAGATCAAAGAGACTAATTTTGATTTAAATTCATCTTTTCATAATAAACTTTTGTTAGTCTAGGGAAAGTAGAACTAATGTTGCCAATGCTTTATAAACTTTTGAGCACATGGCTCTCTCTTTTCTTGGGAAGGTTTGTGTTCTTCAGCTTCCAGAGGGAGAATGTTGCGAAACAAGGACTTTCGGAGCAGAATGGGATGACACATTTTGAGGCTCGTGACACCAGAGCCAAGGAGTACGTGAGCTTGCTCAAGTCCAATGATCCAGTTGGGTTCAACCCTAATACCCCTTTCATTGTTTGCTTTTTATCAGACTCGAGCAATAAGACCCAAGCTAAAACCGAAGGAGAAGAAAATAAAGACTTGATTTTTATCACCAAATCGAACATAGAAGATGGAAAACAGTGATTTTGTGATGAATTAACAGTGGCTTAGCAATAAATATCAACAAAAGAAACCTCAGGAAACTCCATTGTGAAAATAAACCAAATTAAAGGAAACAAAAAACATTTTAGATAACCAAAGCAAATAGTATGAAGAAATAGCATTGCACCTGAGTAAATGCTCTGAAACCTAAATAAAACACACAAAACCCAGAAACCTCATCAGCAGGAGTGCTTCCATGGTCTTGGGTTTGCTTCGGGTTCGCTGGCGTCTCTTGGGTTCTACTTCTCTTCCTTAGAGTCACAATTACCGCTCTCTCTATCTCTCTGTGAGAAGGAAGAGCAGAGGAGGCGAGATCTGAGGAGCAGAGGAGGAGCCGAGGAGCGAGATGAGCATTGGAGGCGATGCTCAAATTTGGAGCCCAAAGTTGGAGCCAAAACCTGGGTTTCACGCGCCAAATACCCTCTCAGATTAGCGACGGCTCTTGTCCCGTAGCTAATGTTTTTTTATATATTTTTATTTGTAAAGCTTAGCGACGGCACAGTGTCATCGCTAAATGTTTATATATATATATATATTTTTTTTTAAAAATCTATTAGAGTTTTATTTGTAAATCTTAGCTACGGCTATTTTGCCGTCGCTAAATGTTTTTATATATTTTTTTAAAACATTGGCGACGGTAGAAAACCGTTGCTAAAGAATTTTATTTGTAAAACTTAGCAACGGCCATTTTGCCGTCGCTAAATGTTTTATATATATTTTTTTTAAAAATCATTGGAGACGGTAGAAAACCGTAGCTAAGGAGTTTTATTTGTAAAACTTAGCGACAGCTATTTTGTCGTCGCTAAATGTTTTTAAATATATATATATTTCATATCTTCTTCTTCGATCTGATCTGATTTTCTTCGATTTGATCTGATCTTCTTTGATATGATCTTCTTTGATTTTATTTTATCTTCTTTGATTTTCTTTGATCTGATCTTCTTTGGTCTTCTTTGATCTGATCTTCTTTGATCTTATTTTATCTTATTTGGTCTTCTTTGATCTGATTTGATCTGATATTCTTTAATCTTCTTTGATCTGATTTTTTTTTATCTGATCTTCTTTGATCTCATCTTCTTTAATCTGATCTGATATGATATTCTTTGATCTGATCTGATCTTCTTTGATCTTCTATGATATTCTTTGATCTGATCTAATCTTCTTTGATCTTTTTTATCTTTTTTTTATTTTATTTGATCTGATCTGATCTTTTTTTATCTTTTTTGATATTCTTTGATCTGATCTGATCTTCTTTGATCTTATCTGATCTGATTTTATCTTCTTTGATCTGATCTTCTTCGATCTTGTTTTTATCTTTTTTGATCTTCTTTTATCTTCTTTGATCTGATCTTCTTTGATCTTCTATGAACGGGACGGGATAGGGATGGGTCTATCTCGTCCCATCCCGTCCCGTGCCCACCCCTAGTTCAGGCAAGGCAATTACCATACTATGAATGTTGTGTGCATAGTAGTTTTTGTTTATTTTTATAAGGAATATTTTAAGAGCTTAGGATTCCTTCTCCAATACTCGTACAATGGGGTTTCTTTACCATTAAGCATTATTATTTCATAGAATTATTAAAATAATTCATTAAATTAATCAAAATGACTATATCATTGAATTATTAAATAGTAACTAAGGTATAGTAATGTTATTTGATCTGATCTTCTTTGATATACTTTGATCTTCTTTGAACTTATTTGATCGTCTTTTATCTGATCTTCTTTGATCTTTTTTGAACTTCTTTGATCTTCTTTGATTTTCTTTTATCTGATCTTCTTTGATCTGATTTTTTTGATCTTCTTTGATCTGATCTTATATTCTTTAATCTGATCTGATCTTCTTTGATCTGATCTGATCTTCTTTGATCTGATATTCTTTGATCTTCTTTGATCTTCTTTGATCTTCTTTGATCATCTTTGATCTTCTTTGAACTTCTTTGATCGTCTTTTATCTGATCTTCTTTGATCTTCTTTAATCTCATCTTCTTTGATATTCTTTGATCTGATCTTCTTTGAACTTCTTTGATCTTCTTTGATATGATCTTCTTTGATATGATCTTCTTTGATCTCATCTTCTTTGACCTGATCTGATCTGATCTTCTTTTATCTGATCTTCTTTTATCTTATTTGATCTGATCTTATTTGATCTTATTTGATCTGATCCGATATTCTTTGATATGATATTATTTGATTTTCTTTGATCTGATCTTCTTTGATCTTCTTCTTCGATCTTGATCATATCTTCTTATTCGATCTTGATCTTGATCATATACTCTTCTTCGAAGGGGATTGGTTGTGTTAGTTTCACGCGGATCGGTGACGTGGTTTGGTTTAGTGCGTTGGATTGAGCAAAATTTTTGAGTGTTATTGACGGTTGATATGAAGTTTCACGCGGATTGGTTAATTTTTTTTTTCAATAGCAACCACTGATAATACCAATGAGTGAATGACTCTATTCAAGAAATCTTGACTGGTTTAATATACTTAGAAGTCGTAAAGAAAAAACAATTTAGGGGGATTGGAACATGTTCTAAAGTTGAAAGCAGTTAAAAAAAAATAAAAGAAAAATAAAGTCGTAAAGAAAAAACAAGCGGCTTGGAGTATGTTTCAAAGTTGAAATAAATTAATAGAAAAAAACAATTTCCATTGCCGGGATTTGAACCCAGGTCGCCTGGGTGAAAGCCAGGTATCCTAACCAGGCTGGACGGTAATGGGTTGGTGGTGAATTTATATATATCTATTTTCTTTATATGGTTTTATATAATTTTTTTAAAAAACAATTAGCTACGGCAGAAAACCGTGGCTAACTGTTTTCATATATTTCAATTTAAAAAAAAAAAATCATTAGCTACGGTATTGTACCGTGGCTAACAAAATTATTTTGTAAACATTAACAACGGCCCCTGTGCCGTCGCTACATTGTTTTCGTATATTTCAATTTTTTTAAAAAAAAAGCTATTAGCTACGGTATTGTACCGTGGCTAACAAAATTATTTGTAAACATTAGCAACGGCCCTTGTGCCGTCACTAAATTGTTTTCATCTATTTCAATTTTTTTTTTAAAAACACATTAGCTACGGTATTGTACCGTGGCTAACAAAATTCTTTTGTAAACATTAGCAAGGGCCCCTATGCCGTCGCTAATACTCGTATTAGCGACAATTTTAAGCTGTCGCAAAACAGTTAGCGACGGTGTTTTTAATTTATGTACTAAAACCGTAGTAGAAACTGTAGCGACGGTTGTATGCCGTCGCAAATCGTTTAAATAGCGACGGTTTTAAAAAACCGTCGCTAATTTTCGTAGCTAATAATGTTTTTTTTTTTGTAGTGATTGTAAAATAATGCATTTTGCAAATTAACACACATACATTAGTTTACATTGCATTGGTTTGCAATGCATTACTTTACGAGCGCTTGGTATAATTAAATAAAATTGATGCAATCGAACAAGTGATTGTTGGTGGTGGTGATGATGGCAGTAGTTGTGGTTGTGGTCGTGTTGATGGTGATTACGAATGTGGGCGATGATGGTGGTGGTGGTGGTGGTGGAAATGGCGGTGATTTAAAAATGGTGGTGGTTGTGGTGGCTAAGCTATGGTGGTTCGGTGAATGTAAAGGTGGTGGTGGTGATGCTTATGGTGGTTGCGGCAATGGTAGTAGTGAAAGTGGTGGTGGTTGTGGTGATTATGCTATAGTGGTTGTGATGGTGGTCATGGTGATTATGTTATAGTAGTGGTGATGGTGGTTGTGCTATGGTAGTTGTGGTGGTGGTGGTGGCAGGGAGGACGGTTATGGTGGTACTACTGAAGTTGGTGGTGATTGTGGTATGTTATGGTATCGATGATCTTGGAGGTGGTGGTGATGGTGGTAGTGGCGGTGGGATAGTGGTGGCTATGGTGGTTGTGGTGGTGGTGGTGGTGGCAATGATGGTGATTTTAAAATGGTGATGGTTGTGGTGGCTAAGCTGTGGTGGTTCGATGAATAAAATGGTGCTAATGGTGATGGTTGTGGTGGTTGTGGTATGTTATGGTATCGGTGATCTTTGAGGTGGTGGTGATGGTGGTAGTGGTGGCTATGGTGGTTGTGATGGTGGTGGTGGTAACGGCAGTGGAGTGGTGGTTGTGATGGTTTTGTTATAATAGCGGCGTCGATTATGGTGGTAGTAGTAAAGGTGGTGCTGGTTGTGAGTGAGATTATGCTATAGTAGTGGTATTGGTGGAGGTGGTGGTGGTGATAGTAGTGGGGTTGGCGGTGGTTGTTATGGCTATATTATGGTGGTTGTGGTGGTGGCGCACGATGACAGAGGAGATGATAGTTACAGTATGGTGGTGATGGTTATGGCGGTAGTTGTGAAGGTGGTGGTGGTTGGGGTGTTTATGAATGAGTTGATAATAGAATTCGAATAAGAGGAGATGATGAAAGTTTTACAAAGTAATGTGAGAGATTTTATTCTGTAAAATTTTGCAGAATTTTATAACTAGGAGATGCAGAAGTCCTGAATTCAAATTTCAATAACTATTTTTCATCAAGTCATTCAAGTACCCAAGTTTATATAACCACCGTAAACTTTTGCATATACATTCTTTTACCGTATAACAAGTGGAGCCTAAATGTCATATTCAGATTGCTATTGGCTATTAACAATTAAATGTCCTCTTCCTCCTACGTCAAATTAAGTCATAGTTTATGCAAAATTCAGCACACCCTTGTCTCCTGTACAATTTGAATTGTTCCTTGCAGGTAATCTATACTCATTGAGCCAATCACATTACATGATAGCTCGAATGAAAGATCAACAACAGCTCTTTACCCTATTGCCTTTCAATAGTTTAACAATGTCCTAAAGTGAATGGTTGTTTTCTGGGTAAGAACCTTGTTTCCTTAAAAAATAATCAATCTGGCCGGAGAACATTTAGATTATTGGCCATACTCTTGTGCACAACTGTCTTGGCTATGGTCATGGGCGGTAGGCGGGCGGCGAGCAAGGGACTAGCGTCTAGAGGAATAGGCGGAGCCTAGACAGTTATTTATTTATTATAATTTATAATTTATAAAAGTTAAGCATAATAATAAATAAATTACTTCTAATTCAATGTCAAGATACATGTGTAAGATATATTAAAATTAAAATTAAAAAAATCAAATAATTCAAAAACTTACCCAGGAGGGCACCTAGCCTGCCCAACCGCCTAGTGCTTAGGCCTCGTCTAGGCGGCCGCTTAGACCGACTTTTAGAAAACTGATTTTAAGGCAAGGTTGTGCACAGTTGTGTTTTGGCTATGGTTAGTGCTCAACAGTGTTTGCAAACAAGTTTGGGTTGAGTTACCCGCACTACCACTGATATTTTTTTGGCAGTGACTATATACACCGCACCACCATATCCTCTTTCTCACACCACCATTGAGTTTTTTTGGTTTTACTTTCTCACACCAACAATAACTATGCATAACTTAACATAAGAGAGAAACCCAAACTCAAAATGAAAAAAATGCAACTTTCGACCAATTTAAACCTTCAATTGAGACTGATTCTTAAGCTTATCAAAACATGAAAGTTGTAGTACTATGAATTATCTAATAAACACAATTTTAATCATTTGAAAATGTTTTGAAATAAGCAAGTTATGGTCATTTTACTAAAGTCGTGCAAATCTGTCTTGCAATGAAAACGGGATAGTGTTACTGACTTTCGTCCAATTTATGTACTCGATTGAGACCGATTCTTAAGTTGATCAAAACTCAATAGTTTTAGTAATCTGAGTTATCTAATAAACACAACTTAAATCACTTCAAAATGTTTTGAAATGAGCAAGTTATGATCATTTTACTAAAGTTGCGCAAATCTGTCCGAAAAATAAAAACGGGATAGTGTTAATGAATTTCGGCCAACTTATGTGCTCGATCGAGAACGATTCTTAATTTGATCAAAACATAAAGGTAGTAATTTGAGTTATCTAATAAAGTAATAAATACAACTTGAATCACTTGAAAATGTTTTGAAATGAACAAGTTATGGTCATTTTACTAAAGTCGCGCAAATCTATCCGAAAAAATTTATGTTCACAGAGTGCACTGCGGGGTATCTCAGATACCCCACATTGCACAATGCGAACATGAAATTTTTTTTCCTGTTCGCGTTGTGCAATTCGGAGTATCTGAGATACCTCGCATTACATAATGTGAACATGAAATTTTTTTTCTTGTTCGCAGTGTACAATGCGAGGTATCTGAGATACCCTGCATTATACACTGCGATCAGGAAAAAATTTCATTTATGAATGCTATGTTAGTAAATTTATTCTTCAAATGTTGTTGCTAATCACTTTTCTTCACGTATGAATGTTATGTTAGTCAATTTATTCTGTTTTATATCATCATGCTTAAGATCGGTATAAAAAGATGTCTTCACCCTGGTTATGGATGACTCACTAACAATCCAAACAAAAATCCTAAACCCAAAGATAGAATGAATGACTCGATTTGGAGTCGCAAGAGATGCGTTTTGAACTTTGAAAGATGGCGTTTTGGAGAGTTTAAGGGTTTTGATTTTAAAAGGATTTTGAGAGATTCTCGAGGGAGAGGGAGGAGATTTGAGTGTATGGAGCAATTTGGAAGAAATTTAAATGTGGGAGAGGGAAGAGATTTGAATGGGGGAGGGAGGAATCAAGTTTCAATTTGAATGGAAAGGGAAAAAATGTTGGCTTTTAGTTTATACAAGTGGTGTGAGAAAATATGGTGGTACGAGAAAGAAAGTGAGTAGTGTAAGATAGTAGAATGGTATAAGAAAATGACACGGTGGTGCAGTGTAGTCGCTGCCATTTTTTTAACCCAAACTACTCAAAGTAGTAGCTGAAGCAATTGGCAAAAATAAAAAATAAAAATAAAATTGAACATGGACGTGTATGCTAAGCAATTGGCCATTTTTTTCTTCTTCTAATAGTCCACCTGTCTTGTTTGGTTTAGCCTTCCTCGTTTTTCTAACAATTGTTTTTGCCTTATTAAATACGCATTAGTCGCAATGGATTATGGGTAGTCGACTACATATTTTATCTTCGTTTTATTTCTTGTTCTCTTTGGAATCACAATTCCAAGCCCACCATCGAACAATATCGCTCGTACCAATCACTAAAGTAATGTCTAAGCCTAACGATTCTATGCAAGTATCTTTCCATGTTTTAATCAAAAAAAAAAAAAAAAAAAAAAAACAAGTGTTTCTATGCAACTAGGTTAGAAACTAAGGTGAGGTATTAACTTGCATTATTAGACTTCTGATAATGTTTGAGTTGACACTTCTCATTCTGTTTAGTAATTTGAATCAACTTTGCTTTGATTTCTTGAATGTCATCGGCTACAATATGGCATGGCTCCAAGCGTTTGATGCATCCAAAAGTCTTGCCAACCTAATCAACAACTCCTTCATTGCAAGCAAGGAATGTGATTTCTCGAAATATGTTGAAATTTCACGAAACATTTCCTATTTTGAAATTACCGAAATATTTTTTGAAATCTAAAATATTTAATTTTTTCTCAAAAAATTTTCCCTTTGATAAAAATAAAAATATTTCAATCTCCGTATATAGTAACATGCTATAGTGGAATTTTGATATCAAAAGTTTGTTATGTGAGTGATTCTCAGGTAATATGTACACTATGAGTCGTATGAGACTTTTTATTTGGCATTTAAGAGTTTAAAATGTATAATTCATGTTGTTAAATTGGAAATTATAATTGAAATTTCTACATTTTTTTATACCAAACAAAACATTTCACGAAAATTTTCTTAAAATTAGGAGATCGAAATCAACTCAAAAAACAAAATCACAATCCTTGATTGCGAGACGTTGTTGTGCTACACGGTGAACGAACCTCGTCCATGACATCCTCCATTTGAAAGCCCACTTGTCGTAATTAATTGAAAGGCCACTTGTCGTATTTGTTTCACCCAGGCCTTGACATCTTCATCAATCTTTGCCCTTGCATCAGCATCCCTTAGCAAAGCACGGATGGAATCCATTTCATCTTTGATGAACTCTACCTCGCCTCACCCTTCTTTCAATGGTTTTGCTTCTTCAATAAAAAATGGAATCAGATGCTCAACAACAAGACTTGATGATATATAAAAAAAGACCAATCATCCCGACCGTAAACGTGGCATAAAGTTCTATCACGAGAACACAACGCCCGATCTGTTAGCAGGCTCATAAAGCCCAGAGGGATTGAGACCAATTATGGAGGCCCAAACTAGGCTCACCTCTAATAAGGCATAAGCAGGATCCAAATCCAAGTCCAGATGAATCAAAGCCTAAACCCAAGCCCGTTACGTTGCACTAAGAAAGAGCCGTGGAGGGATCTACGCTTCCATGAATGCATTTCCATTAAGGAGGAGACTGTTAAAAAAACATCTCATTTCGTTGCTCCTCACATGCTTAAGTCACGCAAATAGTTAACTATGACCATTATAAAAGGTAAATGGAACATTCGACACAGGTGTGCAACTTTAACTTTGTTTTGTCCAGATTTACTTCCTTCTTTCAACAAAGTTACTGATTTAAGCATCGGAGTGCCTTTGGCCACCAAAAAGGTCATTGGCAGTCTAACAGTGGTTTTGCAGGTCAAACTCATAGGAGGACGATTTCAGGGCGCGTCAGTTTGGCGCCGTCCATGGGGAACGACGAGTTTCCTTTTCTAAAATAAAACACACGTGACAAAGGGAATTTGAATTGTTCCTTGCTGGCGTCTATACTCATTGAGCCAATCACGTGATAGCTCGAATGAAAGATCAACAACCGCTCTTAACCCCTTCGCCATTCAATAATTTAACAATGTCCTAAAGGGAATGGTTGTTTTCTGGGTAAGAACAATGTCTCCTTCAAGAAAGAATCAATCTGGCCGGAGAACATTTGGATTATGGGCCATACTCTTGTGCACAACTGTGTCTTGGCTATGGTCGTGAACGGGCAGTAGGCGGGCGGCGAGCAAGGGAATAACGTCCAGAGTATTAGGCCGAGCCTAGGCGGTTATTTATTTATTTATTTATTATAATTTATAAAAGTTAAGCATAATAGTAAATAAATTACTTCCAGTTCAATGTCAAGATACATATGCAAAATGTATTAAAAAATGTTTTTTTTATTATTTGCAAACAAAAAAAAAAATCAAATAATTCAAAAACCTACCCTGGAGGGCAACTAGCCCTCACAGCCGCCTGGTGCCTAGGCTCCGTCTAGGCGGCCGCTTATACCGATTTTTAGAACACTGGTTTTAAGGCAAGGTTGTGCACAGCTGTGTTTGGGCTATGGTTAGTGTTCGACGGTGTTTGCAAACAAGTTTGAGTTGAGTTGCCTGCACTACCATTGATTTTTTTTAACCTAAACTATTAAAAGTTGTAGCTGAAGCAATTGGAAAAAAAAAATTGAACATGGACGAGTATACTAAGCAATTGGCCATTTTTTTCTTCTTTTAATAGTCCACCTGTCTTATTTGATTTAGCCTTCCTCGTTTTTCTAACAATTATTTTTGCCTTATTAAATACGCATTAGTTGCAATGGATTATGAGTAGTCGACTACAAATTTTTATCTTCGCTATATTTCTTGTTCTCTTTGGAATCACAATTTCGAGCCCACCATCGAACAACATCGCTCGTAACAATCACTAAAGTAATGTCTAAACCCAATGATTCAAAACAAAGTTCCAAATATCTGGGGCAAATCCGAAGGTTTTTCTTTTACGATCACTAAGTTATAACGAGTGCGTGGGTTCAAACAACTTGAATTGTTCACTAGAAGCTCACAATATTGCACTAGAAGTATCTTTCCATGTTTAAACTTTTTTTTTTTCGGATTCTTTTAAGTGAGAAAAAGAGTGTATCTATGCAACTTGGTTAGAAACTAAGGTGAGGTATTAACTTGCATTATTGAACTCCTGAGCCAAATGTTTGAGTTGATACTTCTCATTCCATTTAGTGATCTGAATCAACTTTGCGAGGTTTACGAGTCCATCAAGGCGACTGCTGGTAGATCTTGGTCAAGTTTCAAGGAAGAAATAACTTTTGAATCATAGTTCTGCTCAGTTTGTGACTCGTCAGAGTTCTGTTTGAGATATTGCTTCTCGCCCAGGTCCTTATGTCAAAGGTTGTGAACATGTAATTTTTGCAGGATGACTTAATTAACCATTGACTTTAGGAAATAGTTTTTATTAAAATCCTTAGGGCACCCCATTAATGAGGGGCATTTTGGTCATGGAAAAAGTCAAAGTTCAGATGCCGACTACTCAATTGAGTTGGAGAAGCTAGAATGAGGAGGGTTGTGTTGTATTTTAAAAGGGAAGAAATGAATTTTATTAAAAAAAAAATTGATAGAAGAAAGCCATAAAGTCAAAAGATAACTTTCATGATGGATTTCTTGATGTATTGATTTTTAGGTGGAAGGAAAGAAATGATCGGAGCTTTTCATTTTTGTTTGGTTTCAAATGTATAATGATTAAAATCGTTCAAGTTTTTGGTCATATTAGTGAGGTATGGTACAATGTGTTATAGACCACTTTTACAACAAGAGCATCCACATTAGAAAACTCTAATCTTTCACTTAAAAAAAAAAAAAAAAACTATGTAAAACCATGAGAAAGGCGCTCAACTTTCCCGTATTATCCTAACACTAATAAGTCCAACTCCATCTAAATTAAATAGATAATTACATGTCCAACTTTAACAAATCCCTTACCTCATCAAAGAAGTATGCCACGCCACTCTCTAATGAAAAAAGTTTCCACAAGACTTTTGGGGAGGACAGACCATGAAATTTTATTGAATATGTGGTAGTTGGTTTGAATTAATTGAAAATTAAAACAAACACAGTTGTCTATTAAGCAATCATTTTAGAACAAAATCCTTTTCAGACTTAAAAATGGTGGTACTGATCATAAATGGGAACACCTCATTGACATTAGAGCAATTCTAGATGTCGAGGATTTGGGCGAGGGAGGTTGGGTTGCACGCGCAAAGCTGATGTGGAAAAAAAAAAAAAAAAAAAAGAGGGAAAATCGAAAATTTGGGGGAGAAGAAGGAGGGAATGGGGCAAGCTCTCCCCATTTTCAGTCTCAGAGCTAACCTTCCCTCTCCCTCTCCCCATTTTCAGTCTCAGAAGAAGAAGAAACTGACGAAGAAGAAACCCTAGCGAAGAACAAGAAGTCATCCTCCTCTTTCAAGAAGGGGGGGCAGTAGCAGCTTATTTGCAGCCCTCGATGGTGATGGTGAGGAGGATGTCGATGGAGACGGTGAGGAGGATGAGAATAAAGAAGAGGAGGAGGATGTCATTACCTTCTCTGGTAAGAAAAAGAAGTCATCTAAATCTTCCAAAAAGGGAAAGGGCGGTAGTAGTAGTTTATTTGCAGCCCTAGATGAAGACGGTGAAGAGGATGAGTATAGTAAGCACGATAATGATGATGATGATGAGAATAAAGAAGATGTGGATGGTGATGTAGATTTGATTACTTTCTCTGGTAAGAAGAAGAAGAAGAAGTCGAAATCATCAAAGAGTTTGTTTGCCACCGCAGCACTCCTTGATAATGAAGAGGCTGACCAAGTATCACAGCCATATCTTACAACAACAGGGTCTGGATCGGGGTCTGGTGACGGAGAAGAGGAAAGTGAAGCTGCTGAATTGATTACTTTTACTGGTATGTTCTAGATGTCGACAAGCTCTATTGCCAAACCTAGCATTCAAACATTTCACCCATATTTGTTGTTGATTTGGGTAATGAAATCCATTGGGTTGCAACTTTGCTAATTTGATTTGCACCCTTGTCAGGAGAAGCCTATTAACTGTTTGTGGTGAACTGTGTGTTGCCTGTGATGTGTATAGATTTCCTGTTTGCAGACCTTGTTATGAGTATGAGAGTAAAGATGGGAACCAGTCTTGCCCTCAATTCAAGACCACATACAAGAGGCACAAAGGTTTGTTCACTCTGATCTATTTCTCTCTAAGAATCTATCAATTCAAGTCAATTGTGTTTCCCTCGAAGAATCCACAAGAGAAATACTTTGACTCTCAAAGAGAGAAATAGCAATTGTGTTTCTTTAAGAAATACTAAGAATCATAGCAATTGTAACAAGAATCCACAAGAGAAATACTTTGACTCTTGCTAAGAAATACTTCAGTTGTGTTTGTGTCATAGATTTCTCAGAAATACTAAGATATGTCTTTTCTATGATTCTTAGTATGATTCTTAGATTTCTAAGTATTTCTTACCAATTGAAATACTAAGAATCATAGAAATACTATGCACTCTCAAAGAAATACTAAGAAATGTTTCTCTTGTTACAATTGTCACTAAGAAATACTAAGTTAGAGCAATTGTCACAGTATTTCTCTCTATGAAGTCTCTTGTTACAATTGTTACTAAGAAATACTATGACAGAAATCCAAGAAATACTATGACAGAAAGAGAAATTGTCACAGTTGCTATTTCTTGTTACAATTGTCATAGATTTCTCTCTAACTGGGCATATTTCAGTGGAGCGATTTATTTGTGTTGTCTTGAGTTTTTGGACAAAGAAGGTATATGTGAGGTATTGATCATATAACCAATTGCAATTTAGACTGGCTCGGTTTGAGTTGTCAAAACCTTGATTTCATATTTGGCATACTTATTCTCAAGAAAAAGTGAAGTGGGATATTTTGGGCTGAAACACTGTCATATATACATAAACGGGATATGAATATACTATTCTGGGAAACAGAATAAAAAGGTCCTGCCTCCTATTGGTATCATCTATCTTTTGGTTCTATAAGATTATGAATTCTTTCCAAACTGCCCCTTTTGTTATATGCAAATGTATGTTGTCATTCTTGTTTTCTTTATTGAATGCTGACATGCCTATGCTTGATGTTTCTGGCAGTCCGAACTGCCTTAGTTGCACTGATTGCATTCATGCCGACAAACCCAGATGGTGCACTGGGCTCTCTAGATTATAAGAAAGAAGAAAGGCGTAAATTAGCCATAAAATCTCGGGAGTCGTCCCCCAAATTTGGCACTGCTGAACGCCAAAAATTAATTGACGAGGTCAGTTTGCTTTCTCCCATACCCCATCTTAACCTTTTTTGGTTAGATTACCAGTACCTCTTACATTAATAAGCTTTTGATGGCACAGATTCACGAGTACATGTTGAGCAAAGCAACCCCAGTTCCTCAAGTTGACCCCAAGCAGACATCTGATGAAATCTCAAAAAATCAAGAGAGTGAGAATCAGGTTGGTGCTCAACAAAGTGATGATGCCATAACTGCTATTGAGGAGCATCCAAACCCAGAGGGAGATGATAGGGTTGTTTACTGTGGCGGTCAGAGTTCCTCCCAAACAAGCAGATGATCGCTTGTTTACTGTGGCTGCCATTGGGCTCACAGTTGCTATAGTGGTACTTCTGATGAAGAAGTTTTTAAGATCTACTGGACATGATATTAGTTCCATGGGCAATTTTTGATACACAGTTGCACTATTCCGAGGCAGTGTTTTCTAAATCATTGATCAACAGAATGTGTGACAAACTATTGGTTATCATTGTATTTAATACATATCATGATTGGTCATGAGTTAGTGGTGATAGAAATTTAGCTGATTTGTAATAGATGCATTTATCAACTCTTTTTGAACAGAATCCCAAAGTATCCCAAAGTGTGTGGTTCATGTTTATAAGCTTGTCAAGTTTCTTACACCATTTTGCTTAAAGATCGGAAATATTGTATTAGTGCATTTAATCAGTGCCTATGAATGTAAAGCTGTCTGATTGTCCTTGAATGCACTGTGAAGGGTGTGTTTGAAGCTAAATTAACTGAGCATGAGCCAGTTTCACTAAAAGGTAGAAAATATTGCATTACCAAATTTATCTCTGCCGGACTTTTCTTGAATGCATTGTGAAAGGTGTGTTTGAAGCTCAAAAGTTCTGGTTTGCTGGATTAGGTTGAGTTCAAAGATAGAAGTGCAAAAAATAGAATATTGATGTGAACTTAGTGCAGGAGACATGTTCTGAAGCGAATGGTGGGTGAGATAAGTATCTGATCATATCAATTGTGTTGTTACTTTTGTGGATTAGGTGGAAGATCTCTCAAGGATGTATAGACTTTTCATCTGAATACCAATTGCTGTTAATGCAAGTTGTTGCAGATGGCAAGTGATACGATCTGACAAGAGAATTCGAGCAGAATTTCAAGCCTCAACAAGAGAATCACAGGAAAGAAAAATTGGTTTGATTAAAATGTAAAAGGTTACAATGGACTGAATACACTGGAATGTAATAGGCAGAATTCGAGATTGCCAATCTCCTCAAAGAGCAATGTGCTCACTTGTACAAATTGTTTACAAAGAAGAATGAATACAATTTCTGTTACTGATCTCCTATTTATAAGAGTTCCTAATAGCCTTTATAATTCTGACAGAGCTTCAAATGTCAACATAGCAGCTCCATCATCAGAGACGTAGCAAGAGACATTGTCAACCGGATAGTCAATTGCAACAATAGACAACACAGTGTTGGCTGTAACAAGAGGTGGTTCCTTCAAAGGATCAACAGTACTACTAGCTTCATCCTTCCTGTGAACAAAGCAGACAATTAATTGCAGACAAAATGCAATGAGAAGAAATGCAGAGAACAAGACACGGAACAAGAGAGAAACCCTATGTCACTCTAACATCATTAACAAACAGAACTACTAGCTTTTGGCAAAAGCTGATTATTAGACACTTCAAGTTTCTATTGGGGTCTACTTTTGTTTTGTTGAGCGAAAAAAAATGCTTTCTGGAGAGCTTCCCTCACAAGGAGCCAGCAATTTAGAGACCAATGAAAATATTCAGGATTTGTCACAGTGATAATGAAATCCACAGCTAATGACAACACGAGCTAAAACTTTAACAGCTAAACTGAAATGAAACTCACTACTGCTGGTAAACCAAAAACGAAATTAAAAAAGACATATCATGGTTTCCACTAAGAATCTATGACAGAAACCAAAGAGAGAAATAGATGGAAGACTGGAAGACTTGAATTGATATGATCTAACTTTAGTGAACAAACCTTTGTGCCTCTTGTGGATTCTTAGAGAGAAATAGATATGATCTAACTTTCAAAGTATTTCTCTCTTTGAGAGTATTTCTTAGCAATTGAAGTCTTGAATTGAAGTATTTCTCTTGTGGATTCTTGTTACAATTGCTATGATTCTTAGAGAGAAATCTATGACAATTGTAACAAGAAATAGCAACTGTGACAATTTCTCTTTCTGTCATAGTATTTCTTAGATTTCTGTCATAGTATTTCTTAGTAACAATTGTAACAAGAGACTTCATAGAGAGAAATACTGTGACAATTGCTCTAACTTAGTATTTCTTAGTGACAATTGTAACAAGAGAAACATTTCTTAGTATTTCTTTGAGAGTGCATAGTATTTCTATGATTCTTAGTATTTCAATTGGTAAGAAATACTTAGAAATCTAAGAATCATACTAAGAATCATAGAAAAGACATATCTTAGTATTTCTGAGAAATCTATGACACAAACACAACTGAAGTATTTCTTAGCAAGAGTCAAAGTATTTCTCTTGTGGATTCTTGTTACAATTGCTATGATTCTTAGTATTTCTTAAAGAAACACAATTGCTATTTCTCTCTTTGAGAGTCAAAGTATTTCTCTTGTGGATTCTTAGAGGGAAACACAATTGACTTGAATTGATAGATTCTTAGAGAGAAATAGATCAGAGTGAGCAAACCTTTGTGCCTCTTGTATGTGGTCTTGAATTGAGGGCAAGACTGGTTCCCATCTTTACTCTCATACTCATAACAAGGTCTGCAAACAGGAAATCTATACACATCACAGGCAACACACAGTTCACCACAAACAGTTAATAGGCTTCTCCTGACAAGGGTGCAAATCAAATTAGCAAAGTTGCAACCCAATGGATTTCATTACCCAAATCAACAACAAATATGGGTGAAATGTTTGAATGCTAGGTTTGGCAATAGAGCTTGTCGACATCTAGAACATACCAGTAAAAGTAATCAATTCAGCAGCTTCACTTTCCTCTTCTCCGTCACCAGACCCCGATCCAGACCCTGTTGTTGTAAGATATGGCTGTGATACTTGGTCAGCCTCTTCATTATCAAGGAGTGTTGCGGTGGCAAACAAACTCTTTGATGATTTCGACTTCTTCTTCTTCTTCTTACCAGAGAAAGTAATCAAATCTACATCACCATCCACATCTTCTTTATTCTCATCATCATCATCATTATCGTGCTTACTATACTCATCCTCTTCACCGTCTTCATCTAGGGCTGCAAATAAACTACTACTACCGCCCTTTCCCTTTTTGGAAGATTTAGATGACTTCTTTTTCTTACCAGAGAAGGTAATGACATCCTCCTCCTCTTCTTTATTCTCATCCTCCTCACCGTCTCCATCGACATCCTCCTCACCATCACCATCGAGGGCTGCAAATAAGCTGCTACTGCCCCCCTTCTTGAAAGAGGAGGATGACTTCTTGTTCTTCTTTTTCTTCGCTAGGGTTTCTTCTTCGTCAGTTTCTTCTTCTTCTGAGACTGAAAATGGGGAGAGGGAGAGGGAAGGTTAGCTCTGAGACTGAAAATGGGGAGAGCTTGCCCCATTCCCTCCTTCTCCCCCAAATTTTCGATTTTCCCTCTTTTTTTTTTTTTTTTTTTTCCCACGTCAGCTTTGCGCGTGCGACCCAACCTCCCTCGCCCAAATCCTCGACATCTAGAATTGCTCTTGACATTAATGGTCAGATCTCTGCTGCAACCCATTATATATTTGAGAGAAATTCTAAGTGTCGAGGAAATATTTGAACATGCAACCACCACCACTGCTACCATTTGCTAGTACTATATACTGTTCTCTTTTTAATGAAGTGCACTAACAAAGAAAAATAACAGGTCAAGGAGCTATGGTTTTCTTTTGGCGTCGTATGGCTGCGAGAGAGGGGAGGGAAACAGGAAGGAAGAGAGAGAGAGAAAAAACAAGGAGACACGAAGGAGAGGTGAGGAGAAATGGAAGAGAAAGAGAAAGAGAGACGAGAAAGAGAAAGGAAAGGGTGAACAAGAGATGAGCAGGGGTCGTGTGCTCCCTGTTGCTCCTCTGTTCTGTTGTTGCTGTTTGTGTCCTTCTTCGATGTTGCTAACCATGCAAGAGAGATATGGAAACAAGAGGGAGGGACGAGAGAGTGGGTGATGGTGGCGGCTGGCTGCAAGGTGAAGTGCGTTGGTCTGTTTCGGTGAGGTTGTGTGGGACAAACAGGGATGTTGCTCTATGTTTTGTGCGTGAGAGATGGGGGCAGGGTGACAGTGAGATGGTGGTGATGGCGAGGTGAGGTCGTTGTCGGTCCTCCTATCGAGTGAGGATCGCCGGCAGGGTGAATTGGCATGGTAAATTGTCACCTTAATGCGATTTCATCGTTTACGCTCAAATTCCTACAAAAACATGAAAATAAAATAATTAGAATAAAATATAATAATCGAAATACTAACATATATAAATTAAGGGATATATTATGTAATAATTACGTGAATATCAAATACCCCCAAACCTATATTTTGCTAGTCCTCGAGCAAAACAATAAAAATAAAATTCTAACTCACTTTCCCAGGAATCATCGGTTGCACTTACCTTAAACGTGCAACAAGGCTTTAAACCCCTAGATTACCTCTAGTGGACGAGTTATAGTCTCGTGAGGGTTTCCAGAAATGTTACCCACAAACATTATGACTCAATAAATTTCCAAAACTTTGTAACTTGATCACTCTATCTATTATCCCCAGAGTAATAATCTAATTGCCGAAAATTCCAGAAAACAACTAACATTGTCAGAATAATATATCAAAGAGTCTAACAATGATTTAATAGTACCCAAAGGTTAAATAAATTTCATCAATTATTCTCAACTCGAAGTGTGTGTGTGCATAGTCTTATCAACATAACTTTCTTTTTCTCAGTAAAGATACGACTAATAACCTTTGGATTGTACGCTTCGACTACAAATCTCTCTTGTCACTAAAAAATGAATCACTCAAAGATTGGTTAGTTATCACTCAGTTTATATGTGAGAAAGAGAATAAATTATGGAAACAAAAACATCTCACATATAATAATCATGAAAAATGGATTTTTAAATGAATGAAATGAATATGATCTCATGGACATGAATATCAATTACTTTGAGAATGTTGAATCAAACTCCATAGTTCTTGTCTATTTTATCTCCACATCTATGAACTAGACATTTACTTAAGATCAATTAAGTATTTATTAGATTGTAATGAGGCTAAGATTTTGGCTAACAAGAATGGAAAAAGATATGCAAAAAATCTTTGAGACTGTATACACCCTTTAATAAACAAGTGGGGCTCTGAAGAGTAGGAGTGTTAATCGGCTTGGTCGGTTCAAAGTTGGACAAAAACCAAACCGAACCAAACCAAGAATTCGGTTTTTGGTTCGGTTCAATTTTCACATTTATCAAATAAATAACCAAACCGATTGGTTAAGTTATTTTCGGTTTTTTCCCTTTTATTTATTTTTCGCTGCTACATACAACCGAGTTGGCTCTAGCACAAAAGGAATAAGTCAAAGCTACAAAGAATGGAAATAAAGAAATGAAGTTTGGTTTGCAAATAAGGAAAACCCAGAGACAGATAGAATACAAATAAAATAAAAGAGAAGGGGAAGGGGAAGCAGTAAAGGAAAAGCAAACGCCAGATGAACATAGATAGTTTCAAGGCTCCGACTATTCATTTATAGAGAATTCTTTCAATTTTTCTTGATAATTCCATAAGATTAATTTTTTTTGCCCTGTCTCTCATACACACAATACTATAACATCATACAAAAAACTATAACCATAACTACATTGTTTGCATCTTAATCTATCTCCACCACACCCATGTGATGACCTGAATAAGACTGAAACCTTCTATGACGATTCCGCAAGTCTCGTAATTTCATCCTGCAAGAATTTTTTTTATCAAATCAGAAGTGTCGAAGTTGTCGCCATCACCATTACTCATCTTTACTGCAAGCAAGCATGTGAAAAGTTTGGTTTTCTTCAACAAGATTGAGTCAAACTGTCTCTTTACCTCAACTTGCAAGTGGTTGGATAGATAGAGAGATAGTTAAAAAAAAAAGAAAAAAATGACATTGAGGTCGAGGACGTGGGGTGCATTGGAATGGGGTGAGAATTTAAATAAGAATGGATTGGTGAGGGATTAAATAAGAGTGAAGATTAGGGAATTAAAAACAAGATAAGGGAAATGGTTCGGTTCGGTTGTTTTATAAGTGTGAAAAACAAAAATCGAAACCCAACCAAACCAACTCGGTTCTGTTCGATTTTCTAATGTTCGGTTTTGGTTTTTCTCGGTTTGAACTTTTTCGGTTATATTTCGGTTTGGTTCGGTCGATTTTCAGTAACCAATTAACACCCCTGCTGAAAAGTAAACCAATGTTGTACACCATTAATTTTTCTTCCTTCAAAATTCTTCTTCATATTTTTTTTCTTTTTCTCCGAAGCATCAATCTTTTTTTTTCCTTTTATGAAATCAACAACATGCTTTCCCCTTCTGCACAATGAAACGTTTTAGTCCCAAAGATTCATGGAATATTTAGTTTTAGCTTTTTTTATTTGCCCATTTCAAAAATATATCAACCATACACATTCTCAGAGACATTGGGTAAGGATAAAAATAGTATGAGATATTACTCCCTAACTGGAGTAGATAATGGAGATAGGGTTAGCAAAGAAAAAGTATATTCAAATGCTCAAATGGCTGCAAACGGATATTTATTATTAGGTAGGCTAAAAAGGCTAAAGAACGGTTCAAAGAAAAAATTCCTATATCACTTCCTAAGCTCTAGTCGGTGTTATGACATTTCAACTAAATAAACCAAGAAGTTTTAGTGTAATAATTCAATTTTACCATTATTCTCAAAACAATCAATAAAAGAAACAAGAATAATGAGATCATCAACGAAATAATGCGGACTCAAGAAAAGTCAGAATTTATTTAATGATCCTCAAGAAAAATAGAATGTCTCGAAACTCACAAGGGTTAAGTCTCTACTATTATTCTAAGGTTTTCTAATTAATATCTTACTGATTAACTTCAAATTATGTTAACTCGGCTTATAGTTCAATAGTGGTCGAGTCGAAAAATATCATGAAATATATTTAACTTAAAGATAATATCAAACCATATGTTTTCCTATTGATATATAAAAGTGACAAGTGAAAGCATGCATTCCTCAAATTTAAAGGCATACTTGAAAAATATCATGAAATATTATGAGTGAAATGCAACTAGAAAGAACTCGAAAATCAATCCAGACTAACCATAATGACACAACTGAAGCTAGGTTGCCTCCTAAGAGCGTTTGGTTTAACGTCGTCAGCCCGACATATATTCTTCTTCATAAATGATGTACCATGTAATGACGAGGAAAAACATAGCGAACACTCTCCCATACCTAAACACTTAATCCACGATGTTGACTAGGTCATATAGCAACAACCGAAAAAGTTGAGGATCCGTCCAACACATAGTAGCACCCACATGCAGCACAACAGAAACTAATACATCCCTAAAACTACGAAGACGCCATGCAAAATCATAGAGAAAATGAGAACGTACCCGCGGTCGTAAAGAAGTCATAGGGATCCAGAGCAGAAAGTTGTCACCAACATGGATATCCAGCAAATGACTCTTTCCTACTCCTAAAAATGTACATCCTATGTCTGGTGTCAAATTAGAAAATTGAATGTATTGCACAATAGGATGGTCAAAACTAAAATCATCCCTTAAAAACAAGTGATCCACATAGATAGTGTCAGTCACTATTAAAGAGATGGAAAGAGGTATGTCTATAAATATATCAGGTGGTACAGGCTCATCATAACAAAATGAATTGCTCAAAGATGATGAGCTAGACAGCTCAACAACACCTCCAAACCTAGAATAAACACTATCTATGGGATGTATTCTCCCCAAAGAATATTGAGAATCAGACTTCATGTAGGAGTCACTAGGAGGACATATGTCAAATGGATCATCATGAAAAAGCGACAAAGGGAAGAGGTCAGAAAGCCCAATAGTATCAGCAGAAGGGTTCAGTTTTGACTCACTAAGTGGAAGGGAGTTCCACTTTAGGCTTCTATGTGTAATCCGGATCCATAATAGGGGTTGAATCAAGCAAATCATTCACTTCCTTAATAGAATCATCAATATCAAAGTCTAAACCGAAATGAGTCAAACATGCTACTAAGGGATCATCTGATGCAGACTGCAATAAGAAATTCTCTACCGAACTCTCAATTATGTTAACTTCACAAACATCCTCGGTGGGTATGATCTCTTTTATAGGCAACCGAAGTCATGTTGATTCTTGAAAACAATAATTTAGATTACACATATCTCGAAGAAACTGTGGTGGATTCGATGTCTTCGTACACTCTCTTATCATCTTACCAGTTTAATTTTAGTTGTCAATTTAATTCTCTTAATTTAGTAATTTTCATCTGCTGCAAACCCCACTCTAAATTAGTTTAAATAAGTCTTAGAATTCAACTGTCTCGTCAATCCTCGTGGGATCGACTCGTATTTGCCATTATTTACTAGTTAGACAGTCGTGCACCTGCGGTATTAAAAGTAGGGTTTATTAGCTTATTAATTTAGGTTAATAAAATCACCATCAAACACTAAGGTTGTCACATCATCAGGGATAGGTTGACCTTGTTCCGTCTTGATAGGTTGACCATTGAAGTCAATCTTAACAGATAACAATATCTATTGTTGTTCTTCTAAAGTGAGATAATTATCCCACCATCCTTTGAGTTGTCCAAAAAATCAAGCGATAATAATCTGGGCAATATGATGATCACTTTTGTTATCACTGTGATGAACAGATGCTAATATGACCATTTCTTGGGTAAGATCAATAATGTTTTGTTCGGAGAGACCATCTATATTCCAATCATAGATAGCACCTATTGCATAGCTGACCGAGGTTTGAAGATATTTTTCCTCATATTGCATATCAAAAAAATGGGTCTAGGATAAAAATTCCTAATTGTTGGTAGGGGAGACTGCGAAGGCGTAGTTTTTCGTGCAACACAAAGTCTGGCTATTTCAGCAGGAGAAGATGTGTCAGACTGTTCTGACTCATCAGATTTGGGTTGGTTGGACAGGGTATTAACTTGGTTTGAAGAAGGAGAATCTTGCAATCCTAAGGCTGCAAGTTTACGTTCGATCACATCTATAAGATGTGTAGGTGATAACAAAGTATTGGGTTCAATCGTTGTAGGAGTAAAATACGTAATTGGTTTTGAAATCTGGTGATTTGAAGTTGACTGAGATTCAATTAAATATTGTATCAACTTTTCACCTAGTTCATGTATCAAAATATTTGTATAATTATTTTGTTCAATGATTTTTGAATGTATAATTATTTTGTTCAATGATTTTTGAAATTCCATGATAATCATTTTGAGATGAAGAATCTTTCAAAGGAGAGGCTGAAATAGTTTGTCCTTGAGTTTGAAATTTGTTTGCTTCGAAAGGAGGTAAAACAAATTCTGTAACAGAATCATTTTTCAATTTCCAAACTGTTTTGGGAGTATTTTGTAAAACATTAATACTGAGAATAAACATATGTTCATACCATTCTAAGAAAGGTATATTAACTTGCGTATCTTCACAGAATTTGTAAAACATATCTCCTAGTATCTGTTGTTGATAAGGAGAATATCTTTTGTAAAATTGTTGTCTTTTAATTGTATTTTTGTCAAGCATGAATTCATTCTGAATCCAAGTTTTGTTTAAAACAAAATTAGATGAAGAAATGACGTTCAATTGAGAAAGATCACCCATCTCAGATTGAGTAGAAGATTTCCCAATTTGGGTTTCAGCTTGAAAATCATAAACAGACTGGGTTTTTTTAGGGTATAAAGGATTTTTGTCTTAGATTAGCAAGATCCAAGTGTGGAAGAACTACTGTACCAGGAGTTCTAGGAATTTGAGAAGGAGAAGTTCTGAATAATGATTCAGATTTTCGTCCTGATTGGAAATCTAATGGTTGTAATCTAGTGGACCTTGATTCAGAAAATTATAATTCTACAGCTCCATCTTCAAGAGTCATGATCTGGCTAAGGCGACAAGGGAGAGGTTGTCTGGGTTGAGATTGAACTTGCCAAATTACTGGAAGTGTAACTTGATTCTAGTGAATTGTTTAAGGAACAATAACACTGATTTTCTCTTTGTTTGCCTGGAAAAGGATAATATCATTTTTCAGACTCGTGCAAGGCTCTCGAACTCAACTGAATCTTCATAGCCTTAAACGTGATTTTGTAGATCAATGTAAGGTTTCAGATCCTGATAACATATCAAAACCAAATATGGGTAATAATCAAAATAGACTGGACCCATCGCCAGAGTAGATTCTACTATTCTTAACAGAGAATCCTCAAACTTGTTATGTCTACAGTCACGTAATGCGATAAGCGCACACGTGTCGAGACCTGATCTTGTAAGAGGCTTGATTCCTATTTGGATTAAGCCGATATGGATATATTTGTATTGCTGATCTTGTAAAAATTGAAAAGTTTTGGTAGAAAACAATTGTTTGGATTCTAAAGATCCATCAAGTGGTACCTTTTGTTCGACAATATCAATAAGATCTTCAGATTTTTTAAAAAATATAGATTTTGAAACTTCATAAATGTTTGTAAGGAACTTCAGGAATTGACCATTTTTGTAAATTCTGTTCTACTTCTGGAATTCTACATTCCAATCTATTTTGTAAATTTGGATTTCTTTGCCTAGAGCTAGAAACTCGGGTAAACTTTGAAAACAAATACATGGTGTTTGATGTTTTGACAGGGATAACTGTGAGACAAGAACACTGTAACTGGACCACCTACAACGAGACCACCAAAACGGGCCCACCTAACCCTCTCAGGCTGCGCTATCCTTTGCGACTTACACAGGGTTTCCAACGGTTGACCAATGCTCCTATCGGCTGACCAACGCTACCTTGGACTCACTGACCACTATTCCCCCCGGAAAACAGCAAGACAAATGGCTCTGATACCAATTTCTTGGGATTACATCAACTCCCAATAGAGAAAAAAGGAATAACGGAAAGGAGTAAGACACATCTCCCCTGCAATAACACTTCCTAAGATCTTCAAAAGTCACAGAACTTGAGACACCACACACGACAGACAGAACTGGAGCTGCTAAAAACAGAAAGGAAAAACAGTTTTTGAAAACACCACATCAGAGTTGGAAAAACCGAGACAGATTCTATGCAAACCCTGACTTTAGGACCAGGAAAAAAAAAACCACACACAATTTACAGCAACAACAACATGCATGTTGGGACGGAATGGTTCCCCTTCCCTTTCTCAGAAGCTCCTTTTGACGAAGATGATGTTTAAAAGCTTGGAAGAAGCTCTTCACTGTTGGTTTTAGGTCATCATCTGAACCAGGCTGAACCTGCAAAACAAAAACAAAATAAATATATATAGCAGTTTGTTTCACCTACGCTGACATGCACCACTTCATAAATTATCGTGATTAAATACTAACGAGGTCTTAAGGTAAAATACTAGAGGTTCAAGTTGTGTGATGCCTACCATCATAGTCTCACTTACCTCATAGAAATTGCTAAAGGTCAACTCAGATTGCATATCAATGTTAGGTTTTTAATTTATGGTATTTGATCATTTTTTCTATGGAAGAAATGTTCCTGTCAATAACAAAAACTATGGGCCTCTTCGGAAATAAGATAGCAACCTCTTTGGTCTCAAATGGATAAACATTAGTACAGTGTGTAACACAAGGAAACTATGAAATTTATTTATATTTTGTTCAAGTGTTGTGATCTACTTAAGGGTAAACTCGTTCTCAACTCTTGGACTAAAACTCTACGAATAAATCGAGGGACATCAATTATAAAAACCCTATTAATTCACTAACTAGCATTATGTTGTGTCCCGTGCAGCACATATCTCAAAGAAAAACAGAGCCATTAAAGAAACAAACCTCAGCGCATTGGAGCAGATATGCAAATCGTGTCACAATTTCAACAATTGCTAATTTCTGGCCAAGACATGCCCGCGTATCAGAACCAAGAGAGAGAAAAGCAGCATTTCCACTGGGTTCATTCAACACGAAGGGGCCTCCATCAGGCCCCACGAGTTCTACAGTCCCTGAAATGGGAAATGGGAAATGGAAAATGGAAAATGGCAACCCGTCACAAGCAGTACATTGTATTCCTAAATGAAAACAAAAATAATTAAATAATAAATTAAGATGAACAAAACATGCAATACAATTAGGCAATCAATTCAAGGTAAAATAATAATAATAATAACAAAAACCTAATAAACAAGCAATTGCCTGTTAATTGAGAATCCAAAACAAACAAGAACTGAATCCTCCAATCAGAAATAACAGGTACCCAAATAATTCATCACAGAATGAGAAGTGTGTCAAGTAACAAAATAAATATGCACTAGGGATCTAAAGACAAAGAATTGAAAGTTCATCAACTGATTCTGCAGTTCTTTGCAATCCCAATAAAGAAGTGTATCACCACAAACAAATAATGAAAATTGTCACCATAAAGATCGGGCATCCAGTGTAACAACCCCATAATGTGTTGGTATTATTTATGTTGGAACATATGTGGGTTTTTAAAATAATTTGATTAAAAACGAATTTAAAAACAATGAGTGGGGCGGCTTAGTGGTTCCAGGAATCCCGCCATGTTTTCAGCCATTTCTGCTCCCTGTTTTGTTTTGCTTTCATTCTATTTATACATATCAAATCAGAGCTTGTAAGTAGAGAAAAAGAACAATGAAACAGAGAGAAACCTTGTGAGTCTCTTCTTGTTCTTGAAACGAAAAAACTGAGTGATTGCTTCTTCAAAACGAAAATACAGAGAGTCTTGCGAATTGCTTCTTCAACACAGTTTGCTTGCTTCTTCTTCAAATCTGTTTTTAGTTAATCTTGCTTCTTCTAGTTCTTGCATCTTCAAAACAGAGCAGCAGTTTTGATTCTTCTGAAACGAAAAAAAAAAAGAGTCTTGGCTTCAAGACAGTTTTGCTTGCTGATTCTATTTCTGGAACAGTTCTTGAAACAGCAGAGTTTTCTGCTTGACAAGTATGAACAACAACAGAATGATTGCAGACGTAGTCTTGCAAAACAGAGTCACACCGTTCTTGATTTCTTCCAGTTCGCACAAAACAGTTTTTGAGTCGTATAGTTCATACGGTTCTTGATTAATCCAGTTTATGAGCTTCTCCAGAATCTGAAACAGATACAAGTCTGATCTTGCAAAAACAGACTTGCTTCAACGAAATCATGTTCTTCGAAATTTGTTTTGAATCTGAAACAGTCTTGCAAAAACAGTTTTTGCGAAAAACAGTCCATGGTTTTGTATCTGTTTTTCAGTTGATTTATTTCAACGAATTTATGATTCCGAGCAAATAAGGAGAGGGTGATTAGTATACCGTTCAATTATTGTGCATTTTTGAACGAGACAGAGAAGATTCTGGGCTGTTTTATCCTGGGGACGGCGGGGCTACGTAACTGCTAGCACAATCTTGGGCAGAGCCGCGAAACGTCTTAAAGAGAGCGACCTAGTCCGCGACTCAACCCAAGAAATACTGGTACCATTGAGCCTAACTATTTCTGGATTTATTTACAGCAATAGAATCTTATACGGAAGTTACACAATCAGGTATGAATTTATTTCATAGATTGAATTATGTTTCAAAGAATGTTTGCTATGTTTGCTTACATCAGTATGCTTATTTGCATATGTTATTGCTTATATGATTAATGTTTGGATGGAAAATATGCTTTATATTTGCATATTGAAATTGACTTAAATAGAACATCCTAGACATTAGTTTAGCAAAATACTTAGAAATGTCTTACTGTGACATAATATGTGTTGATCCATGTAATGTGCTCCAACAATTTATTTGGTATTTATGTTATGAAATAAATAAATAATAGGGGTGCTAATATAATTTTGTTTAAACCCTAACCTAATAGGTTTTATCTTCTTTAGGTTTAAGTTAGGGGTTACTTCATTATCTAGCCGTAAAAAGTTAGTGAAAAAAAAAGGGGGGGAAGAAAAAGAAACTAGTGAGTTTTCTTCATTCTTTTAGTGATTGTTTGATTTAACTTTCGTCTCATTTCTTTTTATCTTTGTTTACAAGTCTTCTTCGATTTCTCTATACGTGTTTTCTCTCTTTATATCACTGATTGCTTTCTTATTGTTACGAAGCTTTTTATTTTGACATGTACAGCAAGTGTAACTGAGTTTAGGTGAATTAGGGTTGAGGTATCATGTTTCTCTAAGAAGGGTTTTTTCAGATCTAATTGAAGTTGTCTCCTTTTGACTGAACCGTTACTTTAGAGGAGTGGGAGTCAACGGAAATGGTGTGGGGCTGATTGGAGTGGTATCTTTTGTAGCAACCTTTCTGTTATTTTATAAAATAAAATTACAAAAATAAAAAATAAAAAATAAAAATAGAATCGCCAGGGAGACGGGGTTGAGTGGTGTGGAGTTTTTTTTAATACATGCAAATGTTTATTTTGCATTGTTTCTACAAGTATTCTTTTTCTTTTTTTTTTACAGTGGGCCAGGGGAGTGTTCTTTCTTTATTCATTCTTTGTACAGTGATTTGAGGCATGTTTTGTTTTGTTTTGTTTATTAAACAAGTGGTGGGGTGGGGTTGAGTTTCTCTTTTATCCCTCAACCCTCAAATCAAATATTGTGAAATTATGATGGAAAGTGATAAACTTGCTTTATGAATATTAAATGAGGTTGCAACTTGCAAGGGAAACTAAATTTTCCACAAATGTGAAATATTATATTTATGAATTGTGTCCATGCTTTATGAAGAATGACGTACATATAGATAAGTTACATGCTTACATGATTGAATTTATAGAGACTTCTTGAGTTTAGTCTTAAATAAGTTTTTTTCGGGGTGATGTTGGCCTATAGGCGGCACCTCGGGGGATAGGTTACGGATCCTATCAAACACCGGCTCACCTTCCAAAAAAAAAAAAAAAAAAAAGTTGCTTTGTAATTACTTGGCAATAAACTAATTGGATATGATTGAATTTAGTTTTGTTCATAAAAAAATTGGTGTGTTCCATAAAAGAATGGGTGGATCTGTTTATGATTGACAAAGTGTAACTATATAAGCATTTTGAGATATCACTATAAGTGATATGAATAACTTTGAATTCATATCTTTAAATCACATTGAATTGTATCCCTTAGAACTACCACATCTCTTGTTATTTATATTTTTCCCTCTCTTATAGAAGAACTAAATAACCTTCGGCTTGGGTCTTGCGAAGTAGGGTACTCATTTCTTATAGAAAAACTAAGTAACATTCGGATTGGGTCTTGCGGAAAGGGGGTGGTTTTTAAAACACCTAAAATGGGTTTGATTATTTATTCGTAAAAAATTTGACGTGACTTATGCGCATAGATAGCCCAGGAGTGGCTTTTATGTTACTTATAAAGTTAAGAGTATCCGGTGATGCATATCCATATGTGTCCCCACTTGACATGGATGACAGAGAAGTTATGCTTTATATGAGAGAGGCATATGGCATGTATCTTCGACACAGAGGTGGTGCGAATGTGGTATAATCTAAGGTGATCAATTCTAATTTACTTGAAATTGAATAATGTTATTTAAAAACAATAATGTATGGATCCAAGTGACTTAATTGAAGAATTTTAGTTTCATTTAGATATTACAATTATTGTCTTCTAAATCAGTAATGTTTCTGCAGGTGGCAAGTTTGACAGAGTAAGTAGATGTAAGGTAAATAGCTACTAAAATATGCTAGAAGTTTTAATTAGCCTTAGATTGCCTCGTGGAGGAACTACATGTTTTGGTTTGGTTGTTTTCGGTTGTACTTTATTCTTTGTCATTTCATGGTATGTTATTGATTTGAAATGAAGAATTTTCACACCAGCTTAATTGCTGACACGAGTGAGCTTTAGCTTCTTGGGTACATTCCTTTGAGAATGTAGCACTAGCTTTGTTTCAGTATTAATAGTTTCGGGCGATGTTAGAGAAGTTCGTTTCGTAAGAGACGAGCCTTGATGGGGAGTTACATGCTATCCTGAGAGTCTAAGTTATTTTGTTCACTACGTGACAATTTATTTTATTGTAGTAGATCTATGAGTTGCATTTTTATTTTTTGGAGAGTTATGTTCGTGTTTTGTTGAACTTGTTAGAGTTGGCTCTAAGAGATTTTAATATTAGTTTCTTCCATTTTGATTGACTATTTAGATTAATTATATTTCTCTCTATTCTAGTAAATTCTGCATTTGATTATTTCTCGTGGATGTCAACTGTTATTTTTAGAGAATGTATTTCATGTCAAACGGATAATCTTAAGTGGATATAAAGATTTCGTTTTCTAAAAAATAGGAACGTGACAGTTTATAATAGTCCACATTTGTGAAACATTTAATTTCCCTTGCAAGTTGCAACCTCATTTGACTCTCTACCTCATTTAATATTCATAAAGCATATTCTATCTCTTTCCATCATAATTTCACAATATTTGATTTGAGCGTTGAGGGATAAAAAGAGACTCAACCCCACCCCACCACTTTTTTTAATAAACAAAACAATGAACAACATAAAGACATGCCTCAAATCACTGCACAAAGAATGAATAAAGAAATAACACACTCCCCTAGCCCACTGTAAATAATAATAATAATAATAATAATAATAATAATAAGGATACATGTATGATAAACAATGCAAAATAAATAGATCAACTGCTTGCATGTATTCCAAAAAATAAAAACACTTCACACCACTCAACCCCATCTCTCCCTCACTCACTTGGTGATTCTTTTTTTTATATAAAATGACAAAACGGGTGGTAGAAAAGATATCACTCCATCAACCCCACACCACTTCTGTTAACTCCCACTCCTCAAAAGCACCGGTTCGGTCAAAAGGAGACAACTCCAATCAGATCTGACACACCCTTTTCAAAAAAACATGATACCCCAACCCTACTTCACCTAAACTTAGTTACACCTGCTGTTCGTGTGAAAATAAGAAGCTTCATAACAATAAGAAAGTAAACAGTGATGGTAAGAGAAGCACGTATAGAGGAATTAAAGAAGACTTGTAAACAAAGATAAAGAGAAAGGAGACAAAAGTTAAATCAAACAACCACTAAAAGAATGAAGAAAACTCGCTGGTTTCATCTTCTTTTTCTTTCCCTTCTCCATTTTTTCACAAATTTTTTACGGCTGGATAATGAATTAACCCCTAACTTAAACCTAAAAAAGGTAAACCTTATGTTGGGGTTTTAAACAAAATTATATTGGCACCCCTATTATTTATTTCACAACCTAAACACCAAATAAATAATATCAACACATTATAAAGAACATAAATAATACCAAATAAGAATCACCATTCGTGGAGATGTAATTCCACAAATAAATAATGAAAATTGTCACCATAAAGATTGGGCCATCCAGCATATTAAGAATCACCATTCATGGAGATGTAATTTCTTGAATTTTTTATTTATTTACTTTTACCTGCTTTTGGTTGGGGTGACTTTGAATCACACTGTTTAACACCAGCCATAACCATGAGTAACTTAAAATATACACCAAACATTAGGAAACTTTCATGACTTTAGATACAATAAAAAAGGAGAATAAATTAGGTTTGAAAATTTTCAAATTTCTTATACGGATCTAAATTTATTTTGTCTCTTAAAGGGAAAATATGCATGATTCGACTTTTCAGTAGTGCAGTAGATACATCAGCAAGAGATTTGCTTTTAGTACACTAAATGGTAAATTAATATGCAACAACTTTACCTACATAGGAACCAATGAGAACTCCAGTACTTTGAATGCAGACATTGGTAGTAGAAATTTAATAAAAACCTGTGATTGCAATATAGGCTTTGACTCAGATTTCATTGCAATATTTGACAAGAAACGATGTGGATTAAACTCGCAAGCATCATTTCCCCAACTGGAGCCTTCCATCTGCACAACTGGACAGGGACAACCAGAATTGCTCCGGCTGCTACAGTTATGTCATCTTTAAGGTTCAACTCTGTAAATCACAACCCAAAGAAAAACTAAGTTGCCATGAATGCACGAACTCACAATCAAGAGTCAATATGACCCAGAAAAATATAACCATGTAGCCATGTCAAAGCTCCAAAATTAAACATACAAACAAAGAGTCTATTTCTTTTAGGAAGTGATATTTGAGGGGTAAGCAATTGAATGTAATCAAAGTTATCAACTGAACTTACTGCTAATATGCACTCTGCAGGAAAGCCCTACTAATTTTTCCAATTCAAGTCCATGAAATGCACATGCTTTGAATTGTGCAAAATACGTTATTAATTTTATAGCCTTCCATTACTCCTTTTGAGCTGAAATTTTGAAGAAAATTACATACCCACATCAGTCAAAGTTCTAGCTCATTTTAACACATGTGCCTTGAGATCCATGCTAAGTGGGATAAAGAAATTTCTCTATTAATATCACGAAGTGAGTGAAGGCTCACCTTCGGCGCGATACAAGCCGGCCGATAGGCGGGCTAGCGTCCATTGTCCAAGACCACCCGAAATGTTGAAATGTCTGAAACTTTGTCACTCGGTTTATATTTGTTATATGAAATGTTCTGAAAGTTAAAAATAAAAAATTTAAAAATTGCTAGGGACCCGAAACATGAAATTATGAAAGGATGTCCTAGTGGATATGAATTAGAAATTTGGGGACTCCTAGCCCAATGCCCATTGAAAATAATAAACATTTGGAAGAAGATTTATGTTTCCACCGGAAGAATCAAATTCGAAGGATAAGATTTAGAAAGGATTGTCATACATCAAAGAAAAATTGTATCCATAGTGCAATTTTAAGTACAATAGGGTTTTTAACTTCACAAATTGAAATTTCAAAGAATTTTACTATGCTGAATCTAGCCTTTATGAATAGATTAACTTTTGCACCATGTTTCATAGAGCATCTTTGAAGCAATGGTCCTGCTGGTACAAGAGCGGATTTGTATACAGTAGCTAATAAGAAATTCATACTTTCAACATCAAATAAGAAATTCATACTTTCAACATCATACTTCTCTGATGTAGTTGATTTTGAACATGCCATAGCTATCTTGGAATAAATCGCATGTGAGAAAGAACTAATGAATAGCTAAATAAATTTGGTCTATATACACAGGCTAACAGCATACCACTCCACATTGTAATTTCTCTGATCAACATGTACTGAAATATCTAATTATAACATCCAAGAGCATTAATCAACTTATTTTTTCTCTTTTTTATATTTATCATCTGTTTATGCAAAAATTCATATACACAAGACTAGAAAAGAACATATACCACGTTAGATACCACACTGAATCTGAACATGTATTCTAGAAGTTGAAACTGAAGGCTTATAAGGCTTATATTGAGTGTTGTACACAAAACAAACTCTTAATGCTGAATGTGAAAGTCCGAAATAAATATTAGGACTCATTATAAATACAAGATAAAAATCAATGGAAATTTTAATATATTAATTATGTCACAAATAGAAATATAAGACAAAAAATTGCAGGTTTTGAACACTTTCAGTTCTCAGTGTTTAGCTTTGACTTTTGAGTGTTTAGTTATAAGCAAGATATCTTGCTTTTGTCTAAACACTTAATTTAGCAATAAAGACTTGTTCAATTCAAACTTAGCAACACCACTTAATTAGAAAATCACTTAAGTCTTAAGAGATGAAATAAGTGTTAACAGCCAGGCTCTAAGATAGAGAAGATATACTACGTTAGATAATAAATATTATTTGCTTATTTATATATGTTTGAAGCTTGAACAAGTTTTTTAGTTGACCACGCAACCAACTAAAAGCCTTTAGCAAGGTTTGAACACTGAACTTGTGATATCATCAGCTACAAATCTTACAAGTCGACTTATTTTAAGATCATGTATATATGACTTGTGGTGAATGGTAATACAAGTCGAAGATTCGAACCTTGCCAAAGTAGGGATGGCAGTGGGGAGGATTTGGTCAAATCCGTCCCCGCCCTGCCAAGGATCACGAATCCCGAATCCACACGACAAAACCTTTTTTTAACCATACCCGCTCCGTGCGGTTTTGCGGATATCCGCCCTGTTATCCGCATAATATTAGAGTTGTTGGAAAAAGTAGCCGGTAATAATTATATATGTGACATACTGACCAACTATCAATCCAACATCATTAAAGTCTCCTTGACATAGTATTGAAAAAAAAAATTAAAATGGATCAGAAGCAGAAGCAACAACAAACTTGGACGACCCAGTCTTCTTAGCAATGGTAACTCCACCCCACAATTTGCTCAGTTCCTCGTCGTTCCTCACCACCAATTGAATGTGACATGGCACCATCCTCATCTTCTTGTTGTCCCTCACTGCGTTCCCTGCCAACTCCAACACCTAAAACCAACACACAGATCAAATCTCCAATACGAACTTCCACTTCGAAGCTACTTCTTTCAACACAGATCGAATAATGAGTTGCAAGATCAAGAAGAACCTTTGAAATTTGAATCAATAGGAACTAAAACGACTGAAATTTGTCGAGCTGAAGAGAGATTTTGCAAGTGAAAGCGAGAGATTTCTCGTCTTGATTAGTGTAGTTGGCCTTGGCCAATAAGTGAAAACCAGATCGAGCAAGGGCTGCAAGGCGAAAGAGGTGGGGTGGAGAATGGACAAGGGAGAGAAGAGTGTGGCGAAGAGTGGAGAGACGGTCAAATCGATGGATGGGTTGGGATCTAGGTTTTTTTTTTTCTCAAGGGTTGAGGGCTAAGGGTAGTTCAGTAAACTACTTACATAAACAGAGATATGGCCAAATCCGTATCCGCCCTGAATATGTGACAGATAGTGTTTGGATCCCCGAAACCACCATGAGATCCGTTTGGGCACATCCAAATCCGCCCCATTCGGGGTGGGCGGGGCGGATGTTCGTGAAAATCTGCACCACTACCATCCCTATGCCAAAGGCATTTAATTACCTCTCCACAATGTCAAATGTGAAGTCTTTCACATTACAGTTTTTGAAATTATATTTTTTAAGAATAAACAAATAAAAGATTAAAAATTTATATCTTTTAAGAATAAACAAATAAAATATTATATTTTTTTCACATTACAGTTTTTGAAATTGTAGTTGTTCTTGTTGTTACTGTTGCGTGCAAGGGAACTTTTTGGCCGCAATACATGTTTATCCCAACCAACTTGGAAATATTTGAAATAAACACCCCTTGATCCTGAATTTGGCATCCCTTCCTTCTAACCAATTGCTAAAGGTCATCCCATAAAAAGGATCAAAGAAATAAAAAGAAAAAGAACCTTAGTTTGTAATTCTAGGTGCATAATAAGCCTTGTTAACAGTTACCAATCAAACCTGCAGTGGTTAAGCATCCATGAAACATCACACACCCATGATATCCTCCCATGGGTCTTCTCTTGGATTTAGTTGGTCATCGAACTTCTCTCGCAAGCCATCCTCAGTCACATTACCCCAAAACCACTGCATCAATTACAGCTGCCCTATATTTTTAGCTTATTTATTAGGGTTTTGATCCACTGGACCAACCTTGTAGTTTTGCTTATGCTGCTTTACAATATCTTGGATTAAGCCTTTCAACTTCCTGCACAAACACTTGTACTCCGAGAAACTTCTTTTTCCAAAAGGGGGGAATGCTATATGAAGCCCAAAAACAAGCATCCTTTGCAATCTTCATAAGAATTTCTTCATACAGAGTTGCATTAGATCAAGCAAAGAACTCTTCAACAAACATTGTGTCTCCAAGGACCGTAAAAGACATGTCTTGGGAAAAAGATTTTCAATCAAGAATTTCCTTGGTCATAATAGAATTAGTTATTTCCATAACGGAGTCCACAACCTTTGAGTGTATAGCATTTGTTTGCTCAATTGATTTACCATGTAATTGCACTGCCAAGGATTTCCTTCTGTTGTTAACCTTAAGTAACAAAATATCAGGGTATAGCAGAAATATCAAGCAGGCAATAAAAAAATAATCACAAAGCCATATAAACATTAAACAGTCAAATCAACCTGAAGACTTTGATAAGGTGACACTTTGCATAGACAAAGGGTTAAATACCTAAGATGGTCACTAAATTGCTTTAAACACAAGATACTCGGGAAGTGCACCCAAGGCAATTGCTTAGTATATCAAAACTAAGAATATGTTGCTTGAATGGATAAGACGACGACTGGAATAAGCTAAATAAGACATCAAAGTCTTCATTGGATCTCCAATAGAATTATTAGTTAGGCAGCACTGATCACTGATGGTGGGAAATTATTTATCACTTTTGTGGTACCAAATTATAAAACTAATCAAAAACTCGGTACCATCAATTTTTCCTAGCAAATTGGAGAACCTGTGAACGCTATGGATTCACATCAGATGAATGATGAACAGAAAAGAAAGATAAATTAACATTCCTGACCACAACCGTGAAACATAGTTATGCTTTTTTGCCTCTCTTTGATAACCAAACAAAAAAATCAGGCCATATATTATGTTTATCTAGTCATACAAACGAATGAAAGATGACAACTCTTGATATTCACTTGCCTCCAAATCCAGTAGATGATTTAAAAGTTATATTAAGTTACTGGATTTGGAGGCCATATATTATGTTTGTCTAGTCGGATCGGTCTACCCCCAACCATTAAATACCTAGTTCGATAGAAACATAGTTACTCTTGAGATTTTAGTCTCTTTTTGTTTGACTTTCTTCTATCTTTGCAAGGGCATGCACATGAGGAGAGGAGAACTAACAAAGAGATTATTTGCTGCTTGTGGCATTGGAGACAACATGTCCTGAGTTAAAGGCTACACGTTTGTAACATAGCATATAAAATGAGAGGATATAACTTGCAAGGATAAAGGTATAAAACATCTTTACCATCGAATGCAATCAGACAAGGGTTTCGATTTTGCCACAATTCAAATATTTAATTTAAACTTTTCAAGAAAATATAGGGTTGAAAACCGAACCGACTTTGGTCGGTTTCAAAATTTTCAATCCGAATTTGAACCGACCATTAACAAAATCGAACCGATTCTAATTTATGCACCGTAATCGAACCGAACTGACCGACTATTTGAAACATGCTTTATTATTTTTATATAAAATATATATTATTTATTATATATTTGGTCGGTGCGATTTTGTCAATTAAAATTACATAGAAACCGAAAACCGAACCGACCACTTCGGTTTTGAATTTTTAAAACCGAACTGATCGGTTCGGTTTTGATTGGTTCGGTCAATTTAATCGGTTTGCTCGGTTTTTTGTTCAACCCTAAGAAAATATATCTTAAATCCATTTTGATATCCCAGCACATTATATATAGATAAGTTTTCACCCAAAAAAAAAATTTTTAAATAAAATAAAATAAAAACCTCCTTGTTAAATTCAACTTCCTAGAAATCATTCAAAATTTCATAAACCAACATTTACCATGAAGTTGATTATTGTTACGTATTTCTTTATTGTGTAAGATGACATCTCTAATATTTGATCTTAATTCCAACTTCCATGTGCTTTCTTCTACCTTCGTGCAAGGACATTTCTAAATCTTTCTTTTAAATTCCATTGTTTCCCTCTCTTATTCTCTTTGGTACTTGTCAAGTAATAGGACTATGACAAGATGTATTCTATATTCTACATTCCTATTCTTCTAATACCACCCCTCCTTAATTTTGGCACTCCAAAATGTTGCCTACCAAGTAATTCATAGCAATTCTAACTATCAAGATGCCTCCTTTACCACGGGACTCAAACATCAATTCCAATCTCTTTTACTACCCCATTGAACTAAATGCTTAAATCAACTACATGGATAGTGTATTGAATTAACAAGTATTGAAGTCTGACTTCCAAATTGAATAGTAATCATGAATTATCAACCTCTTCAAGTGAAGAAGCAAAAAGACCTGATCTTCCAAACGCCAGTCGAAACACCCTCTCTGTAAAGGGCAATTAGTCCTCTGCCTTGACGAGCATCTCCGGATCCACCACCGAAACCAGCAGCTGGGTAAGACCAAGCCATAGCCTCACTACCGAACCATACTTCTTCTCGTGCTACTTCGCCAAGAAATCTGAAACCCCAAATCACAAAATTCAACACAAATACACCAACATCAAGTACAAATTTGAGAAGATGAACTTACTTACCAGAGAGAGTTTCGGTGGAGAAGAGCTTGGAGTGGCCGGAGAAGAAGGAGGGCCGGGAAGTGTTCGGCCTTTGGTCCATAAACGAAGTAATTCGACGAGTTCACTGAGAAGAAGAGCTGTGATTAGGATCAGAGAGTGCCAGAGGAAGGCGTTTGAAGGAGAATTGACATATTTGGTTGCACTATAAGTGTTTGAGCTTTGGTCGAAGAGAAACCCTATCGATTTGGAGGGAAGTATAGCTTTCATTTCATGGCAAGATTTGATTATCTCTATGATGGGTTGAGCGTTTGGGTAGGGATGGCAGCGGGGCGGATTTGGATAAATCCATCCCCGCCCCGCTGGAGATCACGGATATCCAAATCCGCTATGAATATTCGTTTACCATATTTTGTAAAAACCATCTCCGAACCGGATTGATTGGTGGATATCCGCCCCGCCCAAAATACCCAGAGAAAAGAAAAAAAAAAAAAAAACAGATTCTCAAATATCAAAAAAATAACCAACAGATTCTCATATAATCAAAAAAAAAAAAAAAGATTATAATATATCGAATCACACCACCATTGCGCAAAAAAACAAATTATAAAATAAAAAAAAGATTATAACAAATTTGGTTTTTGTGAGATCATACATATTTACAAAAAATTTCAGAAATTACAAACCATATAAAAATTGACAAAAAATTCCAGAAATTACAAACCATACAAAAATATAAAAATTTTTTTACAACAAATTCAAAAAAAAATTACAACAAATTCAAAAAAAACGATATAAAAAATTCGATCTCTGAGATCAGATCAGTTGATCTCATCAGATCTTGATCTTTTTCATATCAGATTAGATCAGATCTTGATTTGATCTCGGATCAAGATCTTTGATCTGATCTCATAGATCTGAGTTCTGATCTCAGATCAAAAATCTAGGAAGGCGGGGAAGTGAGGGGAGAAGGCGGGGAAGGGAGGGGAGAGGGAGGCGGCCGGGATGGGGTCGTTCTTTCGAAGGGTCATCTGTCTCCTGCCTTCGCTGAAGGGGACGACCAGATTCGCTGAAGGAGACGCTCTGTCGCTGAAGGAGACGCTATGTCGCTGGCTCTGTCGCTGAAGGAGACGCTCTGTCGCTGAAGGGGAGAGTGTGACTCCTTTAGTTCTTTATTCTTTGTCGCTGAAGCCTGAAGGGGAAAGTGTGAGTGAGAAAGGGGAGAGAGTGAATCCTTAGGAGGGGAGAGTGAATCCTTAGTATAATTTTCGTCCTTAATATTCTAATTTCATTTCTTGTCTGGAGGTGGATTGGTGGAAGAGACCAAAGTGAGTTTTGTGTCTCGAGGTGGAAGAGATGTCAGAGGATTTCAGGGTTTGTTTAGTTTTAGTTTTTTTTTTTTGAAAATGGTTTAATCAATACTTACTTTAGGGTAAGGATGATGGTATGGCTAAAACTGCGGGGCGGATATGGCTAAAACCGTATCCGCCCCGAATAGTCAACGGATATTTTTTGGATATCCAAAACCACCCGAAAATCCATTCAACCATATCCAAATTCGCCCCATACGGATTGGGTGGGGCGGATATCCGTGAAAATCCGCCCCACTGCCAACCCTACGTTTGGGGGAGATTTGGAGTGGTCTCTATGATGTGTAGATGTGTGTTGTTTATCTCTATAAATGTTCAAGGGTAAAGGTAAAGGAGAAAGCAGACACCAAGTACAAAAATACATTTTAACTGACTTAAACATCGGAATACCTTAGGCTACCAAACAGATGGTTTTTAACAAATTAACCTTGTTTTGCCAGACAAATCTCAAGGAGAACAAATTTGGTCGCATCACACTAGTGTATAAGCCCTGCATGCACTTTCTACTTAGCATATACCCATAATATTGGTATGGGTATAGTGTCATTCATTCGGCATGCCACCCTAGTCTTTGGATCGTGTTTTTGACACTCCCAAATATGTCACTAAATTGTCAAATATGAAAACAAATTATGGGTTATCATTAAAAAAAATCAAATATCTTGTCATGTGGTTCACAAAACATATATTGAAAATCAGTAATTCTATTAAATAAAATATTGAAATTTATAAAATCACTCAAACAATTTTTTTTTCCTTTTACGTTTAAAAAATATATGAAACAATTTTTATTGCTAGAAGGGGAGTAAATGTTTGGGTTGAATTGGGCGTTAGGTTCTATCTTTGGGTTATATTTGGAGTTCTATTTTTGTCGAATCAGGGTTTTGGGGTGGATTAGATTTTGGGTTTTGGGTTTTGGGTTTTGGGTGAATTAGATTTTGGGTGAATCTGAGTACCTTAGATTTTGGTTGAATCAGGTTGTGGGTTCTATTTCTTGGTTGAAAATTGTGTTCGGGTTTTTATTTGGTGTTTTGGGTTTTTTTTTTTTGAAAGGCAAGCAGGGTTTTTATAGGATCCCAGAACCCATAAAGATGCCACAAGCTGGTTTTGAACCCATGACCTAGTGGTATCATCTGCCAAGCTCTAACCGTTGAGTTGTCATGCCATTGGGTTTAATTGGGCTTTAGGTTGAAAATTGGACTTGGGTTATACTTTTTTGGGTTGAATCAAGGTTTCAGGTTCAATTGGGCTTTGAGTATAACTAAAGGCAATTTTAAAATTTCGTAAGTTGTGAAATGACTTTTTTGGGGTTTATAATGACACCACGGACTTACGGAATTCACCTTTTTAAATTCTCATTACAGATAAAGATGGACTGATAAATAATATCACGTCATCTAAATATTACAACGACTAGGTGTGTCACAAATTTCTTGGTTGGCAGAAAAGATGTGTCAATAATGGAATAGCCCTTGTGATAGTGTGCAACTTCGCTAATATGCATGCACAAGCCACAAAGTAAAACAGGGTTGGACCAGTCAATTTAAGCGGCCCAAACAACCAAAATCGAAAATCGGACCGGGTTTTTAAATTTTGATTTTCAAGGATCGAGACCAAATCGGGTGAGGTCGGTTAACCAGGGTCCAAGTTAATTGACACTTTGAGCCTGGCCGGGTCGGTATTGGTCTTTAGGCCATTTCAGTCCATTTTTTTTCGTCTTCTTCCTTACTGCTTAAACCCTTTATTCCTTACAACCAGTATAGTCAAGGCAACCGCCTAGGCGCGCCTCAAGGGGTTTTTACAAAATTCCCCCTCATAGTGAGGCAATGCGGTTCGGTGAAATGAGGCGTCCGCCTCATACCGTTTCGCCTCGCCTCACCGCCTCAACAACCTTAGCCCAAAAATTGGTTGTAGCCAGCCCATTTGCAGCCTAATTGCAGTAAAAAAAAATGTTGCAACCAACTCTATAATAAGGTTTTATGTGTTATTGGTGTAATATTTGATCAATTTGATAAAAGCAAGATAAAACATTTTTAAGCAGTGCCGCCTAGGCGCTAGAAGGTAGAAAAACACCCAGATTAATGGTTGGGCGGGTTCTGGGCAGTCTGGGCGGTCTAAGCGGGGTCTAGACGGCCTAGGCGAGGTCTGGGCGATTTTTTTTTTAATTTTAAAATAAGGCTGATTGTGTTTATATTTTATTTTTCTTTCCTCGTTTTTAGAAATAAACAATTTTTTTTATTCAGTATATGTCTAAATGTAATAAATGATGATTACTTAATAAAATTCTAAAAGGATCTGCCGGTACCAATTTTAGTAATGTAGATTTTATCAAACATAACTGAGGTTATTAATGCAATTTGAAAAAAAATAAAAGAGTAGGTTTGGATATTTGTCCACAAATTCAACTTTGTATAAAGTACCCATAATGACCAACTTCAGTCATTTGAGTTTTAATAAATTTTGTTCATGATTGTTAATTTTTCATGTTTTTAAATTTTGCATATGTATCTTGGCATTAAATTTGATGTAATTGATAAGGTATTATGCTTAACTTTTGTAAATTATTAAAGTTATAATACAAAACCTAAAACCGCCTAGGTGCCGCTTAGGCGCTCGCCTAGGCCCCTGGGCGCTAGGCACCTGCTCGCCGCCCGTCCACTGCCTAGCGCTTTTTAGAACACTGTTTTTAAGTTTTGATAAATTTGTCAAAAACCTTTTATATTAAATATGGAGAAAACATACCATGTTTTGATCAATATATGGTCAACATCAATCTTGATTTTTCATAGCTAAGTTCAATGATTTTTATGCTTTTGGAATACCAATAGTGATTATGCCTGTGGATTTTTATCAACAATTTTCTTCTAACGAATGTTCAATATTCTCAAGTTTCTATTATTTCAAGATTATTAATTTTTAATGATTTAGTGGATGTTTTCAAATTACTTTACACCTGTGTGGTGCATTTTCCCGCTATGTTATGCAGCTTTATTATATTTTCATTTCGATTCTAGGTAGTTGTGTCGCTTTTTGTACATATTTATTTGTGATACTTATCAAAATGATGATGTATACTACTGTGCTGATATTTTAAATTTATTATAAAAAGAATGTTTAAAAAATATTTTGATTATATGTAGTTGTCACTTTTTGTACATATATGCTTATGATACTTATCAAAATGATGATGTATACTATTATGCTAATATGTTTCAATTTATTAAAAAAAATCTTTTAAAAAATGTTAAAACCTTTTCAGGCCTGTCCGCCTCGCCTTCGCCTCAACGGCTCAACTACAGTGCTTACAACCACCATTACAGTAGCCATTGCCACCACCATCAAACTAGCAAGTAAGATCGCGACGAATAAGTTTTTTCGGCTGAGCATAGAAGGAGTCGAACAACAAAAAAGAGGAACTCAAAGGTTTTGTTTCTCTCTCTACAATTCACCAATAGTCAACACCCCCGCCACTCCTCTCTCCTAGTTCAGCATCACCCCCACGGATGCACCGACTCGTCGGGTAGCCCTCGCATCACGTGTCAAATACGTGTCGGACACGGACACGCGTTCGACACGTGGTCAATGGTCAAAATCCGTTGACAGACATTGACTCGGTCCAGAGAGGGAGAGATCGAGAAAGGGAGAGACAGGGAGATCGACAGATCGATCGAGAGGGAGGGAGATACAGAGGGAGAGATCGATCGACATCGAACAGATCAAATCGATCGACAGATCGAACCAATCGAACAGATCGAACTCGATCGACAGAGAGAGGGGTAGAGATTGAACAAATCGAACTCGATCGAAGTTGTGTTCTTTAGAGACTAAGGAGGAAGAAGGAAAATAGAAGAAGGAGAAGGAGAAAATAAAATGATTTGTTCTTCAGTCGATTCAGGTAAAGAGGCTCTCACCATTGAAGCCTAGTTCTGCTCGACTGTTTTGTTATTTCTGCATTTTGTGTTCTTCAGTCTTCATCAGGTAAGTCTTTGGTTGATCAGTTCTCTTCCTTTTTTTGTTCTTCCCTCTTCTGCTCTGCTTCTTCTTCACACAACTTCAGTTCACGACGAACATAGCATAAACATAGTTGCTCTTCAGTTCAAGAAGAATAAAGGGAAGAAGACTGAAGAAGCCACAGAGACTTGCTTTACTTTGCTTTGTTTTGCTTATCCATCCTAGATGTCTCCAACAGAGACTTTGCTTTGCTTTGTTTTTTGTACTGCTGGTTTGGGATGGGGTCTACACGTGGTGGATTGCATGCATCAAACATGACGATGGATTGGGTTTTTGTGTGTTTGGGATCCAATCAAAGCCCACCAATAAATAGCAATAGAATGTTCTGTGAGTGATGAAAACAAACTGAGTGATGAAAAGCACATGGGTTGTTGGAGGATACTAAACGGCCCCCAAGATTTGCTAAACGGACCCCAGTGATGAAAAGCCTACATGGAGAATACTAAACGGCCCCAACGTAAAAATAAAGAAGTTGGCTTTAATAGTGAAGATTCACTTTGTTTGATATATGTATCCTTGCAAGTTGATTGTTCAATATTATTATTTATGATTTTATGTTCTTATGAGTTACAAAAAAATATATATTAAAAAATTAAGTTTGACCGTGTCGCCGAGTCCTAATTTTGTGAAAATTGCCGAGTCGCCATGTCGTATCCGCGTCCGAGTTCGAGTCCGTGCATCCCCACCCCACCCCTCCTTATTTATCCCTTTGTGTTTCTATAACCCACCATCATCCAGCTACCGATTGTAACACCTTTTTTTCCCTCTCTCATCACTCACTCTTTCTCCCTTTGTAGGGTTTAAAGGTCTCTATTTTTTCTCTCAAACTCAACCCCCTTATCCCCCCAAAAAATGACTAAACCCCAAACCCCTAAAAGTCGATATTTTAGCATATTTGTCTAAAGCCATTAGCTTTAATGATCGAAAGCTTGATTTGTGCAACATAGACAACCAGACCACCTTCTTCATCCTATTTGTTTTATCGAAAAATCGACATCCGGCTAGAAAACCCTTTACTAGGTTCGCTAATGGGAGCTTTGATTCCCATTTGACTGTTTGAACCCCAACATCTCCACTGATCTATCGACTCAGAGACTCACCGCCGCTGCTTCACCCGGTGGGGGGAAGAAGTAGCCTGGCCGTGGGGACATTATCGAGTAAATGCCCAACCCTAAGCTAAAGGGTTTCCTAAGGCATACAATGTGACGATCTTAAAGTTACATTCACCTCCCAAGTATCGTTTCACCAATAAACAATATCTCAAAGGAATTTTTTCTTAATACACCAATATCCCGTACTAGGCACATTCGAGTCGTGATGGATCCAAGATAATCAAAAGTTCCACAGTGACTAGCCTACGACACTTGCCGAGTGATAGCGTGGTGTCTTGCATTTAGTCAATGGACATACTCAAAACAAATACCTACTTCCTAGTTCACACTTGAAAAATTGCCTTGAAGCATAAGTCCTAGGGATTACACCTCGGCCCAATCACTGCACTAGCGTTGACATGGTTACACATCAAGAGAATAATAAAAATAAGGTATTTTGAAGTTATGAACATTAAGAACTTGTCGAACCCAGTGATACATTTTCATACCGAAGATATGTCTTTTTACACTGGACTCGTTGTCTCGAGCCCTTTCATGAAATTTGAGTTCTCATTTACTTCACTTGTCAACACATATGGATCGCGAGTATCTTACGCACGTCAACCATACACTCGCTCATTTTGCAGCTTGGCACAATCATGACATGTCAACATGACCACGAAATCACATATGCTATTCATTACTCATGCTCAAGTGATTTGAAGTGCACAAATTAATAAGGGCACACACCTTAGTTCTACACCAAGTGGGATGGGATCTGAACGGGATAAACCTCGTCCCTACCTCGTCCAATCCCAAACGAATTCGGGACGGGATGAGAGGGACAAGATGTGTTTGGTTCATAGACCATATAAAAATTGTTAAAACTTTATATCATAAAATAAGAATATGATTTTTTTATTCTAAGCAGTGTTCTAAAAAGCGCTAGGCGGGCGGCGGGCGGCGAGCAGGTGCCTAGCGCCCAGGGGCATAGGCGATCTTAGGTTTTGTATTATAACTTTAATAATTTACAAAAGTTAAGCATAATACCTTATCAATTACATTCAATTTAATGCCAATATACATATGCAAAATTTAAAAACATGAAAAATTATCAATCGTGAACAAAATTTATTAAAACTCAAATGACAGAAGTTGGTCATGATGGGTACTTTATACAAAGTTGAATTTGTGGACAAATATACAAACCTACTATTTTATTATTCTTCAAATTGCATTAATAACCTCAGTCATGTTTGATAAAATCTACATTACTAAAATAATAAAATTGGTATCGGGAGATCATTTGAGAATTAAATTAAGTAATCATCATTTGCTACATTTAGACATATACTGAATAAAAAAACAATAAAATTGTTTTTTTTCTAAAAAAGAGGAAAGAAAAATAAAATAAAAACATAATCAGCCTTATTAAAAAAAAAAAAAACTCGCCCAGAACCCGCCCAGCCAGTAATCTGGGCGTTTTTCTACCTTCTAGCGCCTAGGTCGATTTTTAGAACATTGATTCTAAGGCAACTAAACATCTAAATTAAATAAAAATTCATTTTATTATCGAATACCCAAATTAAAAATAACAATTCCTTTATTATCATAAGGATATAATAATGTGGTGTTATATTTTAATTATATGAGACAAAGCAAACTATTATTGACATCATAGTATCGTTGTTGACAAAAATGCTTACCTTTATCAAGTGTTTGATAATGCAAGACAAGCGGGGGAGATATTTCTTTATGTGCATGTCGACGGGGAATCAATAACTCTAAATGTAACTGACTAGTGTATTACCCGTGCCCTTGGCACGGTTTTTAAGAAATTTTGAAAAAATATAGCAAAGTTTACTATTATTATAATTAAAATAAAAAGGTTCATGCAAAATCGAGTCATTTATGAAGTGTAATATTACAACGGTACAGGTAACCCAATATTTATCTCTAGTATATTATCCGTGTTGTTGGCACAATTTAAAGAAATTTTTAAAGATTCGGCCTACTTTACTATGAAAATAAAAATAAAAAATCATTAAAGCATGTGACCCAATGGAGATCCAATACGATTATCAAACTGTCTAGAGAGCCAGACGCGTCTAAGAACCTCAATACCCTCCATCATCATAGAGATTCTCATAAATCCACTAATCAAAACGCAAACACACACATAGAACATCCCTTGGCGCTCATCTGGCGCTAGGGGCCTAGCTCTCTAAAACTGGGGTATTAAATGGAAGGTTTTTATTTTTATGCCTAAGCCTAATTAAAAGGTCCAATCCATTAAAGCATAATATAGCATGTGACCCAATATGGAAGATCCAATACTATTACAGAGAATTAAAAGGAAGGCTTTTCGATGCCTAAGCCTAATTGGAAGGTCCAATCCATTAATGCTTGTTTTAAGATTGTAACTCTTGAAAGCTTCATAGCTTCAACATATAGATGAATAATCTCCCACTCCCTAATTGGGTTTCACAGCTTCAACAACAAAAAAAAAAAAAAAAAAACATTGAGATGATGTCAACAAATGGGTTTCATCAATCAACAAATGGGTTTCACAATCCCTAATTGTCTGCCTTCCAATTGATAAATTCACTTTTTTGGCTTACTCCAAACCCACCAATTGAAGATGGAGATACGCACAAAGATTGAGAGAGATTAATGCGAGAGAGGAGACCGCTCGTGAGATGAGGATCATACCTAGAAAAGGAGAAATGGTGAAGAGGTTGGAGGGATCGGTGGGTTTTGATGATGAAAAGGGTTTCACAATCCCTAAGTCTTTGACGATGAAATGAAGTGTTGATTTTGGCTTTGCAAGTGTTTTTTCAAACCTTGAATTGCTTTTTCTAGCCTTGATTTTGGCTTTGCAAGTGACAATGAAATGAAGTGTTTCTTCCAGCCTTTGCAAGTGTTGATGAGTGAGGGCAAGATTTAGAAATGATAGTGATTTGTACTAATTTTTATCCCCACACCGTTGATGATAAAAATAGAGGAGTGTGATCTAGAGATAAAGATAAAGAGTGAGAGAGGAAGCAGAGGGAAGAGATTATAGATAAAGAGTGAGAAAGGGTTCGAGAGAAGAAAGCAAGGGAAGAGGATGATAGATTACAAATAGATAAGAGAGAGAGTTTGTGAGGAAAAAGAGAAAGATAATGAAATATTATAGAGATGGTTTGTGAGAAGAAAGAAGTGTAGAGAAAAAAAGGAAAGAATCGGGGGTTTAGCTTTTCACTTAAGTTTTGCCACTAACATAACTTGTGTCACGTATGACAAACACTTTGTGAACACTGTTCATGAACAGTAAAAACACTATTTGAATTGTAAGATAGATTTCAAAATTTAATAATTTTTTAACCGTTTCTGCAATCTCTCTTCTACCTCGCAATGTTAGACGAGCTATTCACTCAAAAAATTCTCAGACCTTCCACTGCATGACTTTTCATACAACAACAGGGTTTTTCAGTCACACTTGTTAACTCAAATTTCGACTAAACCCAACTGGATGCCACTGCTTCCTTGCTTTTGGCAGATGAAACTAACAGCGAAGTAATCATTTTCATTTGGGTATAATAAAAAGTGTCATGATATTTTTTCCATAAATATAAACGTCCACAACTCAATAAAACATATTTAAAATAAAGAGTATTATTAGCTATTATATGTTTTAGTTGTTGAAATAATAATTTTAAACTTTATATCAAATTGACTTCTCTTTCATTTATAAAGTTAAAATTTGACAATTAATAATAATAAATAGTAAATAAATAAGTTCGAGACCGATTCTGATTCCATCCCACTTTAAACAAGGATGAGACCAAATCATAACGAGTTTAATCAACTCCAAAAAGATTCGAAGATGGGATGCCCACCCCTATATTTTGCTCTAACAAATTGGGCTGCCCCTGCCCCTGCCCCTGCCCCATCGAATACCTGTGCTGCTAGGCTGCTAGCTCAATGAGATTCGGGTAAAGAATCTCCTCTCTCTTCTGCGAAAAGAAAACACTATTAAAACCCTCTCTTCTTCTTCCTTAAACCCAGCGTCCGCACTCGTCCCTTCCACCGCCTCTCATTCTCCTCTTCTCCAAGAGAGGAGCCTTTTTCACAGTCACTCTCTTCTCCCCGCAATGGACTACGCAATGGGATCTCAGCAGTCCGGCGCCCCTCCCACCGAGACCCAGGTCAAGGAACCCGAGCCCAAGACTGACTATCTCAACCTCCCATGCCCAATTCCTTACGAAGAGATCCATCGAGAAGCTCTAAGTAAGTATCATCCATCCTCACTTTTTACTTTTAGGTTTTCAATCAACAAAGCAATATGCGTTTTTTTTTGTATAGGTGCAATGTAGATGAGACGTCGCTTTGATTTGCTCCTGGTTTGACCTAATTTTCTATTTTTAGGGTTTTCAATTCTCGAACACCGGGTTAGTTTTAATGGGTAAAGGTGTGAACTTTAGGTCTTTCAAGAATTTTGGCTCTTAACATTTAATTTTTGCATAAAAAAAAGACGCATTGTAATGGAGAAAAGGATTCAATTCTCCATGAGAAGAAGAGGTCCCTCACTTTCAATGAAGAAACCAATAGCACTCGATTCATTAAGAAAGGAACACCAAATTGTGACCAAGAAAGGCAATGTAGATTATCCATAATTTCTAATTTGACAGAGCAAGGAAAAGCATTTAACAATAGCGAGCTTTCTCTATCTCGGGTAAAGATTCTTATCAAGCTTCCAAGTGTGAATGAAGGAGATCTTAGGCGAGCTTGAGTAGGCAGGTAGGATATGAGGTCTGTTTTTGTGAAAACATCGGAGCAAATCATGATGATAAGACTAAGAGTCATCAAACTCGAGTTGCTAACAGTCCAGATGCAGAAGTTCTCTTTAGAATGAGTTGTAGAAGGGTCCCCACGTCAAGAGAGGCAAACTATCAAAACTTCTAATTTTCATGTTCCTTTTCACTTCCTAGTTCCATGAATGGCCATCAGCAGGTTCACAACATCCGAGTGAAATGAAAATTTGACTCAAGAAAGAGTAAAGCACAGAGAAATGGGGCACTTCACCACACCAAATATTCTCCCATGAACCAACCTATCCCCACTCTTTTCTAAAAATACACATTTTTTCTTGAAATTCTCGAATACTCTTCATGATATTGTTTTAAAGGGCACACCATGAGGGCCCTCATTCCTCATCCTCACATACTCAGACTTACTTTCTTGGTTAGCAATAAGAACTTTGTTCCAAAGACTACTCATGAAATTTCCAAAACCATTTGCCTTAGAGAGCTTCATTCACGTTGCACAAGTTTTTGATGCCTAGTTCCCAGCCCCTCTAGTCTGCACGATGAGATGATATTAATGGTTGTCTTATTCATCATTCCTTAGGAATTATAGCAAATCCCGTGGATGTCAACTCAGAGTTCGAACAAGGAAAAGTATTACACTGGTGAGTTAGAGACTGCGCTCCCTCCCGTGCCCAATGGATTTTTTTAATAAAAAAATAAGTGTTGTATTAAGTATGAGCCAGAAGCCAAAAGGACTAGTGAAGTGCACTAATCAATACAAAAATTATACAACTATGATTTCTATCAGAAGAGCACTATTTTTAATGTTTTATTGGGATTGTATTGGTTGGTTCTTTTGTTTATTGTAATTGGATCTCTTGTAGGCGACCTCAGATTATCTTGCATCATTTTTTTTTTTTTTTTACCAATAAACAGAGAAACATGTCTTATAGAAAAACTGAAGAAGCGCTACATGATAAGAATACAGCTTGAAGAGTCTTTCAAGATTTTTTTTATGGTATTTCTTTCTTCAGCTAAATGTTGGTCACTTGTTAATTTGTTTTGCAGTGTCGTTAAAGCCAGAACTTTTTGAGGGTATGCGCTTTAATTTTACCAAGGGTCTGAATCAAAGATTCTCACTCAGCCATAGGTAGCATTTCCGTGGCTGTAAATTTCCTATAGTTGTTTTTTCTTTGTTCACGTTCCTAACAAACTTTCACTTATAACCAGTGTGGTCATGGGGCCGACAGAGGTTCCTTCTCAGTCCTCTGAGATAATCAAAATTCCCACTTCTCACTATGAATTTGGGGCTAACTTTTTGGACCCGAAGGTAGGCCCCTTAGCCTTTTATTATGATTGCTTTTATTTTCTTTGGGTATCTCATTTAAATGTTGGATGTCAATTGCCATGTGACAGCTGATGCTTTTTGGAAGGATGTTGACTGATGGGAGGCTCAGTGCCAGAGTCATATGTGATTTGACTGATAATCTCACTTTGAAGGCTAATGCTCAGGTAGATGGTGTTTTCAAGGGGGGCACTGGATTGCATTATCATGTTACTTTCATGTTTTAGGTTAAAAAATGCTAGTAAAAAGTTAGTAACTATCTATTGTATGTTTCAGCTCTCAAATGAGCCGCATATGTCTCAGGGAATGGTCAATTTCGACTACAAGGTTAAGCTCTCTGACTCATTAATCCTACAATTTATTAATTAACATTTTTTTGTCTAACTTGAGAATTCGTGTTTATACATCTTTAGTGTTCCTGTTGGAGTGAAATTTTAAATTGATATCATAATGTTGAAAAAGAGACCAAATGAGATTATTTAGCTACGACGTGCTTCCATTTAATGTTGATTATAGTATTTGACCTCAATATGTAGCAGAGTAGCAGACAACTTGTCTGCTTGAGACTCAATTATTTTATTTTTCCTTCTTGTTGAACTTTTCTGGTTGGTGCTTCGATCTTATTTTTTACTTGATTGAGATATTAAAATACCTGCTCGATTTATTTTGCTTAAGAAACTTTAAACTGACAGTGTTTCAAGAGTCGAGACTAGAATGGCTCGCTATAAAGGAAGATAGCTAGATGCAAAAAATGGGAATATGGAAAGATTTTTTTGTTTTGGCGCGCGTGTGTGTGGTTTTAATGTTGTTTATTATACCGATACTTATTAATCTATGTTGCGCCTATTTTCAAGTATTCTATTCCATTTAGTAAACAAATGTCTCCTCCCCCGCCCCCCAAAGTTGCTTAAGTGTAGAAAAGGTGGTCTCCCTTCCATGCACTTGGGCATGATGTTGGAAGCAAATTACAAGAATTGAGTGGTGTGGGAACCCACTATTGATAGAATCAAGAGCCTTCTGGCAGTGTGGAAACACAAGTACATCTCGAAGACTAGAAGAGTCTCATATCAAAATTACCCTAGCAAGTAATATTTTCCATGAAGTCCACAATTATTATGCCTACTTCTCAAACAAATTGAAAAATATGGCGCGATTTTCCATATTCCATGGGGACAAATGAGTCCACCAAACACTTTCACCTGGTCAAATGGTCGAGGGTCTGTAAGCCTAAAAGAGTGTGATGTGAGGTCTGGCAATTAGGACGCTTAAAGTGTTTAACTAAACATTTATCTTAGGAAGCTTTGGTAAAGAATAAGGGCCATGTGGAGAACAATAATTCAAGAGCATTATGAGGTAGCCAACATGGGATGACACATAGCCAATACCCTCTTCATGGCTACACTTGGTGGAGAGGTCTAAGGGTGAGTGATGCACAACCAATTTAGAGTATATTATCATCATCATCATCATCATCATCATCAAAGCCCATTCCCGATATTTTCGGGGTTTGCTACATGGATTTTGGTTCTCCAAGCAATGCGGTCTTCCCACATATTCTCGCCTAATTCAAGCTCAATGATATCTTCATTCACCGCCTTCATCCAAATTTTCAACGGTCGTCCCCTCCGTCTACACCCTCCATTAACTTGCCAATCTAGACATTTTCTAATTGGCGCCGTGCTTGGTCTCCTTCGCACATGACCAAACCAAGTTAAACGTCGTTCTCTAATTTTGTCCTCTATGGGTGCTACACCTAAGGGTGTGTTTGGTTAGCTCATTGACCGTCGTAATGTAATGGTTTGACCATTACAATGTAATGGGTCAAAGGCATTCCTGCGTTTGGTATCACATAAAACCATCGTAATGGTCATTCCCATTACAGATTTGGTTGTAATGGCCATTCCTACCTCCCCCCTATGAATGGCCATTACCATTCCCATTGTAATGGTCAAAGTTAAATAATGACCATTTTTATCCTCCTCACCCTCCCCCATTTTAACTAAGTGAGGGTATTTTTGGAAATAAATTTTACATTACCACCTTACCATTTTAAAAGTATACCAAACATACATATTCCCATTACCATTCTCATTCCCATTACCATTACCATTCCTATTACCATTCTCATTCCCATTCCCATTCTATCGAGTAACCAAACGAGCCCTAAGTATCTCCTAATTTTTTCATTTCTAATTTTATCCTTACAAGTTTTACCACACATCCACCTTAACATACGCATTTCTGCTACTGCCATCCTATGCTTATGTTGTCCCGTAGTAGCCCAACATTCTGAACCGTATAGCATGGCTGGTCGAACAATTGTCTTATAACATTTCCCTTTTAGCCTTGCAGGCATCCTTCTATCGCATAATACTCCTGACGTCATTCTCCATTTCAACCAACCAGTTTTAATCCTATGGTCTACGTCTTCTCCAATAGCCCCATTTTTTTGAATTATAGATCCTAGATATCGAAAAGCCTCACACTTTGGGACCTCTACACCTTCGATCTCAATTGCATTACTTCTCCCTTGTGGTTCACAATCAAAGTTGCACACTAGGTACTCCGTCTTCGAACGACTAATTCTAAAACCTTTACTCTCTAAAGCCGCCCACCACCTATCTAATTTCTGACCTAAACCTGCACTAGTCATCAATTAAGACAATATCATCTGCAAATAACATGCACCAAGGTACATCTTCTTGCATACGTCTCGTCAACTCATCCATGACCAAAACAAAGAGATATGGACTTAACACCGACCCTTGATGTAATCCTACGGACACTGAAAATTCACTGGACATCCCACTTACTGCGCGAACACTTGTTACAACCCCTTCATACATAACCAATTTAGAGTATATGTGAAAAATAATAAAAGAGAAGATAATTTGTTTCTACCTTTGCTATTTTATTAACTAACAAATCAAAAACAATTTCTCGAGAGACTAATTTCTTGGATGCCTAAATCTAGATACAAAGATCCAATATACAGGCTAAACAATTTTAAACCACACAAGGAAAACCTACTCCTAATACGAAAGCCATTTGTGTTTCGCTTTCCTTATTCCGCAAAGAGAACTTTCCTTTTTCAACAATTTTTTTTTCCTGAAGTAGAAGCTTCTAGAATTATGTAGATCCTCAGACCCCGTGAGTTGACTAGTGTCGGGATCAACCCCGAATCCCAAGTTCCCAAAAGAGGATAATCTCATATGAGTGATGGTTAATGTTGTACATGATGAATTTCATCAAACTTTTCATACTCACGATGCTCCAAGATGACCCAAAATGGAGGTGGCTAGATGAATCTTGTAGGTTCTCTATTTCTAGCAGCCATGATTAGTGTTCGTAGAGCTCTTCTCATATACGGAAGTGAGATTACCTTCTAAGTTTGGTTACAATCTATGTAATGTCGCTATTTATAATAAAAAGGCGTGTCGACACGTATCATGTTGGATATTCGTGTTGGCACTGACAGATACTCTTGTCGGACACCGTATACTTAGATTGTCATTTTTTCACGTATCTTTAAAAAGTTCAATCTTTTCAAATGTTACAAGCATATTATGCCAAGTGAGTAGTACATGAGCAACATATTGATCTACAAGTAAATGAATATGACTAATAATTTAAAATTTATTGTTAAACAACAAATAATGCTAAAATGTACACACGTCTCCCCAACATATTCTCGTATTCGTCTCGGATACCGATACTCGTGTGCGTGTCACTTTTACACAGGTTGCAATGTATTTTGGATGAAAGAGGATTCGCCAAGAATCGATTTCCTTATCAGGACTTTTGTCATAGTAGATAATCATCGAAGAAGATGTCTATTGTTAGGTAATGGATTTGTCCGAACTGAATAAGAATCTGTTGAGCAGCTCATTTTCTACTACCATGTCTCCCAGCATATCTCGTGCCAAATCTGTTTAGAAGCGTGAGATAGAGTGCCCAAAGCTTTCTCCAGTTGGATCTCCAAATTGAGGAGCACGGCTTTCACTCAGAAAGGTGTGTGGTTATAACACAGAACACAGAGTTCTCGTTGCAACCATAAGCGTGAGATGGAGTGCTAGGAGCTTTCTCCAGTTGGATCTCCAAATGGTGGAGCACGACTTTGTGGTTATAACACAGAGTTGTAGTTGCAACCATTTGGGTAATATGGAAGGAAGTAATGCAAAATCTTCAAAGTTGAAAGACTTGGAGGCTTTTACAGAGAAATCAAGGCTTATGTTTAAAGTTGGGGGATTAATGTTTAAAGTTGGGGGATTATTACTGATGACCACCGTGTGTGTATTTTTGAGTGGGGTAGTCTTTTTAAGATGTAATCAGGTCTGTTTTGTTATCTTTTGCTCCTTTGGCATTCTTGTGATTTTTCTCAATCTCAAAGACCTTCTCTTTTAATGTAATCAGGTCTGGGTATGCGCATCTGTTTAGCTGTGTTGGATGAATTGTTTAATCTGTTGACAATGATTATCTTAGTTACTGAAAGGTTTATTTCTTATATTGCAGGGTAAAGACTACAGGACCCAACTGCAGCTGGGAAATGGTTCCTTATTTGGTGCTAGTTACATACAGGTAAACTATCTTGGCCAAGATCTACCTTTTTTAGGATACACACAGACGTAGAGAACCTGCAAAATAAATATATTTGGGGGTGTGAGCAAGAAGAAAAGAAGGCTGAGATGATAGTCTAAAAAGACTGCACTGTTAAAAAATAAAACAAGTGAAGCAAATATGTAGTCTACAAATACTGCAATGATCAATAATAAAACAAGTGAACCAAATAAGAGAAAATTACACATGGAGCATATTTTTCTAATTCACTTTCTTGTAGTATTTGTTGCTGAATCTGAATCATTAGGCTCTTGTTTCACCTAAGAAAGGATCCTAAAATTGTTGCTCAACTATGTATATTAAAGTTTATAGGAAATAGAGTTGCTCATCAGAAATCAGTATCTTTTGGCAAATAGTTGTCGGACATTTTCAATGTCCAAGTTTCTGGTGTTCACTATTAGTATATTATTGTGTAATTTTGATGGATATAGGATACAGTTTTGACGGACAATAGTATTGGAAGTATTTTATTTTATTTTATTTAGTTGGGCACTTGGGCACTTGGGCCTCGTGCAAAGCCCATAAGTATCAAGTTAGGTTTAAGGCATTGGTTAGGGAGTCTAAGGTTTGCTTGATTGATTAACAATTCAAACATGTTATAAATAAGGCTTGAATGCCTATTTTGTATTTGACTTTGAATTAATTGAAACTCTATAGAGATTATTAGTTGTGCACTTAGGCTCAGTGTTTTAAAAGGTGTTTGGGGCGTACAAGTCGACTTGAAGTGCCATAAAAACGATTCAAAGCGTACGTGTCATGCCCCCGATTTTTAAAATAGGACACGACATGAACAATATAAATGGTACATACATGAGGCAATTAAAAAAAAAAGTACAACCTTAAAATTTTTTCCTCTCAAAACAAAGGTCAAAATTTCTCATGCCTCGAGCCATCAAAATAATTCATAAGAGTGTATTTCATCAATCAATCTCAATAAAAATCTTTCTCACAAGTCACAATATAACAAGTAATAACTAGGTCTTACATCCCAATACCTAGGAAATCAACAAAACAAGCTAATGGAAAGTGTCTAGCCCAAAACTACTGCCACGAAGCTAAAAACACCTCCACGCTCCAACTAACCCTGGTGTCTCTAGGCTGCACTCATTAAGAATGCACCAAAATTTGTAAAACAAATACAAAAATTGGTCATTATATCAATACTAGTGTGAGTAAACTTATTTCCAATATAATACACATCATGGTAGAATTCACAGTTTTAAAAATATCAACCATTATCATTTTACCTTAAGGAAGACATTTAGTTCTCATTCAATGATCGAATTAGCATTTAGTTTCTTCCCTCAAGACAATTAGACATACATACTAACATCGTAATTTGTGCAAATATTTGTGCTATGACAAGATCAATGTTTCCGTTATTGTCCTAGTTTTTCGCTTTTTTTTTTCCACAATCACATTATCCTCCCGTGTCGAACACACTTCATTCAAGTGTGACCTCCCTTGGCTTCGAAACCACTAGGAGTGTAAATGTCCCAAGTGAGTTGCCATATCGAGGGACGTGTCATCCGAAGTTCGACCAATGAAAAGTATTTCACTATACGTACATCCGAACTCACATGGAATGATATACCCAATATGCAAACAAGTCTACACACTAAAATCATATACCAAGTATACAAACAAGTCTGTATACTACAATTATACTTTTTTTTCATTTCTTTTTTTCTGAGTTGTGAAAAAGAGCATAAAAAGTTAACTAAGTATCAAATGCAGTTTAACAATAATAATTAAACGAGTGTGACTATCAGTAAGAAGAATATTTATATTTGTCCAAATTTAAGTAAATAACATAAAAGATATAATAGACATGAAACCTGATAATAGTCGTAGGCCTTCTCATGAGATTTAATTTTTACCATACAAAATAAATAACTATGCAGTTAAAACGGATAACGGACCCGTAACGGTTCAAGAGCGTTGTGTTATAGGTTATAATGAGATATATCGGGATATAATGATATATAACGGAATAGTTTTTTAAATATATTTTTAATACTCCCACAAAGTATTAATGTACTATAGAGTAAAAAAAGTAAATTATGTTCATAACATTAAATTCAAAAACAAAAAACACATTAATTAAAACACATTCCCTTCGTATGAGAGTGAGATCGCAACAAAGAGTGGGATCGACTCTTTGTCTTCTTCCCTTCGTCTACTCTTGTTCTCTGTCAAACGACAAGGTCTGGTTCTCTGTCGATTGGTGACGGCTAGCTCGTCCTTATTTCCTATGAGTCTAGGGTTCTCGTTCGATCGAGAATGAAATGAGTGATTTTTTTAATGCATTAAAACAAAACGTTAAAACGGGGTTATTGAAAAAAAGTTATCTCAATAACGGTCATATTACTTTGTTATATCAAAGCTATGATACCATAACATGATAATGTCATAACGTAACGGCTCATCCCCGTTAAGAGTTATATCGGTGTTATAACGTCATTTTAATTGCACAGATAAATAATACCCTTGCCACCTCACATTCACCAAGAAAAAAAATCTTTCAACCATGTGTACAACTCCCTTCCATTTACCACTTCAACAAAAAATCAACTTAGCGTTACTAAGGAAACAAATATTTTATTGTTACTAGTGGTTGAATAATGACAAAAGAGTCTCCATCAATCTCATCCTAACTTCTCTTTCACTAAAAGTCATGTTTTTCCCTTAACAAATACTTGCACATATGGACGATTTGGTGTGTATTTGATCATGTTTTGGTCTCACAATAGGTTCCACCATATTTCGTATTGTATTAAGGGGTTTGTTTAAAATTCTGATCTGTTTAGAAATTAAGAATAGCTTCTGCGCCTAATGTGATGACATAACATTGTGCATAGCTTAAAATTTTATTTCATTTACCTTGTGACTCCACCACATTGTTAGAGTATGTCAAGATCCAACAACCCAATTGGTCACATCATCATTCACTTTTGTTTGGTCAAAATTCTTACAAAGGGTAAAATTACCAAAATGGCCTTTTGTTTTTATGATGAGGTACAAAAATTGGGGGAACATTTATAGAAGTTGGGGATAAGAAATCCATTTTTTTTTGACAAACGGATTATAAACATGGAATCAAGAACGTGAATACAAATTAAATCAAGATGGAAACAGTGAATTGAGAGCAATAAATAATAATAATAATAATAATAATAATAATAATAATAATAATAATAATAATAATAATAATAAAAATGAATAAAATAATGCTTCTAGCAAAAGATTGAAGATTGGTAGAGTTTCGCTTACTGTTTTTATAAGACTCAAAGTTGAAGGGATGCTCCTCTTCACTTCACCTCTTTCACCTTTTTCTTCTAGTAGTTTTTTATTTATTTTATATACAAAGAAAATGGCTAGGTTTTTTTTTTCCGAACTCTTTTAAAAAGTTCTAATTAGGTTTTTTTCCTAATTTTCGTTAAACACGCTCACAATTTCTATTCTTGTACCCACCACAAACCAAAGTCACAGTACATATTATAAAGTATATACATATTTACAATAATTAAGCGGATATTACAATATATACACCTCAAAAAAATCTCGGGTAGGCAATCTATTTTATTTTGTCCTCCAGCTCCCAGGTAACATCATTTTTCTTTCTCGCACCACTGAACTTTGACTAGGTTTACTTTCTTTCGTCATAATTGTTTCACATCACGATCGATAATCGTCACAGGCCCAATCATGTAAGTCAAATCCTTATTAAGTCAATAGCGGTAGGTTGAACAATTTGAGTGGAGTCTTTCACACGATTTTCATGGTAGATTTTGTGTACTAGATATTGCTCATTGTTGCAAATTTACTATTCGTCCAGGGGGTATGAAAATGTATCATGATTTGAGAAGTTTTTAGTGAGAATGTATGAAACAAGATGTTGGGGAATGTGTTTCTCATTGTTTCACTTGTCAGCAAGTGAAAGCGGAACACCAGAGGCCTTTTGGTTTATTGCAGCCTCTCGCAATATCACGTGGAAGTGGGAACACATTTTGATGGATTTTGTTGATGGTTTGCCTAGATCTCGGAGGGGTAATGAATCAATTTGAGTTATTGTTGACAGTTTGACTAAGTGTGTACATTCCCACTTGGTGCATGTCGTAATACCAACAAGTTAACAACTATGTATATCTAAGAAGTGGTAAGGTTACATGGTGTTCCTATGACACTATAGAAACCCATTGTTAACATCGACATTTTGGGAAAACTTCCAACGTGCTATGAACACTACCTTGCTATGAGCACTGTGTATCATCCACAGACTAATGGGTAGACTGAGCAAGTAAATCAGATTTTGGAGGATATGTTGCGAGTCTGTATTATGGATTTTGGTGGTAGTTGGGAGGATTATTTACCATTGGTAGAGTTCTCGTATAATAATAGTTATCAATCGAGCATTGGCATGACACCCTTTGAGGCTTTGTACGGTACGCCGTGTAGATACCCTAGTTGTTGGGCAGAGGTAAGAGATACAATATTGTTGGGGCCAGAGATTGTTTGGGAGACTGTAGAGAAGATTGAGATTATTAGGGGAAAGATGAAAACTGCTTAGAGTAGACATAAAAATTATGCAGATCAGAAGCGAATGATTGTAGAGTTCGCAGTTGGTGATTTAGTTTTTCTTAAGGTATCTCACAAGTGAGGTGTGATGAGATTTGGCGAGAAAGGGAAGTTGAGCCTGCAATACATTGGGTCGTTTAAGATTATTAGATGTGTTGGTCATTTAGCTTATAAACTTGCATTGCCGCCTAATTTGTCGATGATCTACAATATGTTGAAGAAATGTGTGAAAGACCCACTCAGATTGTTCAACATACTGCTTTTGAACTTAATGAGGATTTGACTTTGATCGTGATGTGAAACAATTATGACGAAAGAAAGTAAACCCAATCAAAGTTCAGTGGAACGAGAATGAAAATGATGTTACCTGGGAGCTGGAGGACAAAATAAAATAGATGCACTCAGAATTATTCACCTAGCTCTTATCCTACCGAATCTCAGGACGAGATTCTTTTGATGTTTGTATATTATAATATCCGCCTAATTATTGTAAATATAAATGCTATTTATTTTATTATTTGGTAATATATATATATATATATATATATATATATATTATAATATGTATTGTGACTTTGGTTTGTGGTGGGTACAAGGATAAAAATTGTGGGCATGTTTAGCGAAGATTAGGAAAAACCCTAATTAAAACCTTTTAAAAAAGTTTGGAAAAAAAAACTAGCCATTTTATTTGTATACACTAAAAAAGAAAGAGAAAACCCTACGTAGTGGAAAAAAGGTGAAATATGTGAAGAGAAGAGGAGTCTCTCTTCAACTTTGAGTCTTACAAAAACAGTGAGTGGAACTCTACCAATCTTTTGCTGGAAACATTATTTTATGCGTTATTTATTATTATATATGATGATACATCAAAAAGACCGATCATCACGGCCGTACACAGGGCATAAAGTCCCATCACAAGAATACAATGCCCAATCCATTGGGCCAACTCATAAAGCCCAGAAGGATTAAGGCCAATTACAGAGGCCCAGACTAGGCCCACCACTAAGGAGGCGCAAGCAAGATCTGAATCTAGGCCCAGACGAATCAAAGCCCAAATTCAAGTCTGATGCGCGTTATCCTATAAAGAACGTTGCACCAAGAAAGAGCCGTGGAGAGACCTACGCCTCCGCGAATGCATCTCCATTAAGGAGGAGACTGTTACAGAAACATCTTCTTCCGTTGCACCTCACATGCTCAAGTCACGCAGAGAGTTAACTACGACCATTATAAAAGATAAAGGGAACATTCGACAAAGGTATGCAACTTTAACTGAGTTTTGTCTAGATTTACTTTCTTCTTCCAACAGAGTTACTGACTTAAGCATCGGAGTGCCTTCGGCCACAAAAAAGGTGGTTATTGGCAGTCTAACAATTGTTTTGCAAGTCAAACTCGCAGGAGGATGATTTTTGGATGCATCAGTTTGACGCCGTCCGTGTGATACGACGGATTTCCTTTTTTAAAACAAAACACACGTGACAAAGCTCACCACATTCTAGCGAAAGATCGACAAAGCCATTAGAAGGAATAATGCAGTCTACAGATCCCCAATCCAATAATGATCGCGACAACTCTCCAACTGACACATCACTAACGACTCAAAGAGAGGATGCAGACCGAAACATCGAACCAATAGCATCTGAGAATGCAGATCTGCTACACGCAATAGTCCAGAAACCCAGATAGCCGTCGACACTGCCATGGACCCTCGGGTAGACTTGCTCATGGTCCAAATGAAATACATGACAAAGATGTTAGAAAAAATCACCCATGAATGCATTCAGCCAGCCGACCCTACTCCAGCACCGTCCACTATTCGAACTCAAGGGAGTGACGAAGAACCTCAACAGGAAAATGTCGAGAGCAGCAAACTCAACCGAGACAAAACTCTGCAATGTGGCGAAATGGTTGCTAAGATCCTGTTTAGGATTGGAGTCACTGATCCCAACGTACTATACGAGTTGGCCAAACCACCATTATCTGACGAGCTCATGAAGAAGGCAATGCCAAAGAAATTCACTCCGCTAAAGTTCTAAGTGTACGATGGTACCACTGACCCGATTCACCTAAGACATTTCCACCACATGATGGCTCTAAAAGAAACCATGGAGTCGATCCTGTGTAGAACGTTCCCAACTAGCTTCATATCCACAACAATGAACTGGTTCAATAGTCTGCCACCAAGGTCAATGGACTCTTTTCAGGCCTTAGCCACTACTTTCATTACCAGATTCATCGGGAGACAACGGATGAGAAAATAACCCCACTATCTTCTGCACATCCAACAGAAGCCAGAAGAAACAATACGAGAATATGTTACTCGCTTCACCAATGAGCTAACAATGATTGATGGATGCAACAACGACACAGCCGCTGCAACTTTTGTCGCCGGATTGAAGAGGCAACTTCTTCGATGCCCTCAACTTGGAACCTCCAAAAGTCATGACGGTCCTGCTGAAAATAGCGCAGAAACATATTTCCCTTGAAGAAATGAAAGTTGCGAGAAGAAAGAATGATCAAGAGAAGGAGAACCATTTGAGAAAACGAGAAAGAAGACAAGATGACGGATCACGGGAGGATAACGGTCATTTAAAGAAACATCGAAGCAATGGACGCACTGAGCCCAACCGGCAGGAATCTAGAAAATTGCAATCGGCACGACCCAATCATGAGCGAATAACTAGCGTAATAAGGAAAGAGTATAAACCATAATCCTAAAAGCAAGTCGGATCGACATCTTAAAATGCATATCAAACCGGGAGAATGTTAACAAGCCGATCAGGATGAAAGGAGACCCGGAAGGATGAGTCGTGCATATAGTGTTCTTTCTACAAGGATCACACACATGATACCAAGGACTGCTACAAATTGAAAGAAGAAATTGAACATTGGATCCAGAGGGGACGACTGGATGAGTTTGTTGGCATATCAGACAAACAATTCAAAGGCAAAGAAAAGGCGGACGCAACAGCCACAATATCAAAAAGGGAATTGATATATGCTTTACACTGCATCCGCTCTGGGAAAGAAACACCTCCCACCTGAACAGACCTATATCGAAGTTGAAAGATCAACGTTCCGAAGATCTTAGCAGCAGAGATAAGCAAATACTGTTCATTCCATGGGGATCACGGGCACGATACTGAAGAATGCTACAACTTAAAAGATGAAATCGAACACTGGCTCAGAAAATACTACTTGACGAGTTCATTGGGATGCCAGAAAAATAGATCGAATTGAAGGATAAAACAGACAACGATGCAGGATCAAAAGAACAGTCTAGATAATTGATATACACCACACACTGCATAGTTAGAGGAAGCAAAACACACGAATAAACTAGGCAAACCCCTCACTCAGACAGGTCTATATCGGAACAAGGGTATCGACGAAACATTTTATGAATAAAACGTGGAAAATCTTGCATCATCCAATCCGTACAAATCAAAAGACCTCATAAGCATTTGCAAGTTTGAATCACACCACTAAACAACGTGTGAGGAAGAATCCTAAGGAAAACAACGCGATAAAAGTACCAACCTCCAATACAAAGGCTGACAACGAGAAAAGGAAGATGAAACAAACCATAGTCCGAACCAGTATAAGCACCTTAACAGCCAAAACTGATGAAATACTCAAGGAAACTTCAATTAAGATTACAAATTTAGGAAGTCCAAATTTTCGCGCGGACAGAAAATAAATTAAGTCAATAAACTGGCCGTACAAGGCACTCAGACAATAAAAGTCGAACACACCTAACTTATGGTCTGATCAACCACGAAGTCAAGATTGGACACTTGAGTCACCTAAACATAAAAAACTTTGAATCGACCGAGATGTTGAATGAACGAAGTAAATGTTAGATACCCGAGTCACCTAAACACAAAAAACTTCTAAGCAACCCAGATGTCGAATGAACGAAGTAAAGGTTGGACACTCGAGTCACCTAAACACAAAAAACTTCGAATCGACCGAGATGTCGAATGAATAAAGTATAGGTTGGACATTCGAGTCACCTAAACAAAAAATTTCTAATCGACCGAGATGTCGAGCTAACGAAGTAAATATTAGACACCCAAGTCAACAAAACACAAGGACCTCCAGTCGAACAGAGTGTCGGGGTAACGAAAGGACTTTGAGATGGCGGACGCAAAGTCAGAGGTAAGGGAGCGAGTCAATATAGTCTGAAAAGATACAGGCGAAAGCAATCCTTTACAAGCAAATTAGAGAGAACGATAGTGACCAACCATTAAACAAGCAACAAGCACGGAAGCAGTCATAAAAAAAACTTGAACCAAAGGCCATGATAGTTGCAAAAAAAAGAAAAACAACAAAAGTTAATTTTTATTGATAAACACTACTCTGTTACATCTGGAGAAGGTGATAAAGAAGCAAGACAAAAAACAAGAGCAATGGCAGGATCAATATAAGTTGGAACATGAGAAAAAATCTTTTCAGGAGAAGAAAACATCAACGGCTTCGAAATACTTGATGACAAAAGGGGCAATAACTCCTTTGCTCTTGGAGCAGATTCCTCGACATCATCATCCTCAAACGCTTCACCGACCAAGTGACAATACTTAAACAAGTCTTTATCGAGTCCTTCGATATAATTAAGAAGCTCAACCCGCTCGTAACAACTCGTTTTCAATCTTTAGCTTTGACCACACGAAGCCTATCCTTAGCAGTAGCGAGTTCAGTTTTGGCCGCAGCAAGCTACTCTTCAGCATTGGAGAGCATACCGAAAGCATTTTCCTTGACATCATTAAGCGCAACCGTTATCTATTTCACCCGCCTCTCAGCAGTGTCACACATAACGGATTGCTCCAATCCAGAATAAGAAGCTTCATCGAAAGCTGCTTTCATAGCGGATAACTCTTTTTCTACATCGCGAAGAAAGGCGCAAACCTCATCTAGCTTAGCTTTCAAGGAGTCAAGATTAGCAACAAACCAATCCCGCAGATTCTTCGCCTTTGTCAAAGATTCTTGAGCAATTTTCTCCGAGTCCGCGCATTGCATTTTCAACACATCAAATTGGGAAAGGACATGAGAAAATACCAGCAATTGCGCTGCCAACCTCCTCTCCAAAAGAGTCACTTGATCACGACCAACTCGATAAACCGAGCCCATTACCCCGCCGTAAGCAACATGATTCATCCCATCCATTATTTGCTCAAGTTCATGGTTGATATGATCAAATGGGTCAAACACGTACATCGAAAGCCTCTCCACCAACCTCCTATATCATTCATTTACCTGTCTGTGCACTGTCCTGCACGTTGAGTTGGGTAAACCAACAAAACTTACCGTCAGACTTGATGCATATATCCTTTGGCCCGGGCTCAATCCAACTAATCCGTGGATGATGTGAGGATCTGGAAGCACCGAAGAACAACCTCCGACAACGGGGAGAATAGATGGAATAGCAGTAACAATGGAGAAACCACGTTTATCCTCCCGTCGAGAAGCATCCGCAGCAAGGGAAGGACTAACGGTAGCGGCAGGAGCAGAAAAAACTTGTCGAATAGGAGAGGAAACTAGAAACCCGTCCGCTTAGGAGAGGGGGAATGATCCATGAAACGCTGACCGCCAACAATATCTTTAGACTGCTCCATTGCCAACTGGAGCATTTTCTCATCAATGACTCGATGATTGTCATTAGACAACTCAGCAGTATCCGAAACACCATAGGCAGACAAAAGCTTCATCTCATCGTCATCCAATGGACTAGTAGTCTCCTTTTCGCTCATTTTCAATGCGAGCCTCAGCTCCTCATCCTCCCTATACACCAACAGACTGATTTCCGAATGCAAGATCTTAACAGTTAAGGGAATACCAGACAGTGTAGCCCTTGCATAAAAAAATCCATCACATTCCAACCATTAGGGCCCATTTGGACAGAAGGAATGCCCAAAAAATTTAGATATTCCCATAACTAGGGGTGGGCAAACGGGTCGACGATCCGCCGGTTCAACTCGAACCGGACTGTTTTGCTCTAAACGGTTCGGATTGTAATTATGAGTTTTTAGATACGGTCCGGTCCCGGTTCCTATTTTTAAAAACGAAACGGTCCGGGTTGGACCCGTTTCAAATCAGATTAGTTGTAAACCTAAATATGGAACTAATTAACTCAACTAAGCGTCCAACCTCTAACTGTCTAACAAAGGCAAAGCTCCTTTACTCTTTCGACCCCTACCCTAGCAAAGCTCCTTTACTCTTCAAGTCTTTAGAGGAGAAGAAAAGTGAGCAGCCGCAGGCCGCCTCCCCCTCATCTTTCTCCTCTTCAGATCTACTCCTTCCTCAAAGACCCTCACGACCCTATGGAGTGCGCCTTCCTCTTCAGATCTACTCCTTCCTCACGACCCTATGGATGATGATTTCTGTTGATCGATGATGGATGATTTCTGTTGATCGATGATGGATGATTTTTGGATGATGGATGTTGATCGATGATTTCTGGATGATGGATCGATGATGGATGATGGATCGATGATTTCTGGATGATGTTGATCGATGATTTCTGGATGTTGATCGATGATGGATCGATGGATCTGTTTGATCGATCGATGATGGTCAGATTAGGTGATTCAGGCTGCTTTTATGGATCGATGATGGATCTCTTTTGTATGATCTGTATCAATATGATGGATCTCTTATGGATCGAACCAAATTTATTCTTCTGTTTTTTTTTTTTTTTTGAATGCAAATTTTTCTGTTCTTGATTCAATTGAAACCGTAGGAACCGAACCGTTTAGAACGGTTCGAGTTAGGTTCGGTTCCAATTATCAAAATGAAGGGATCCAGACCGGACCGGATCTGTTAAAATGTAAACGGTTCGAGTTAGGTTCCTCCAAATTTGGAACCGATCCGGACTGTGCCCACCCCTACCCATAACAGCTCTGGAACAGGGAATCAAAAGCCAGAACAGAACATGCACGAGTACAATGTGATGTATCCAGCCTTTGGGTTACAAGGGCTATCGCCCTGTCCGGGCAAAACAATCTCGAGGTAAGGCAGAAGATTATAATTAGAATGAAGGATTTCCAGAGTCGACTGATAAACTCTGTTAGGAAAGTAGTGAGCCTCACACAGAGTTAGCGACTTACCACTTAACTTGTCTCCAACAGACATCGTTGAAGAGCAAAAAAGAAATGAAGATGAAGAGAATGAAAGAACAAACAAACCTTAAATTCAGAGATAGCGTGAAGAGGGTAAATGTATTCGTCACATTTCCTTTTATAGAGCCAAACAATGAAGAGACGACCCATTGGATAGCGTGCGAAATATGATAGCTATGAAAAAACCCAAAAGTGTGCGCGAAAGACGAACGAGCAAGCAAAGGATCGAGACACAAATTCGTGAAAAACAACTGACAACATTAAATATAAGGAAATGATGAAATCGAACGACAAACCATCACCAAAGTTAGTGGCCACGTCAGCATGCCCACTAAGGGGGGAATAGCTGATGGTACATAAAAAAAGACCAATCATCACGACTGTACACATGGCATAAAGTCCCATCACGAGAATACAAGCCCGATCCATTGGGCCAGCTCATAAAGCCCAGAATGATTGAGGCCAATTATAGAGGCTCAGACTAGGCCCATCACTAAGGACGCGTAAGCAGGATCCAAATCCAGGCCCAGACGAATCAAGCTCAAATCCAAGCTCGATGCGCATTCTCTCATAAATAAGAAGAACGTTGCACCAAGAAAGAGCCGTAGATGGATCTACGCCTCTACGAACGCATTTCCATTAAGGATGAGACTGTTACAAAAACATCTCATTTCGTTGCGCCTCACACTTAAGTCACGCAGAAAGTTAACTATGACATTATAAAAGATAAAGTGAACATTCGACAAAGGTATGCAACTTTAACTGAGTTTTGTCCATATTTACTTCATTCTTCCAACAGAGTTACTGACTTAAGCATTGAAGTGCCTTCGACCACAAAAAAGGTGGTTCTTGGCAGTCTAACAATTGTTTTGCAGGTCAAAATCGTAGGATGACGAATTTTGGACGCATCAATATATTTTCTGATTTATTGTTCTCAATTCACTGTTTCCGTCTTGATTTACTTTTTATTCACGTTCTTGATTCCATGTTTATGATACGTTTTTGAAAACATGGTGAATATTCTCACCCCCAACTTCTATAGATTTTACCCCCAACTTCTGTACCTCATTATAAAAGCAAAATGCTTTTTTGGTAAAGTTTTTATTTTTACCCAGTGTAAGAGTTTTGATCAAACAAAAGTGAATAGTGATGTGACCAATTGGATTGCTGGATCTTGACATACTGTAACAAGGTGGTGGAGTCAAAAGGTGAATGAAATAAAATTTTAAGCTATGCATAATGTTATGTCACATTAGGTGCATAAGCTATTCTTAATTTCTAAAGAGATCCGAGTTCTAAACAAGCCCCTTAATACCATAGGAAAACAATGTCTTTTATTGAAAGAGAAGAAGTTGGGATGAGATTGATAGAGACTCTTTTGTCATTATTCAACTACTAGTAACAATAAAATATTTGTTTTCTTAGCAGAGCTAAGTTGAATTTTTTGTTTATAGAGTTGTACACATGGTTGAAGTTTTTTTTTCTTGGTGAATGTGAGGTGGCAGAGGTGAGATGACATGGATCAAACTTTGGATGGGATGACATGTGACAACACATGGATTGAACTTCGGGTTAGATGACACGTCCCTCGGTGTGGCATCTCACTTGGGACATGTACGCTCCAAGTGGTTTCGAAGGCAAGGGAGACACTTGGATGAGGTGTGTTCGGCACAGTAGTAGAGTGCGATTGTGGAAAAGATGCGAAAAACTAGGACAATAACGGAAATTTTGATCTTGTTTTAACACGAAAATTTGTACAAATTACGATGCTAGTATGTATGTTTGATTGCCTTGAGGGAAAAAACTAAATGCTCATTCGATCATTGAATGTGAACTACATGCTTTTCTTAAGGTAAAATGCTAATGGTTGATTTTTTAAAATTATGAAATTCTATCATAATGTGTATTATATTGGAAATAAGTTTGGTCACGCCAGTATTGATATATTGACCCAATTTTTTGATTTGTTTTACAAATTTAGGCGTGTTCTTAATGAGCGCGCCTCAGAAACTCACCTGAGTTAGTTGGAGCGTGGATGTGCTTTTAGCTTCATGGCGGTAGTTTTAGATTGGACATTTTCTGTTAGTGGTAGTTTTAGACTGGACACTTTCTGTTAATTTTTAGTTTTGTTGATTTTCTAGGTATTAGGATGTAGGACCTATTTATTACTTTCCATATTCTAAGTCAAAGATTTTTATTGGAATTGATTGATGTAATATACTCTTATGAATTATTTTGATGGCTTAAGGCATGATAAATATTGACCTTTGTTTTGAGAGGAAGAATTTTTAAGGAAGGTTATTTTTTGTATTAATTGCCTCATATCTGTATAATTTAAATTGTTCCTGTCATGTATTTATTGGGGCGTGACAATACGCTTTAAGAGGTCAATGCAAGGCAAATGAGTTTTGTTTGCGAGTCGTACGAGTCTACTCGTTTGGAGGCGTTGGAGTCAAAATAAAAAACTTATCAGATCTGTTCAGATCCAATGGTCGAGAGATATCCCCCAAAAATGAGTAGAAGAGAAGCAGCTGAGCCGGTCCATTTTTGATGTCAATCTCTGCTCCTCCATCGGTTCCTCTCCTTCCTTTGTAACCTTGTTTCTGCTTGAGAAGATGATCGACGTCGATCTTTACTCTGCTGTCGGCTCTTCTTCCTCCTCTGTATCTCGGTTTGTGCTTGACTAGTCCCTCATTGAAGACTTCTGTGGCTGTCGCCCCCAACCAGCTTGCCTCCTCGTCCTCCACTCAATATAACTTCGTTTGAATTTTAAGTGTCAGTGTAGAACTAAAACTGAAATTACCTATAGTAACTAGGAGGGGAGCTGAAATAGTTAAAAATTTCTCCATTAATTGGAGTTTACTAATATTAGGCTGAATTCTGACCTTAACTAGTGATTAGGGACACAAATTCATTGAAAATTATAAATGTTCAAGTGTTTCATCAAAAGGTTCGTTTTCTTATATCTGAAATATTGAATTGTTTGAAGAAATATAATTCTTATTTGATCAGAACAACAAATAGAGTTCACTTACAAGTAGACCTCGTTGGATTGTTACTTTAGTGGAGGGGAAACCCATTGTGTAAGATTCATAAATTGGCTATACAGTAGCCCACAAAGCTGAAAGTATTGCTATACTTTATATTATGAGCAAAGAAAACTTGCAGGTAGGTTGTATTGATCCATTGTGGATGAGAATGAATTGGATTGAATCCCACTGCCTGCACCCATACTGCTAATATCATTGATTCATTCATAATCGATTTACAGTTTCATGGTTCTCTACTTTTGTAAGCTATTTGCTGTTTTTGAACCTGAAAGGCTGAAACTAATACATTGAAGATTGAAGACCTTTCTTCAATTTGCCCAATTGTTACAGAATCGTATGATTTGTTCTCCACTTCTCCCTAAACCTGTAATTTTTAGTGGTAATAATAACTTTTTAATTCAAGATCATGAAAACATGGCTACATTATCATGAAGAGAAATGTCAAAATATGTAATTCATTCTATAAATGGAGAAAAAAAATCATTTCAGTGATGAGTATGCTTTATTACCTATAGTAACTCATTCTATTAATGATTGAATATTTGAATTCATGTTATCTCTTGCTTTGATGATTGCTTCTTTGAATTTTTATTTGTTTGTAATTATTTATATATATTTTTCATCACTTTTTTTTTTTTGAAAAAACGCCTCGCTACGACTTGAGGCTCTGCTTCATCTCGGAAAAAGCTTGATCGCCTCGAGGCTGAAAAATGCTTTTTAAAACATTGCTTAGGCTTATCTTTGATTTACTGTTATCTTTTTAATTTAAAATTTTTGCAATTTATTGTATTTAGTGTAGTTGTGGATTTTGATTAACATTAAATAATTCAACAACAGAAGTCATGTACAAGGTTCTTGTGCAAAATTTTATCCTTTTATGCTTGCAATATTTCTGACGCTGTGTCTTCAGGTGCTGATTTTATTCAAATCTGTCTTTAATTGTGCTTGTATTCAGTGTCATAGTTCTAGATAAAGTTGGATGTAAGAAAGGATTTGACCATAGTAATGTGTAAAGACATTACTCTGTTAAATTTTTTGAATTACGGAACTTGTTATGTTTTGAAAAACTACGTGAAAGCTAAGTGGAAGTGCATATTTGATTTGCAGAGCATCACACGGCATTTATCTTTGGGCAGTGAGGTATTTTGGGTTGGTCAACATAGGAAGTCTGGAATTGGTTTTGCTGCTCGCTACAACACCGATAAGATGGTAAGTCTACTTATACTTATTCCCCACTCCAATTTGTTATCTGTATAAGTCAGTCGGTATTCTGTGTCAAATGAATGCGGGACAACTGTAGGTCATTGTAGAGACTTTTGAACTTATTCCTGTATATGAGGAGCAACTTGGCAAATTTTCAACATTTTCATATATTTTGAGATGCTCGCAATGCCATCAAGCCCGTCCTCCAATTGTTTTACTGATTTTTTGGGGTAAATTGAGCTTTATATATTACATATTGGTTTTGGACTTGAGCAGCCATATCTTTCTCAGATTTGATAGATGGTCCTGCAAAACAATACTTGAAACCTATGCAAAGAGGAAATTTCATCTCATCATCGTGGGGCCTACATAGTAGGCGTGCATCTTGGGCTGGCCAACCCGAACCCAACATGAAAATTTTGGCCTATGGGCTATAGAAATATGAAATCGGACAGCCCATGGTTTCACAATTTTCAGGAGGATCAAAATTCGGGTATTGGAAATTTGGAAACCCCAGCAACCTGAAAAACCCAAATTATTATAAATTTTTTTATAAATTTATTTTCCATATTACATGATTTATAGTAAAATTTTACATGGAAGAGCATTTCAAAAATACTTCGTAGCTTGGTGGTTTTGTTCACATACAAATTTGTGGTAGGTTGAATCCTCGTACCTACAAATTCTAAAGAATTTTTAGAAAAATTAGTACTTGGAAGAATTTTTTAGAGAAATTCGGGCAACCCGAGCCCATAAATTCAGATTCAGGTTATGCTCGGTGGGTGCGCTACGAGATCATCTATGAAGGCTTTGGGTTGGGCCTGCCTAAGCCCCTAGCCCGTCCAACCTGCCCAAGTTGCAACCCCAATACATGAACCCGTCTAATTGTCGAGGAAAACAGCGAGGGACCCCACCAGGGGGGGAGCCGTCCATCTCCCCTCCGGGATGCGCGCTTGACTTTTCAACGCACGCATCCCAAAGGTTCAAACGCGCATCCCGAGGGGGTTGGACGGCTCCCCCCTGTGGAGTCCCTCGCTGTTTTCCTCGCCATTTCCCTCGATAGTTAGAATTTTTCCTAATACAAAGTTGCATGGATGCACCATGATCTGAAGTTGGTAAACACACCACATATGGATGCATGCATTGGGAGTAGGATTTTCAATCTACCGGATTTTATCCGGAATCCGACTTGATCCAATCCGAGAAAATTGGATTTGGATTTGAAAGAATTTTTCAGATTCGGATCGGATGCGGATGTAAGAATTGAATGTAGATTGCTTATCAGATTCGGAGTTAAATCCGAATCCGATAAGAATTTGTATTATATTTTTATACACTTTTTGGCTTGAAATTTAAAAATCGTGGGTATTAATATGAAAGATGAAGGCGTCTTTGGTCCTTTTAGCACCCACCTATAAACAAATCCTAAAATATATCATATGTTTATTTGATTTTTAAATTTTAATTAAAAAAATAATTTTAATTGATTTCATATTGAGCACAACTTTTCAGATTCGGATATGGATTTGTACTATCAAATAATATTTCGGAACAGATTGGATTTTGATCACTTGTGTCCTTATTAGATTTGGATTTTAACAATCCAATCTGTTTGCACCCCTAATTGGGAGATTCTTGAAACTGGCCGCAAAAGCATTAGCCAGGTGTTCAGTGTGGAGGGGGTTGTTAAGGTCCTTTACTTAATCACATAATCCTTTTATCAAGGGTGACGCTCCCTTTATGGAACTTCATTCCTGTGTTATGGATGTGAATCCTTTTCAAATCACCGCTTTATGATTTACCAAACCCTGCTCTCAAAATTTTGGATCCTTGTTCTGGGATTAGGGAGACGTTTGTTCCCTGATCTTTATTTTAAGATTTATCATAAACTTTACCAAGTTATAAAGAATATTTTCCTAAAATAATCATTCCTAAACCTAACTATTTATCTTATGCATGTTAGATAACCAATATTTATTTTGTTGATGTAATATTAAAAAAATTAAATTGGTGATATTCAATTTAATGTTTTGAAATATATAAGGACAATATTAGAAACATCAATTGCATATATAGACGCTCTCAGACTCTACGCACATTAGCAAAATTTGAAGTTAAGTGTTCCCACGCTCTTGTACCTGCTCTTGCTTTACGTTCTAGTGATAAAGGTCCTTCAGATTCTAGCATGTGTTTGGGGGTGGTGGCGGAGATTTCCCCGGACTATGCAGGTCCTTGTGCTGTCTCAGACAAAGTGCATCATAGTCTCCAGTTTTATGCAATTGGCTAGCACAAAGCTTTTTATGGCTTTCATAAGAAACAAAATCTAATAGGAGTTTAAAAAACAAATTTGGGGTTCCTCGTGGATATGATTGTTTACAGGCTTTCTCAAATTCTAAAGCATCTTCTCAAGTACTGTTTCTCAAGCATGTTGTGCATATCATTAAGGACCAGGCTGTCACACTGATCATGACCTCGATATATATGACCCCATTTATCAAATAAAAAAGATTATAACTTCTCTCCAGCATCCTTTGTATAACCTTTTTACTGGTCCAACTTTTTGAATGTTGGTCTTCAAGTGCCACAGTCAGTTACTTAAATAAGGAGGTGAGTCCTATATTCATTAAAATGTCTGAAAATTATATTACAAAGGGGCTTTGCTTGTTCAATGCAGGTTGCGACAGGGCAAGTTGCAAGCACTGGGATGGTTGCTCTGAATTATGTTCAGAAGGTATCTGAAAAGGTAAGGAAGTTGATAGTCAACATATTTTTCTGTTTTGTGTTGTAGCTGTTTATGATTTTCCGTGTCTGATATTGTCATTCACCATGTAGGTTTCTCTAGCCACAGATTTCATGTACAACTATTTTTCCAAAGATGTAACCGCAAGTTTTGGTTACGATTACATACTCCGACAGGTAACTTGTGTGCAACCGAGTCCTGAAGCTTTATTTACCATTCTCTGTCGATTTCGAAATGAATATTCAAGTTCTGATTCAATATCTAGATACCTGTATGTGGTGGTTATCATTCGGAACCAATTTGGTATTTACTGAGGATTTGACTGAAAACGTGGATGGTGCCGTTACATATTATCATTATATTATATTATATTTGTTTGAACTTTTTGATCTATTACATGTTTCTCTGGATGCCCTTCAGTCTGTTGCCTAGAATAGAGCTCCAGGGATCAGAAGCATTAGGGATAAGAGTCGTCTAATGTTTGTGGTGGTTGGCAGTGTCGTCTAAGAGGGAAGATTGATTCTAATGGCTGCACAGCTGCATTTTTGGAAGAGCAACTGAATATGGGTCTGAAACTTATCCTTTCTGCAGAGGTGAGAGTTTAAACTTGTCATTGAATAAAACCAAAGCTATTTTAGTATGTTTATATGTGCACACTCTTTTATATAGGGTCGAATCCCCTGTGATGATATTTTCACACTAAGGTGTGTTTGGTTCAAAGGAAAATTTTCTCAAGAAAAAGTAAGAAGGGAGACGAGGGAAAGAGGAAGAGATGTATATCCTCTTGGTTTTTTTTTACAAAATTGTGGAAAATGTTTTTTTTAGGGTTGGAGCAAAAAAACTTTTGCTAAAATACATGACCATCTTCAACCTCGAGCGCATAACTTTTTTCCACTCTCCAATCTCCTCATTTTTTTGTAGTTTTCCATGGCAAATCTTCCTTAAAACCCAACACTCTCTAAGGTTATGTTGTCGGTTCACATTCTTGAAGATCGCATTTAACAACTAATTTTTGTGGAAATGATCAGTCAGGAGAAAAGCTGAAGATATGATCTTCGCACCATAGAAATCATCTGTCTCCATTTTGGAACCTTAATATATCTAATTAAATGTGAAAGTAGATCTTAAATAAATGGGTAGGCTGGAAATTTTCAGTTTTACACCTCTGTTGCTAAATATTTTGGACCCAAGTGCTATTTGTTGATGCAAAAGTCAGCCCTTCAGTCGTCTTGACGAGGCAAGTAGTAGTAGCAACACTGCAAAATGGTACCTGCTATGACCTGAAGAGATTATGAACTTTTAGTGACCTGGTGCAGTTTGACAAGAGGATCTTCACAATATCATGTTCACTTCTAGGAAAGTCCAAATCTCCACATTTCCATTCAGGCTACGTTAACTATAATCCACTCTGGACAGTTTAGATTGGCTTGCCCTATTGATGATGCTATATGCTGATTTTAAGTGTTCTGTCAAATAATAGTAGTCAATTAGTCATTCACTCTTTCTTCAATGTCTTTGCAACGGTCTTCACATTTTTCTGACATTTTGTATATTGTAGCTCTTATGAGAGTTTTGCTTTGCTATTCACAGATTGATCATATGAAGAAAGACTACAAATTCGGGTTTGGACTATCAGTAGGGGAGTAGGTTTGAAAAAATTTATGCCGTTTAGAATGAGCTTTATTATTTCTTCCCAAGGTGCTCTATTTATTGTCTCCATCTTGTTTAATAAGTTTGCTTTGAGCTCGTTGTCCCAGCGGCTTGTTAGGTAGATGTCTTCAAAGGTAAAGGAACCATTGTAGTCGGCGTACAATTATTGTTTTAGGAGTGAATCTCGCAACAAGAAAAAAAAAACCTTGCTTTTGCAACGACTTTAGCGGCTACGACGGACCTAGCCATTTGGAGCCATGGTTTTTCGTGTTAGAGCTGGTGATTAATTTATAATATGAGCCAATGATGTTATGGCCTAGTGGTTAGGGCTGTGTGGGTTTGTCCCCCACGTCCTAGCTTCGAATCCCACCTGTGGCATGATTACTTTCTAATGGGTGTTGACCTATAGGTCGTCCAGTTGATAGGTTATGGGATCCTTAAAAACCTAGCTCACCTTTAAAAAAAATAAAATAAATTATAATATGATCATGCGATGATTGTTTGGCATATACACATTAATGATCAATTAAATTGTATCATGAAATGTTATTTTTATCTGTATTTTATTGTCAATTTTCACTTGGCTTCGCAGTTCAATGAATTACTCATTTGTTGTTGCTGTTTCTATATTAATTTGTTGTTATTTCAAGGTCACTTGTACAAGATGAGAATATTGACCTTGTCTGTCATGCACCCTGGAACATAATGCATATGGCAAAGTTTATCGTGCAAATCGGAATTAGAAATAATCAAGGATTTAATAAAAAAAAAATTTCGTGAACTTTTTGTAGAAATACATAGTCAAGTAAGTTTCGAGTGTTTAATGAGTTCTCATCCATTTTTGTGGGATGGCAAATGCAAAAGTAGGAGTCCGACCCTTGAAAGAAATGATTCGGACTGGAATGACAGACTGAGAATTGGAATAACATCAAGGAGTGAGAATTGTGAGAAGTGCCTTTTAAGTATGGATTCTGAATTCGGCATGTAGGGCTTGCAACTTCCCGCAATTGCGCAAGAGTTTAAGGCTTATATCTTTCCATGGGTCCTGATTTATAGTATAATTGAAGAAATCAGTGGATGATTAAAGCTTTGATTGTTTTAAAATTGCTGCACCAGTGCAAATGTGTAGATTGTGGAGCGCTAGTATTCAAACGGTCGAAAATGTAACAGATTGTACTGGTCTCAGTAAATTTATTTACTTATGGCTATGAACTTCTACATCCTCTAACATCAACAAAAGTATGGGTGAACTGGTTTGCAGTTTTAATCTGATAGATTTAGATTCTTGCCATGAGATCCAGAACTGTTCCGAAACGCTTGTTAGCTTATTCTACTCGATAATTTGTGTCCAAATCAATCAATCGGGTCAAAGATTTTGAGATAATAAAGTCTAATTGATTGTGGTTTAATGAAGGCATACAACTAGGGGTTGGTTGTATTCTGAGCTTATTCAATCACCCTACTCCATCAGAAACAGGAAGGGTGTATCAACATAACCAAATCTCCTAGCCAGCCTGATCAAATTGAGTTGATTAAAACAATAAGAAAAGGTTGAATGAATTTTGCAGCACAAGATGCAAAAATATGATTGTTAATTACATATAACCATTTGACATGTCTACATACATAAACCACAAATTTCAGGACATAAATAATTTATCTGGTTGTATTTGATGATGCATTGGGTCTGAGCTGTTGGCTATTAGGGAGATGAATCCTTCTCGATGTTGTGGATACAGACAATAGTTGCTCTACCCTTCTCCATGTCGTAGTCTACGCTAGCATGTTCTGCTTAAAAATTCAAATCATTCTGCTTTTCCCCTCTCTTTCCGATGCAAATGCCCCGGCCCCTCTCCTTGCGACGCAATCTTCTGTAGCTTAAGTTTTCACGTTCTGCTGAATGGTATGAAAATCATTCTCCTGTTTTCCATTCTTCTTGCATTTCAACCAATTTCATAATTCAGTAAAACTTCTTCCCTCTTTGGCTTTGGGGAAGAATCTGATTCAATGAAACTACAGCCAGGCGCCTTAGTCACATTCCTTTCCTTCATGAAATTCCTCACTCGCTCTGCATCAGCATACCTGCCCGAATCTGCATAGATGTTAGCTAAAAGTACATAATATCCAGCCTTTCCCGGTTCCAGCTTTAGTAGTTTCTTTGCAATTCGTTCAGCTACTTCAACATTGCCATGAATTCGACAACCTCCCAGCAAAGCACCTAGCACGGCCAAATCAGCTTCAATGGGCATTTCTTCAACAAACCTCTCTGCCTCGTCTAATAAACCCGCTTTTGCATAACAATCAACTATGCAAGCATAATGCTTCAATTCTGCCGCCACCCCATAATCCTTCATCATATCGAAATACCCTAGTGCTCCATCTACCATTCCAGCGTGAGCACACGCAGATAAAACACCAAGAAACGTAACATCATTTGGTTTGTATCTATTCAAACACATTCTATCAAATAAATCCATCGCTATATTCACATCCCCATTCAACCCATACCCCAAGATTAATGCACTCCAAGATATCACATCCCTCTGCGACATCCAATTAAACACGAAATGCGCACTCTGCAACGCACCACATTTCACATACATATCGACAAGCGCATTCGCATGACTCAACCCCAATCGCAAACACCTCCTAACACTCCACCCATGCACACTCTTCCCATGCCTCAACCATCCCAACTGACTACACACCAAAAGCAAACTCACCATAACAACCTCATCAAGCTCAATCCCCTCCCCAGCCATCTCCCTAAACAACTCCATGCTCAAGACCGGCTCCCCATGTTGCGCGTACCCCGCTATCATCGCAGTCCAAAGCACCTTATCTCTCTCCCCCATTTCATCAAACACCTTCCTAGCCTCACAAACCATCCCCATTGTCACGTACATAAACACCAAAGCCGACGCCACATATAAATTATCCTCAAATCCCAATTTCACACCTAACCCATGAACCTCCAGACCTCGTTTAATCACCCCACAGCTCCCACAAGCTCTTAAAACAAGCGGAAGCGTAAACACATCGGGGCAAACACCCGAACCCTGCCGCATTCTTAAAAACAATTTGACCGCACTTTCAGGGTAATGTGAGCGCGAAAACTCCCCAATTATGATGTTCCAAGAGTAGATGTTTCGAGAGGGCATGTGGTCGAAGACGGAGTAAGCGTGGGGTATGAGATGGTTGTGTTTTGAGTACATCAAGATGAGCTTAGAACTAAGGATGACATTGTGGTAGAGTGAGGTGCGGAGCAAGCGAGCGTGGAGGTGACGGAGGTGTTTGGGGTTGGGGGAGGAGTGGAGGATCGAGAAGTAGTGGGAGACAAGGGTGGTGTTGGGGTTTGGTGGTGGTTGGGTTGTGGCGGTGAAGAGGGTGGTAGGGAGGAGGAGGCGTTTTGGTCTTGTGAGAAGGTGAGTTACGTGCATGGTTGTTGATTGATTCAACTGATGATTTTGATTGGGTGTGTGACATTAGGTAGGTGCATCATAGCATGGTTTTTAACTTGGGTAATGTTGTTTACGATCCAAGTTTACATCATGGGAAATTCTTTGTTGAGTATTGTGCCTTGTGCACCAGTAACTCATATCTCGATGCAATCCTACGGTGTATTGGTGCATCAGGCACAATACCAGTGCACTGTAGTAATACTCTTACATCATACTATACAATTTGTCTAACTGGAAAATAGCGAGGATGCTCCCTCGCACGTGTTCCTGCCTCGTTTCAAAAAAAAAAAAAAAAAAAGAAGGGGGAAACCAAATTTGGGGAGAAATAAGAGGGAGGGAGATCCCTCTCCCCAAATCCATCTCCACAGAGAAGAGAAGCCACCCAGGAAGAGAAGAGAAACGAAGAGAAAACTCTCCCTTTCCCCAACTCGACAGAGAAGGTGATAACTATACCGAAGCTCGACAGAGAAGAGAAGGCCGAAGCTCTCACCCAGAGAAGACCGAAGCTATCCAGAGAAGAAAAGACCGAACGTAAGTCTCTCCTTCATTTCTGGGTGATTTCTTGTAGGGGGTTTCTAGATCTAGGATTTCTACTTTCTCTAAGGTAAGCCAATTTTGTTCTTGTTAGACTTTGTAAGTTTTTCCTCTTCTTTGCAAATGGTCATTTTGGGTGTTTTCGATTTATTGTCCTCAAATCAATCTGCATTATTGTTACGAATCCTACGTGCAAAACAGACAATTCAGTAAGATTTCATTATTTCATTTGATTCTTCATCAAAAAAATAAACAAAGGGTCTCAAGGAAAGAAAGAGATAGGAGTGAATATATAACAAAGTTAGGGTTTTGAAGAGAGATCTGAAAGAAGAAGAAGTTGTTTGACTTGTTTTTAGATAGAGGAGATGGGGAGCTCAGATGAGAAAGTTGTGGCTGTCATCATGGTGAGTGGGCCAACTAAAGGTATAAATTTTACTTAATTATTGGTTTAATTTGTCTGATCTCTTCAATGGGGTTTGAGATTTTGATTTTGAATCAAAATTTGCATTTGCAGGAACTCGATTTCGACCGATGTCTTTGAATATTCCCAAGCATTTGTTTCCATTGGCAGGGCAACACACAAGCAAGTTTCCTCGCTGTTTTCCTCGCTATTTTCCTCGACAGTTAGACAAATGGCATACTATATACTGCAAGTTTCCTTAGGAACAGTGAACACTGAATGTGCGTCTTAATCCCTGATTTTGGATTAAACTATCCTTCCAATGTTATTATAGTTACAAGAAAAACCAATAGGTGAACTATGATCAGAAATAATCTTGTAATTTTAAATGAAAATTATCATACGTGTACAATTTACCCTCTCAAATTTAAATTATTTATGATCAAAACCCATCCTTTTAAAAAAAAAATTGTTAATTATAAGTAAGCTCCTAACATAAATTATTCAAAGGCTTTTATTATTTGTAACTATACATAGGCTCTTAAAATTATAAATAATTATTTTATTTAGAATTTTAATAATAACTTTTACTCATTATTGAAAAGTTATAAAAAATAAAAAAATATTGAATATTCACGCACATAGAGTGCGCTGACTTCCTAGTCTAAACTACATATTGCAAGTTCTGCTTATGAACAATAAAAAATGTCTTCAACCTGATTTTCAAATTGCCCAAAATATCTTCCAAATTCTATTATATTTACAAGAAAAATCCAATAGCTAGGTGAACAGTGAACAATGATAATTTTATAATTTAAATGAAAAAATATTACACATATGTACTATTTTACCCTCTCAAATTCAAATTATTTACGATCAAAACCTGCTCCTCTCAATATTGTTAATTATACCTAAGCTTCTAACAAAACTTATTCAAAGCCATAAATAATTATTTTGTTTAAAATTTCAATAATAACTTTTACTAGTTATTGAAAAGTTGTAATAAAATAAAAAAATATATTGAATATTCGCGCACGTAACGCGCTCGACACCCTAGTTTCACTTAATATCACCTACCAGAAAACTGAAGATTTCAGTTATAATCTCGCAGTTGAAGTTCCTTCTCCATTTGCTCTTTTTCTAAGAATCCTCACTCCGACGCACTTTGTCGGTGAAATGTCATTTCCCCCTCAGCATGATTTTGGAAGTGTTTTATGCTTCATCGCAAAGCTTGTGGTTGTTTTGGTGGCTGCAAAGTTGCCATTGTTTATAAGTTCATCGCAAAGTTTGGAATCAAATATTTGTTGGCGAAAACTAATAGGTGAGCTTCATTTGAATTTCGAATGAAGCGTATTGGTTGTTCTTTTCCCTATAATAGTGAAAAAAAAAAAACTTTATAATGAGAGTTGGGCTTAGGAACAACATTTGTGTCTGATTTTTGGGGTTACTTAAAATACCCTCATAATTCTATCACATTTACAAGAAAAATCAATAATTAGGTGAATAGTGGTCGGGGGTATTTTTGTCATTTTAAATGAAAAACTATTACACATATGTACCATGTTACCCTACCATCTTCAAATTATTTACGATAAAAAATCAGCCCTTCTCAAATATTGTTAATTATACTTAAGCCCGTAATATAATTTATTTGAAGTTCCTAATTATTTATAAACTATATATAGACCCTTAAACATTTAGAATTTCAATAATAATTTTATTTCGCTCTCCCAAACTCATCTATTTACATTTAAACCCAACACCTTTAAACATTTATTAATTACACCCAAGGCCCTAACATAATTTAATTAAAGCCCTTCAATTATCGTAAATTATAAAAAAAAACCCTAATATCTCATTTTTTAATTTTCAATCAAAGCCAGCCTCTAGAAAATTTATTAATTATACTTAAGCCCCTAACATAATTTATTTCAAGCTAAACTATTTATAAATTATAAAAAACCCTTACACCTAACATTTTGATTTGCCATTTTGCCCTCCACATTTCATATTTTTATAATCAAAACCAGCCCATCTGAAGCATTGATTAATGAATAGTAAAAGGTATATATTTTCAACTTGATTTTCACTTTTCAATTTTGCCCTCGCCCAAATTAAACAATACCCATCATATCCCCGTCCTCTCCCTCCTTATTCGTTTTCCTCTTCTTCTCCATCGTCGTTGACCTTGTTCTTCCTCCTTCCCATGCGTTCCTCTTTCTCTGTTTCACAACCACCCGCCCTCTTTTTCCTTTCTCTGTAATCTTCACTTCTACTACTTACGTGTCGTAGTGCGCTTCCACCTATAGTTTCACTTAATACCACCTACAAGATAATTGAAAGTTTCAATTCTAGTCTCGCAAGTTGAAGTTCCCTTATCCATTTGCTATTTCTCTTCAAATACTCACTCTGAATCGTCCACTTTGTCTTCGAAAGGTCCTCTCCCTCGCAACACGATTTTGGAGGTGTTTTATGTTTCATCGCACCAAAGTTGCCATCATTTATGAGTTCATCGCAAAGCTTGGAATCGAATATTTGCTTGCCAAAACTAATAGGTGAGTTTCATTTGAATTTCGAATGAAGTGTATTGGTTGTTTATTTTCCCATAATAGTTATGTCATTTCGTTTTCTCTTCAAAAATAGCCCTAAAATGAATGTAAGGTATGAATGCATGAACGATAATCGTGAATCAAACAATTTCGACTTTCTTTAAGCCTAACAGAACATGGTATGGCAAAGAGGATGTGACAAAGTCGAATGAGAATGAATGATATAAAACAAGTGCGAGGTAGTAGAAAGTAAGGTAAGGTGGAGAAAAAACACTGGTAAGGTAGAAAATAAAAGTAAAATATAAAAGAACTGGTATAAAAAAATATTAAGAGTAAAGTGGAGATGTAGGTGGTCAAACCCTATACCTCCCACATGCAAAACATGCACTCTACTTTTTAAGCTACATACTTGATGATACACCAAACAACCATTCGATCATGGCCAAACATGTGACACAAATAATCTCTTATTAGGGACAATTAACAGGTTTGATTGCTAAAGTCCACAAAGTCATTAATGATGGATCACGAAACAGGCTAAAGGCCCAAGCGCCAGGCCCAAACGAATCTCTCCATAAGAAAATAGAGGCGTTATGGAAGAGACAAGTCAGGGCGGACAACGAAGTATATTTAGCTAGTCAGGACCACAAAGTCAGACTAGATATTTTTCTTCTAAAGTTCAAGAATTAAATCGAACAACAACGTGTGTTCCGCCAGGTAGGACCATCAAGTCTACCCTTATAAAATTTTCTAAGTCTAAACTACCAATTTAAACCATGAAGAATATTTAAGAAGTTTGGACATTAAAATCATGCTACATCTATTACATTTTCCAAGTCTAAACTACCAGGTTAGACTAGAGTATCTATGAAGCCCAAATCCCTAAGTTAAACAACACTTATCATGTGTAAGGAAGACAGGACACAGAGACAACACAAGTACAGTTGAACAAAACAATATAGATTTTATTCAAGATTCAATTGATTACATCATCAGAGGAGACCACAGGAGGAACAATAGGAGGTGAGGAAGCATTGTCATCATTGGTAGGGTTCGCCGGAGGTGAGGAAGCATTATCGTCGTCAACGGGGTCACTCGGAGGAGGTGGAACAAGATCTTCGTCATCCGTAGAAGGAGTAGAAATATATTCAAAAATGTGGTCAGCCATTCTACGATACTTGGCGAGGTCCCAACCCTCTTCCGCTTCCATATAATCGAGAAGGTCAAGTCTGCCAGAAACAACTCTGTTGAACTCCACATCAGCTTCATTAGACTAGACTGCGCTGGAACTACAGACAATTCCTGCTTGGCCCGAACAAGCTTCTATTCAATTCTAGAGAACTTCTGAGATTGCTTGTTTTTTAAGGCTTCTTTCCACAACAAGTTGTTCCTTAGCAAAAGTGAGCTCTGCAGTCATTTGCTCCATTTGTTTCTCAGCGGTCTCGCGGATAGCAGACTGAGAGTCAGCTAAAGTTAATTCTCGATCACGAGCTTCCTTCGTGGCAGCTAACTCACCCTCCGTGGCAGATAACTGCTCACTAAGGAGATCCATCTCCAAAGAAGCAACTTCAGAAGCATACTTATCCTGACAACCTCAACTTCCTTCAGGGTATCCTGATAAGCATTGGCCACTTTGACGTCATAAGAAAGATCCTCCTTCAATTTATCTACCTGAGTGAGAGCATCAGATAGTTGTAGCAGCTGCTGCGCATACCTCTTCTCCAAGGCATAAACCTGTTCATCGGTAACCCGATACTCGAACCCCATCATCCCAACATAAGTGAGATGGGACATCCCTTGTTTAGCTAAAAAGGAAGTAAAAAAAATGTAAACTCTTTACCTCCATTATTTGCTTTACACCTTTGTCAAGGTGATCTCTAACAACACGAACATGCATTAGGGCTTTATTCATCAACCATTTATGCCATGAGTTGATATGATTATGTGCACTCTTCTGCACGTCAACCGCCAAATTCCAAGAGAACCCACTATCTGTATTAATATGAATAGCCCAAGGAATGGGCTCCTTCCAACTGACTTGTGGGTGGAGCATAAAGGGGTCAGAGATGATCGAGGATCCACCCTTGGTCGCCCTAGCAACAACCGAAACACCGGTGATGACGAATACATGCCTTTCCCCTTCTTGTCAGGAATGACAACAGAAGATACTGGACAGATAGGAGGAGAATCAGACAACTCCTTCATGCTTAGATCAGCAGGAGAATGACGATGATGAGGAGACTTGGAGCTCTGCATCTGATCAACAACAAACTCGTCAAAAACAGGATCATATTCGTAGTCGTTCAAAGACAGCTCCGCATTTGGATCCTGAGCTTCTTCAGCGCAAGCTACATCATCTTATTTGAAATGACACAAGCTTCCTCATCTGACACCTTGATGAGGTCCGTCACACCAGTAGTAGCAAGGATCTCATTCTCATATTCACTAAGCGGAGCACGAGGACGGGAAACTTCCTCCCGACTCCTCGCCATAGCCTGCCGCATCTCCTCATCCTCCTGAGAAACAAGATAAGAACCATCCTTATGACTCTTATCTGAAACCACAAGAGGAAGGGCAGTCAGAACATCCCTCGCAGCAGAAACGACTCTAGTAGCAGAACCTGATCCAAGAGCCCAACCAACATCGAACAAACCACTTACGACCTTCCTTTTGAAAGGACTAACGGGCATTAGGGCCCTCTTATTCTTCATGGTCGTACTAGCACCACCAATGCTAACAAGAGAACTCCTTGTCCTCATGGTCAATTCCGTACCTTGACCACCAACACTAACAAAAGGACCAGGTTGAGCAACAGTACACTAGAGTCACGTTCCTGAGCACTAAGGCCATAGAGGCCACTCTGGTCAATGACCTCCAACTCGAGCACATTTTCGAGAGCAGTCCAAGGAAGGGAAAGGAATCGAGCCTTCATCTCCTTCTCTTCTGAAGACAGTTGCAAGTTGTTCAGTTTCCTAGGGGTCCTGAACAACTTCATAATGGGTTTACGGTCAAGGTTGAAATACCCAGATTCCATAGACACATAGAACCATGTCTTCTGTTAGAACTTCAAATCATCTTTCGGCTTGCCCAAACAAGAAGGCGAAAGCAGATAGCAGACAACCTTTTTGTTAACCTTCAATGTCATCAAAGAATGCAACACATTTTCATTTAAACGGATCCCAGCCTGCAGAGCCTTCACCACCAATCAAAACCCTCTAGCCATTGAGACCCAATTGAGCAGGAGTAATGCCAATCAAATCCTGATAAGCCCATATGACATCCCAAACTGGGAAACGGGGAGACCAGCCCTGAACATTCCAAGATACAGAGCTAGAGAACCAACCCTTGGCTGAATAGGGCTGTCACCATACCTTGGCAACACAAAATGCAAGTCGGACGAAATAGAATATGTATGGCGGATTTCATTCAACATGGCCTAGGTTTCCAGCATAGAATCAAAGAACTCCACACAGTGAGCCAAATGAGTGCCACTTAGAGATCTCTTGGGATTCATGGTGAAAAGCTTGTTAATTTAGAAAGCAATAGGAAAAAGAACAAAACAAACTCTGCAAATGAAAGAAGGCGTAAAAAAGATAAGACATCTATTCTAACGCCCCTATATAGGGTTGGACAACGAAAAGACAACCAATGGGAGATCGTGCCGAAAATGATGGCTGCACAAAATGCTAAAAATTCACGCCAAAACGAATTGATTGATGGCGTAGTGAAGTAGCGGTTAAATCATGGCCATTGAGTCGACATCTGTTAATGGTCTCGAATACCAACAATCGTGCAGTTAGTGGTCATGCAAGCGAGCCCACTAATTAGGGGGAGTAGCTGATGATACATCAAACAACCATTTGATCATGACCGAACATGTGACATGAATCATCTCTCATTAGGGACAATTAACATGTCCGATCACTAAAGCCCACAGTGGCATTAATGATAGACCACGACATGAGCTAAAAAGGCCCAAGCGTCAGGCCCAAACGAACATCTCCATAAGAGAACAAGGATGTTACGAAGGAGACAAGTCATGACGGGAATCTCTCCCCAAGGAAGTATCTTAATGAAGGAGGAGACCGTTATGAGAAATGTTCCCCTTCATTGCGCCATACATGCTTAAGTCACGTACAAAGTTAATTACCCTTATTATATAAGGTAAAAGAGAAAGAAGGGGAGGGATATACAAAAAACCCTACAACTATACTCTGTCCAAAATCATCTTCTTTCCTACCTTACTGACTCAAATATAGAAGTGCCTTCGGCCACCAACATGGTGATCATTGTCAATCTAACCCTGTTTTGCAGGTCAGATCTCGAGTAGAATAAATTTTGATCCATCAATCCCCATGTTGTATATGCTCTTGAAACTTTTAATTAATATAGTCTATTATATGAAGCTCTACTTATAAAGAGTAATTTTGCAAAGCAAAATTTATTTTGAAATATCTCTTTTTGGCAATTTGAACTTGAACCGGGGAGTGAGGATTAAGCCTTAATAGCTATTATGACACGTTTTTAGTACAATGTATTGGAATAAATGGGTGATTGGGATCCGAATACAAACCATTTCTAAAATGCTAGATCAAAATGGCTTAAAATTATGAATGAAATTAAGCCGAGTCATTGAATATAGGCCCATCCAAAGCTTGGTCTGATCCACAGATCTTTATCTACGTAAAATAGTTCAGACTCTTGAGGCCCAAGGTCCCCCTTTCAACAATTGAGCAATTTTTTTTCCTTAACCCCTCTCACTTTGGATGTCGTTGGCAGGGTTCAAACTTTGGATCTATGATTTCATCCGTCACAGGTCTATCGCTGAGCTGGTACCCAATTGGCAATTGAGCATATTTTTATTTTTGAAGAATTTCCCAAAAATCATTGCTTAAGAAAATGAGTGTTCGAAAAATGATGATCATAATTTCATGGTCTAAAAACTCCCTGAGTCTTACTTTTCTAAAATTGACACAAACACTACTCTCTCTCTATAAGGTGTCCGCTCGCAATATAGGAGTTCAAAAAATAAAAGGAAAACCCCATATGACTCGACTTAGTCAAGACTTCTTTTAAAACCAAAAAAAAAATAGAAATTGTCCTTGTTTTAGTAAATAAGGGTGACGGAATTTTTAAAATGGATAATTACAACCAAACCTTTTGACTTAAGCTTACATGAAATTAAGGGCTTTTGAGTAATTACATATTTTTCTTATCTCTTCACATATGATACACTAACATCACCTAAATTAATGAATAAATGGAAAAAAGTGAATGCAGTATCAAGATAATTATCAACCATATTAAGTATAAAATTAGGATAAAAATAGCATGGTAAGTGCACATAGACCATAAATTGAATGCATCACATCGCACTTAATGGTGCAACGAGCATTCTCGTCCATGCAACGATTACTTATGAAAGTTCTATTATGTAGGTGAAAATCGTCGTGTCGTGACTCAGTGACATAGGCGTGGCATTTTCTAGGAGTGTTAGGATCAAATCGTTATCGAATCAACATGAAATGAATTACCATAGGGCTTTGCTTGAGGCCACAGAAAAATTAGGTAGAAGATACACTTAAAAGCATGTCCATATGTTAATTACTTGTATAATTGAACTAATCAAGTGTTACTTTGCTTGGATTAGTACCTTCATCAATATCAACCAAACTATTGGTTGAGCTTAAACCAATGTTTCTTCTTTTCATCACATTATGAAAGAGAACAGAACCACTAATAATTTTTCTAATTAACAATGTTGACTAAGCTAATCCAAACTGTTACATTTTATATGTTTCATGTGTAGTAAAAACTTGTATTTGTAATCCATAGCATGAACAATAATCTGTTGTTGCAATTACATTGGTTAGCAATTCTATCTGGTAGTGGCACACCTGAAAAACATTGCGTTGTAAATGAGAAGAAAAATATATTATTTTTATTAAATAGTCAACCTAATTTTCATTTTTTTAGTACAGAAAATGACAGTGATGATAACACAACTTGTAATGTCCAATCTTATGTAATGGTTTGAACTATTATAGAGCGGTGGGAGTCGACTCATGCCACTACTAATTTTGGCACTCGTTAAGCGACACTGAAAGAGACTTGGGTACCTTGAATGAACAACGATTAAGCTAGGGAATACCGTATTAGTGACCGAAGGCACTTCAATGCTTATATTTGCAGGTTCGAGATCATCAGGATCAACTAGGATAAATATGAACAAATCAGTTTGGCGTCGTCCATGGGGAAGACGATAGGTTTTCCCTGAAACGAACACTCAAAGTTCTTTCTAGCTAAGCAAAACATCGAGAAATGGTCACCAACGCCAATGATGATGATGCCAAGCCAGACGAAGCTCTGGTCGGTGAGACCCATCCACAGGGCCTAATCGATCCGATTAAGGAGGCTGAGTCGCCACACGGTCTAGCTGCGGAGGCGTCTGCCCCCAACATGATCAGTCTAATACTGCTTCACCTAGATCACTTAACAATAGAAAGGATGACTCGAGAGTGACAACAACAATCTGAGGCCAACCGAGATCCAGAAAGATCTCAGATCTAAGAGCATGCCCAAGAGGGCGAAACCCCCTCCTTTGCAGAGGAACAAAGAGTTTGCTAAGAAGGAGGCCTGAGAGGAGGAGATGATCACGGGGACCATACCTCGAAGACAAACGGGACCATGGTCGAGAATCCGCTCTGACTAGGGGCGTCCGACCCTAATGTCTTATATGATCTCACTGTTCCTCCATTCTCGGATGAGATCACGAGCGCCGTTCTTTCGAAGAAGTTCGTCCCACCGAAGCTCGAGTTCTATAATGAAACGTCAGATCCGTTAAACCATTTGCGCCATTTCCACTACGTGATGGCGCTCAAAGAAAGTTCAGAAGCCATCTTGTGCAGAACTTTTCCCACAAGCCTGAAAAAGTGACGTCTGGCAGAATAACGATTATTCTGTAGGCTAATAGCAACAGATAATTGACATGGAAGAACACAAGAGAATAGCCAAAAACACAGAGAAATAACTCTAATGTTTAATCAAATTACTCAAATCAAAGGTCTCTAAAATCAGCCCACAAGCTGGGCTTTATAGCTAAAACTCATCAATGTTGGAATTTTACCAAAAAATGACAGCACCCCAATAATCATGCTAAAACGAAATACGTAATAAAAGAAATAATCTGGCCCAAATTGGGTTCAAAATCACTTCCTAAACTATAATTTTGAAATATTACTATAAAGGGAAAAAAAAACTACTAAAATTAACAAGCAGTCTATTCCTAAAAGAAAATAATGCCTAATCATAAAAGGAAACTAAAAGACTCATAATTAAATTGAAAGAGTACGAATAAGTTATTTAGTAAATAACTTTAAGAGCAAATTAGGAACTCTAGAAACCCAAATTTAAGAACCCTAGAAACCCTCATACATCAAGAAGGCTATGCTGACATGGTTCCACAACCTCCAATCCAGGTTCACTAGGTCATTCCAGGTCCTGACGAAAGCATTCATCACTAAATTTGTCGAAAGCCAATGGATCAGAAAGGGACCCCACTATCTACTTAGCCGCGGGCAGAAGCATTTGTACCATAATTGAACTAATCAAGTGTCACTTTGCTTGGATTAGTACCTTCATCAATATCAACCAAACTATTGGTTGGGCCTAAACCAATGTTTCTTCTTTTCATCATTTCTCCACATTATGAAAGAGAACAGAACCACTAATAATTTTTTCCAAGTAACAATGTTGACTAAGCTAATCCAAACTGTTACATTTTTTATATGTTTCATGTGTAGTAGAAACTTGTATTTGTAATCCATGGCACGAACCATAATCTGTTGTTGCAATTACATTGGTTAGCCATTATATCTGGTACTGGCACACCTGAAGAAAATTGCATTGTGAATAAGTAGAAATATATATTATTTTTATTAAATAGTCAACCCTAATTTTCATTTTTAAGTACAGAGAAAATGACAGATAACACAACTTGTAGTAAGCAATATGCGTCGACTCGTGCTACTAGTTTTGGCACTCGTTAAGCGACCCTGAAAGAGACTTAGGTACCGTAGTTGAAGATTCTTGTATAATTCACGGTCCATCATATTTCCGATCTGTGGCTGCCCCTGATGATCATTCAAAACCTAAGTCTGCGACAATAATATTATTTGGAATTACTGATGTGATTAACATAAACTAGTAGGTGGATATGTATGTTAGGCCAACCCAAATCCAAATGGGGCTTAGAACTTTGCCTAATACTCATCTAATTCAATCTAAGTCCAGCCCAAATTTCAAATGTAGCCATATTTTGTTTTCTTTCCTCAAAATGTTTCAGTTTTAGCTAGGGGCGGACCTACTAAGGGGCGACTCAACTTTTAAAATAATTTTATTATATATTTAGACTTTAAAAAAATTAATTTATAATGTAAATACAATATGAACATTGTTTATTCAAATATTTCTACATCTTTCTATTGGTGTAGTGGTTGGAAATTTGTAATTTGATAATTATTATTTTTCATCATTGTTACAGTTACTCGCCTAATTTTCTTTTATTTTCAATACGATTTTAATTAGTAATTGCAAACATTAAAAAAATTGTTTAGTTTAATAAAAATTTATTTTTGGTCCTCTCAGAGCGTATGATTTCTTTATGTCAATACAATTGTGTCATTTTCCTACTTTTTTTGTTTTTATCACAATTTTATATGTAATTGCAAATATTAAAGAAATGAATTGCATGTTCACAAGTGGTGTAAAATCTCCAACCAAAAAAATATTTGAAATTAATATATAAAATAAGAACTATAGAATTCAATGAAAATATATGCCATTAGCCAACTGATACAAAATTTGAGACTCATATAAACCATTTTTCGATAAAATTGTATTAGAATCTTATTATGTTCGTAAATTTTCAATTTTTTTTAGCTTCAACTAGATACTTATTTTAATTATTTTGTGATTTTAGTTACATATTCTAGTTATTTCGCTCGTTTGTCCCTTGCTAAGGTTATTGATATTGTGACCTTATTTTGGTTTAAAATTGATTCAATTTGGTATATGTAATGTATTTTTATAGTTATATTTTTCTTGTTTTACTAGCTCGGGTAAAATAAAAATATTTTGCTTGCCATTGCCTCCTCTTGACTAAAATCATGGGTCCGCCACTACTTTTTAGCTGCTTAAGGACACCATAGATATACACTGCATGCTACCATATTATATAAGCACTCATCAAATTGGAAGTATAAAAACTTGTACAAAGCATTCCCTGCTTATATCATCCCAAAAGAAAAAGAAGTTTGGGTAAAAAACTTGTACAAAGCATTCCCTGATTATATCATTCCCTGCTTATAGCATTCCCTGTTTAAACATTAGTCTTTCCATGGTCTACTGCAAAAGTTACCATTAGTAGTGGATCCTGATCTGGGTCAATACTAAATTAAAAGGAAAAGAAGAAGAAGAAAAAAAGCTGCATGTTAATTATTTTATAGGGAATTAACAAGGTGTCATATTGAGTACTACCATTAGAGTAGTTTGCTTTGTTGATGCTATTAAATCAAATCAGAAGAGCCAAGCTTTCCATTGTTGCAATCGTTCTTTGGCGGAGTCGGTGCATGCAATTAGTCGACTAAAAGCACAACTATTGCAAGTTTCTCAAATTAATTAAGCTCACTTGATTGACGGTTGAACTCGAGATCAAACTACTATAGGATTACATATAATATTTCACAATTATTAAGGTGTCTGATTGCATTCAAACAAAATTTATGAACAAGAAAGGCAAATACATTTTCTTTATCTTTTTTAAAATATAAACCTACTATTTGATGATCACAATGGAAAAGCTAGATAAAGCAAAGCTTTGAGAGGCTACATGATTGAACATAAAGATTCAAGTTTATGGGAAATGAATCTTTGACCAAACTTTTAAACAAGATTACATCATAATCACTTCAACTATAAGGGCTTTTTATCAAGAAAATGGACTTTTTTTAGACATTATATACAAAGCTAATCTAAAAGGGTGGCATTTGCTCTTATGGGCTGACACTTGAAGGGTTGGTTGAATGATCTTTTGTCTAAACAAAGATATCCTGCCAAAGGACTGTTAAACAACAAGATGTATATTGGGTGGAAATGAAAGAAAGTACCTTTGGGTTTTTGTTTGTTTGGAAAACAACACATTTTGATGCAAAGTTGAATGCATATATTGTTTATGAAATGTGGAGATATGGAGATGGTGTTGGTTTCGTGGATAGCAAAGGTTAGCCTAGCAGGACAATTAAAGAACCAATGTTTCTTAGGTACTATCATCATTTGTCTAAGGTGATTAACACATTGTAGCAAAAGCCATCAAATCTTGAGTATGATTATAGTTGTGATTCAAAAAAATCATTTGATGATGAGTTGTGTGCATGTGCAAGTAGACAAGATAAACAAAATATTGCCCAATAATTTAAATTGAGTGCACGAGTGCATAATTCGCGTTGTACTGATGTTGATAGTCAAAGGACCTAAAGTTAAATGATTGATTTTATTTTATCCCTTAACCCCTTCTCACCCTAGATGCCACAGGTTGGATTCGACCCTGTGAGCTAGTGATACCATCCATCACACCTTTGGCATTGACTAGATTAAAGATATTTTATATTCTGATTTATTTAAAATGTATGAAATCATGGACATCAAGAAAACTCGTGTTTCCAAATCATGAACTTATGTCTCAACTTGGGGGTGTTTGTTTTTTGCCTCTTAATCAAGTTAGAGGTTGAAGCTACTCACATTAATTGATATAGGGATATATCGACTCATGATTTCTGTGAAACAGGAAACGTGTTTGAAACAGGAAACTGTGTTTGGACTCCTGTTTGAAACAGGAAACTGTTTGGACTTCTGGAAATTGTTTTTTGAACAGGAAATAAATTCTAGGAAACAGGAAACTGTTGTGAAACAGGAAACTACTGTGAAACAGGAAACTGCTGCCAAACAGAAAATTGTTGTCCCTATATATACTAGGAACTATAGGTGTTTTTATTATGATGATTGCTCCTAGAAAAAACTGTGATGCACAAGGAGTAGAGAAAGACAATTGCTGAAATTGTTTCATCTCTTGTTGAGAGATTGTGTGAGAATTGTCATCTTCTTGTACCTTGTTCTTGAATATAGTGGAATTACCTCACTGTGGACGTAGGCAATTTGTTGAACCACGTAAACCTTGTGTCTCTTGTGGTATGTTCTTAATTTTCTCTAATTTCTTTCATTGCTAGTTGCTCTATTTAATTGATTGGATCCTTGTGGTACTTGTGTGCAATTGTTGGTGTCTACCCGCTTCCGCAATAAGGCGCAACAATTTCATTGGATAAAACACAGGTTGAAAGGCAAAAGAAATACCTCTAAGTTGAGGTCTGGCATCCCATAGATGCCCCTCCACCCTGGAGGTTAATATAAAAAAATAAAATAAAATTTGAGGAGCATTAATAAACATGTTTTCTATTAGGGTTAAGGTGTCTAGAGAAGGTGAGAGATAGCAATGTATGAGACACATCAACCTATGTTTCAAAACATTATCACATGAGGTGCCATTGAAGGGGTATATATCTTGTCCACAAGTTCAAGCAGATATTTAAGCTAAATGTTTTAGATGAAATTATCTATCTATATGAATGTAAGTGGTGGATTTACAGTCACCTATGAGCATGCATTTTGATTTGTCACTGTTATGCACACATGGTAGTCATTTCGTTCTTGAATCTAAGCTGGCAGCAGACATGTCCATCCTCCAAACACCCCACTTCACCTGAGCGATAGCAACAAATGAAGAAAAAAGTAGAACAACAAAACACAGAGGGGCTCACCAAGGAAGAAAGAAAAAGATCAATCAACTTCTTTGTAAACTGTCCATGCATCATCACCACTACTATACCACCACCCCACTTCAAGTTCCTAACATTTCTAGTGGAATCTAACTCTTTAACACTGCTCATAATTAAAGAACAAAAATTCAAACAAAAAAAGTGAAGAGAGAAAAACACACATTCTCTTTTGATCATGGAGTTGTCTAACAAGAAGTTCCCACATTACAGCACTCTTTATGAGCACTCTATATACTCTGTACCCAACTTCCACATCCCTAGTGAATTCCACTCCCTATAGTACCCCACATAAGGGGGAGCCCTAAACATAAAATGTTTTCAATACCATATTTTCCCTACATTTGGTCTTTTCTCCTTGATATCATTGAGCACCATTTCCATGAAATGATCAACTTGGTCTCCATATTGGTGGGAAGATTTGCCTGAAGATGGCAAAACGCTGGTGACGTAGGTAATATGATTGGAGGGTGATTAGATTACCATTTCGCATTGGTGCGCCACTTGATTGCTGTAAGGACACGCATTTTGCACAAAAAAGATGTTATTACCATAATATCACATTGTCAAGGGTACTCCCATCATTTTGTACTACTTCAATTGTGAGGTTAAGAATATGAAAGGGTGGTTCCTAGGCTTGTGGCCTGAATTTGATGCCTTATTGACAATTAGAGATAAAAAAAAAATAGAGAATGGGAAAAGTTAGATACATTTTTCTTATTTTTTGAATGAAAAAGCTATGGTTAATGTTGTTATAATTTGTAATGAAATGCTTCATTGCACATAGCAATAGGTGAGAATCAAGTAAAATTTTCAAAACCAAACAAATTTTGACTGCAAAGAAGATGTTTATATATTATTATTATTATTATTATTATTATTATTATTATTATTATTATTATTATTATTATTATTATTAATTTATTTTTTGCCTTGTTTAAAAGGAATCTTGCAAGGAAATCATGTTTTTGCAACTAGGTTGATGTGGCGTACTTTGAGGAAGGGTGATGATTGTCTAGAGATAAACATTTCGAGAGTTTCATTATCCCTCCCCAAATACGTTACGTCACTCTGGTTGCACTACGTGCCAAAAACATGGTTTTCTAACATTTTTCGTTTGAAAGGTAAAGTAAAACTTTAATGATAAAAAACGAATAACGGTTTGAAGAAGAAGATGGTTTGGTTTTGTTTGGAAGATTCTGTGTTGTTTCATTGGTTTTTAATTTTTGTGGTTTTAAGCCCTTTCCTTTTGTTGAGTAAGGCCTATCTCTTGAGTAAGGCTTTCTCAAGAGAAAAAGACCTGGAGAGTAAGGCCTTATCTTCAGGTCTTTTCTCTTGAGAAAACCTTTTTCTTTTGATAAAGGCTTTTTCTCTTGAATTGAGATTTGGTTTTGAGTCTGCGCTTGATTTTGGCATCTCCCTAGGATTGTTTCTGTAGTTTTATTTCAGGTAAAGTCGTAACGTACCCCCGACTTGGTGTAAAAGTTTTTTTTAACTATGGTAATAAAGGTTTTGCATCCCATAGCTGCTCCTCCCTTCCGAAGGTTTAAATAAAAAATATATATATTTGAAGAAGAAGAATCTTAAACCTAAGCCACGCTTATCAATATTGCTGGCTAGAAAAAAAGGCCTTTTATCTAGCATTCATTGATGGGACATTTGTATAGACAATCGACAAGTTAGAAGGCTAACTCTGAGATATTTGGCACTAGATCATTATAATTTGATTATGGGGAAGGTCTATTCTATAGGAAGGGTCTTTTGATAACATTTTCTACTATCTTGTGTTATTTATTTTTGGAGAAATGTAATCTTTACACTCTTTGGAAACACTCAAAATACTTAAACAATAAACAATGAAATCAACTATTAATATTCCTTTATCGAAAATGCTAAGAAATCATGTTTTTGTAACCAGGGTGACGTGGCGTGATCTCTAAAGAATGATGAAATCCCCAACGTATTTATGTGTATCTCGAGGTTATAAAAAACCTCCTCTAACGATGTCACATCATCCTGATTATAAAACATGGTTGCAAAATCTGGTTCCCTAGCCTCACTCTTCCTTTATATACGCTAAAAGGCAAAATAATATAACTGGAATAGACTAATAGTTAGTGATTAGTGATTAGTTATTACCGGTTATATTCACGTTTGGAAACTTATATAATGACAGATAATGGAGTTTCAATGATAGGGTGTTCGTGTGCGTAAAGGAATCCATTATGCTCATAAAAGTGTGGTTTTATAATTGCGATTTTATCTTGATTTAGTTTGTATCAAGTATTTTAAATGTGCCATGTTTCCCCATTTTTGTTATTGAGGAATGGGATATCCACAAACAAAAGGGTGTTCTATGTATGTGAAAGAGAGAGAAAATTCCAAACCAGTTTTCCCTCTAATATATGAAATGGAGAAGTATGTTTAGATAATGATTGTTTCCAATGAGCTTGTCTAACTGTCGAGGGAATGGGCGAGGAAAACAGCGAGGGAGGGGGGGTGTACCGCATCCCGGGGGGATGGACGGTCCCCCCCTCCCTCGCTGTTTTCCTCGCCAATTTCCTCGACAGTTAGAATTTTCCGTTTCCAATCTATCTCATTTTGTTTGAAGGGGTATGTTCGGATTGGGGTTTCAATTGACAATTTAACACGACAATTGTGAAAGTTTGGAAAATAAAAGTGGTACATCAAGTTGGGCTTGCCTTGTCTTCCAACCAAAATAAGAAATTCCGGATTAATCTCATCATGGTACTTGTGAATAATAATAATGAGATGAAAGTGGTCTCTTGCACTTAGGTTACCTTGTAGAGTTGGAGTAAGTTCGAAAAATAACTCGAATTATCTTAAACTTCAATTAAAAGTATCAAGTTATGTTCTAGAGCCAAGAATGGTAGTTTTCTTACATGAATAAATAAATAATACATTTCTTTAACTTGAATCGAATAAGTATTATCACTACACCAAATTGACACTTTTGTAACAATAAAAAAATAGAAACACTTTTGAGCTATAACAATCCACAAAACAATTTTACACATTTTCACAAACAAAATTATTCAATAATTGTATCACCACAAATAGTATGGGCTTACAAGTGATACTATTCATGGTGATCTAATTTATTATATCACTTTTTTTGTGTAGCTATTTTTCATTTTGTTGACTAAATTTAGTTTTGACTTGAAATTATTTGGTTGATTGTAATAGCTAAAAAATGTTACTATTTTTTAAGTTGTTACAAATATGCCAATTGGTGTAGTGTATGTTTATAAACACAAAGAGTTAGCATGCGAAACATGTGCAAACCTGCCTAAACATGATGCACGATAAGATAAAGAATATGAAGGAAGTGGAAAAAGCTTATTGAAAATTATTAATAGCATGCAAGTAATTAAGTATCCTACCTTAATTATTCTCATCAACAAAGGGCAGATATGCTCAATATAAAATACAACTTCTTTTGAAGTGACAATGCATCCACAAACCACTATGTCCATTTTAATAAAAATTGAATTAAGCACATAAAGGAAAACTACGGCATATCCCAAAGGTAGGAGTAACGAGTAATCTTATGAAGGCTAGATGGTTCACTTAGCTTGGAAGCCTAGCTTTTAATTACATTTGAGGCGTTATACATCTTTTGATATATGCATCTATCACTAAAAACTGATAAGGCTACACACGATAATAGTAGTTCGTTTAAGGAATTTAGACCCTTATAGTCACATTCTTGCGCGTAGCTTGTAATGTGTAATACACTAATACCATAAAAAATAAAAAATAAAACATGATAATTTCTTTTATTTTTTCATTTCTTAATTAGTGGTGTTATAATCCCCATGTGGATTCTAATTGCGGAAGCTCAAATCTTACTGGTCACCAATGATCATCCATCTGATGATTACTCAGGATTGGTCCCAAAATAGATACCCTAATATATCATGTTTGGCCCCACCACAATCGTATCATCATAATCAGCTTCCGATGATGACATACAATTGTAGCAACACCCAAAGTTGATGCCACTGCACAACAGCAAAGCCATTATTTGATGTCAGTCAATCGATCCAACGACATCCATAACACCAAACCATAAATCTTACGAATCTCGGTGAAGCACATTGCTATTAGAACCAGTGTGCTGCACTGTGTTTTAAAATTACCGATGCATTGTCGGGTCACCGCATCAGCGCCACCCAATCCGCGACGGACATGTGTTACCACTCCACTTACCATTTACCACAACCACAACCACAAAAATGCAGTGGGGGCCAATAGCGCATCAGCAAAGCACCATAGTGGAGCCTTTTGGATGCTCAATTCACCACAAAAGTATTGCTACGCGAGGATCCCACTTACCTCCCCTTTCGTTTATGCCACGTGTCACTCAGCTACCATGATTCCTTGATCATCATATGGGCCTTGGGCCTGATGATGGGGGCCCACTCTCATGAGAGGTATTTTTCAAAGGAGGTGTTAGGGCTGAGGCCAACATGAGAGTGACATCACTTAAATTATTTGGATAGGAGGGGTCGATTTTGCATATAAATAGGGAGGGGTTCCCTTGTTGTTACTTAGGAGAATCCCAAGAACAAAATATCATTTGGAGTTCTTCCCTTTTAGCTTCCAAGTTCCACCATCCTTTGGTCCTTTGTGTTCTTCCTTTTCTTCATTACAGTACTTCAGAGTTTTGAGAAAATGGAGGGTCAAGGAAAGCTGGGAAGCCTCTTCCAACGATGCAAGCCTTATATAGCCATGATTTCGCTTCAATTTGGTTATGCCGGTATGAATATCATCACCAAGGTGTCCCTCAATAGAGGGATGAGTCACTATGTTTTAGTGGTGTATCGACATGCCTTTGCTACCATTGCTATAGCTCCCTTTGCAATTTTCCTAGAGAGGTATAATAATACTATACAAAATTGTGTTCATCATGAACAAATAAATAAATAGTCCGACTTTCAAACTCTGGAAAGATTGAAAATCTAACTTGATCGTACGTACGCTTTGTTGGATTTCAGGAAAGTGAGACCTAGGATGACATTTCCCGTTTTCATGCAAATTTTCGTTCTTGCACTTCTTGGGTGAGCCTAATATTACTACTATATGTAAATTAAGTTTTGCACTTCATGTCATAGAAAATGGTGGTCACTAATTGCAAATGACTTTTTTCATGATCTCCAGACCTGTGATCGATCAAAATTTCTACTATGCTGGGCTAAAGTTCACTTCTCCTACCTTCTCTTGTGCGATGAGCAACATGTTGCCTGCAATGACATTTGTGATGGCAGTGCTATGCAGGTACTAAACGACAATGTTCACACATCTTCCTCTATCATGTCATTGTTAAATAGTATTGGTGCTAACTTTTTGATGTCTTTGTTAAAAAAGGATGGAGATAATAGACTGGAAAAAATTGAGATGCCAAGCAAAGGTGGTGGGAACCCTAGTGACAGTAGCCGGAGCCATGTTAATGACCTTGTACAAGGGACCCATAATGGAACTAGTGTGGGCCAAACATGCCGATGGACATGAATCAAATACACCAAGCACCAATGCACAGAGCGACGAAGATTGGCTTAAGGGTTCTATCCTCCTTATCTTTGCTACCCTTGCTTGGGCTGCTCTCTTCATTCTTCAGGCAATTACATTGAAGAGATACCCCGCTCACCTTTCACTTACTACCTTGATATGCTTCGTCGGTACCCTTCAATCCATTGCTGTCACCTTTGTTATGGAACACTCTCTCTCTGTTTGGTCTATCGGTTGGGACATGAACCTTCTTGCTGCTGCCTATGCTGTAAGTCTTTCCCCCTCTTCTTTCTTTCTCTATTTTCATTCTCTATTTATTTATTGTCTTAATCGTAATTTCATATATAGGGAATTGTATCATCGAGCTTGGCATACTATGTACAAGGGCTAGTCATGAGGAAAAGAGGACCAGTTTTCGTTACTGCTTTCAGCCCTCTGATGATGATCGTCGTTGCCATCATGGGTTCTTTCATCCTTGCTGAGAAAATCTACTTGGGAGGGTAATTTTCTTTCTTAAAAAAAAAAAATTTGTTAATCTAGAAGTAGTAATTATTTTTCTTTAATGGGTTATCTTATGATACAGAATTTGTGTACTTTATATTATCATGGATGTAAATATGTAATATTGAGATATTCTAAAGTGTTTGATTGTTGAACCAATCATTGATTATTTGGTGTTTTTGGTGCAGTGTTCTTGGTGCGGTTTTGATTGTTGTTGGGCTTTACTCTGTATTATGGGGAAAGTACAAGGAATTCAAGGAAAGGGAAGTTGAGATACCCAAACCAGTTAAAGGTGCCCAAAATAATGGTGGGATGATGATTGAAGATATTGAAGCGAACAATGTTGAGATGGAGAAGGCAGATGCTAACAAGAATAACTCTGTTACTGTGGCTGTTAATGTTCCCATCCCAGAGCCAACCATGAGAGCTAATGAAGCACTAAAGAACTAAAAGTAAATAGTGAAATATTGAGTATAAGATAACATGATATGGTAAAAGGGCATTTTAGTCATCCCACCGCTTACCTTTTTTTTTTCTTTTCTTTTTTGGGGTTTGGTGATGAGCTCTGTTTTGTTCTTCATGTAATCTGATGCTGAGAAATTTGGAAATGGAAACACTTCAAAAATATATCAAACAGAGTTGCTGCCTTTATTTGCCAAAATGGCAAAGCAAATTTGACTTTTGTATATTAGGAAAAAAGAAGAAGAAGACAAGAATAAAAGATGGAAAATGTGGAAAAAGATAAACATAAAAATAAATACCTTTCTCCATGGCATCCCACAATCACGCCCTCGATGCCTGGTCATTCACCGGCCTTGTTGGGGCATTTCTTGGTTGTGTTTTTTTTTGGAAAGCACGTTTCTCGATCTTTCCATAGTTTTTTTTGCTTCTCTGCAGTTCCACTCTCGCATTCTTCGCCACCAAATTCCTGGCCTTTTCGGGTTGATTCTTTTGTGCCCTTGTAATGGCCTCTTCGGCGTTCCCAATGAGTCCAGATCCTTCCATAGGCTCCTTGTTGATCTTCCCATTGACAAGGTCTCCTCTGTTCAATAGTAATTGATGATACATTAAAATAGATCGATCATCGTGGCTATACACATGGTGTAGAACATCCATCGCAAGGATCTAGCGTCTCATCTACTAGACTAGCTCGTAAAACCCAAAAAGAATAAAACCAACCATAAAGGCCCGACAAGGCCCACTATAAGAAGATATAATCAAAGTCCGAATCCAGACCCGAATGAATCAAAAACCAAATCCAGCTCCGACACGAGTTCTCTCATAAAGAAGAGGAACGTTGTACCAAAAAGAGTCGTGGAGGGAGTTACGCCTCCACGGATGCATTTCCATCAAGGAGGAGACTGTTAAAAAAAATATCTTCCATTGCGTCTCACATACTTAAGTCACACAAAGAATTAACTGCGACGGACATTTGACACATGTATGCAACTTTAACTGAGTTTTGTCTAGAGTTACTTCATTCTTCAAATAGAGCTGCTGACTTAAGCATCGGAGTGCCTTCAACAACCAAAATGGTGGTCATTAGCAGTCTAACATCTGTATTGTAGGTCAAACGCATCGGAAGACGATTTTTTGATGCATCGTTAATTCGGCGTTGTCCATGGGGAACGACAAGTTTCATTTCTAAAAAGAAGAACCACAGTGACGAAGTTCACCAAAATCTGATAAACGATCGACAAATTGTCAGATAAAATGACACACCCTACAGATCCCCACCCCGATGACGATAACAATAGCTCTTCTATTGGCGACAATGTATCACAAGCATCTCTCGAACAAGATATAGCTCAAATCATCGAGCCAATGACACCTGAGAATCAAGATCCACAACATGCAATAGTCTAGACAACCCCTACATCCAATGACTGAAGATAAGTCCCTTTTTTATGCTCTCAACTTGGAACCTCCAAAAGGCATGTCTGTCTTGTTGAAAACATACCAAAATCACATTTCTCTCGAAGAGATGAAAGCAGCCAGGAGGAAAAATGACCAAAAAAGATAGTCATTCGAGGAAACGAAAAAGAACGAAAGAAGACGAGATGATGGATCACGGGAGGATAGCATTCATTTGAAGAGGCATCAGAATGGTGGAAAAACCGATTCAAACCAGCAAGAGTCCAAGAAGTTGCAGTCAGCACGTCCCCGACACGAGCGAGTAACAAACGTGATGAAGAAGGCATACAAACCATATACAACCTTGAAAACAAGTCGAGCCAGTATACTAAAGCACATAGCAAAATGAGATAACATCAACTGGCCACTCAGGATGAGAGGAGACCCGGATATAAGATACAAAAACAAATATTGTTCCTTCCATAAGGATCATGGGCACGATACCGAAGACTGCTACAATCTAAAAGATGAAATCGAGCATTGGGTTCATAAAGTACGTCTCGACGAGTTCATGAAAAATGATAGACAAACAGCTCCAATAGAACAAAAAAGTAGGTACCACTACGGGATAAAAAAAAAACCCAAAGAACTAATATACACCCTACACTGCATGGATGAAAGGAAACAAAATAGTCAACCCAACAGAAGAAGCAGCTAGAAATACCTCCCACTCGAGCTGATTTATATAAAAATTGGAGTACTAAGGAAACCAGACAAGCCATTTTACCGATGCATAGAACATGGAAAAGTTTGCATCAATCAACTAACGTGATTCAAGGACCCTAATGACGGATGCAAGCTCGACCCGAATCACCAACGACAAAATTGACAGCAACAGACTCTACCGAACCTCGGCAGCTAACACCAAACACGTAGCTAACATAAGCATGATTGGACAATGTGGTGCTGATGTGAGCATGATTGGACAATTTGGTGTTGATGTGAGTATGATTGGACAGTTTGGTGTTGACGTGAGCGTGATTGGACAGTTTGGCGCTGATGTGAGCATGATCGGACAAATCAACACCGCTCAGCTATTGGATCGAAAACACCCCTAGTTTGTTAGCTAGGACAGCATATACGACAAGCGATTAAAGCACAACCCATGGAAAATATGGCAAATAAAGGTGTATGGGGCAAAGGAAGACAAAGCGAATTGACATCAACCAAGCAAAGGAAGACAAAGCGAATCGCTTTTCAACCCAGCATAAATGCTTCAACAGTTAGGGCTGGTCAGAGCATCTGAAAGGCAATATCAATAAAATTACAAATTCGGAATCCCCATTTTATGCTTGGATGATAAGATAAAGGCGTCGAAAATTAGCCATAAAAACAATCGGCATACCTAGCAATAAGAAATCAGGACAAAAATCAGATATGTATAATAAAAAATTTTGGTCTGATCAACCACAAAGTAAAAGTTGGACAAACAAGTCGACTTAACACAAAAAAATTTGAGTCGACTGAGTCGTCGAAGTAAAAGTTGGACGAACAAGTCAACTTAATACAGAAAACTTCGAGTCGACTGAGTCATCTAGCCAACGAAGTAAAAATTGGACAAACGAGTCAACTTAACACAGTAAACTTCGAATCAAATGAGATGTCGAGCCAACAAAGTAAAAGTTGAACGAACAAGTCAACTTAACACATAAGACTTCGAGTCGACTGAGACGTCGAGCCAACGAAATATAAGTTGGACAAATGAGTCAAGCTAACGCAATAAACTTCGAGTCGACTGAGATGTCGAGCCAACGAAGTAAAAGTTGGACGAACAAGTCAACTTAACATAGTAAACTTCGAGTCGAATAATACGTCGAGTTAACGAAGTAAAAGATGAACGAACGAGTCAACTTAACACAAAAAACTTCGAATCGACTGATATGTCGAATCAATGAAGTAAAATTGAAGGAACAAATTGACATGATTCAAGGAACTACAGATCGACTGAACCAACAAGGCAAAGGTCGAGACCAAAAGTCAATTTTTTGCACAAACTCCAACGCACCAAGAAGGATAAAGTCGACCCATCCCTAGAAAATTCATGAATGAATTCGAAGTAAAGCTCGATACGACTACAACTGGACTAAAAAGGAGCAAACAACACACAACAAGTAGACAAGACAAACTATAGAAACATGCAATACCAAAAAACAAAGTTTTTTTCATTAACAATACTATTATGTTACATCCGGAGAAGAATATGAAAGAGAAGAAGAAGAAATGGAGGCAACCACAGGATCATCATCTACGGAAGGGAGAAAGTTTCTCTTCAGAAGGGGGGGGGGAGGCAATGGCTCTTCAACCACTGGGGCAGCTTATTCACTATCATCATATTCGAAAGCTTGATCAACCAAATGGTGGTACCTGGAAAAATCCATGCCAAGCCCCTCGATATAGTCAAGAAGCTCAACCTGCCCATCAATCACTCGCTTCCAATCTTTAGCTTCGACAATGCATAGCCTGTCCTTGACAGTAGCGAGTTCATTTTTGGTTGCGGCAAGCCGTCCTTCGGCGGTGTTAAAAATAATAGAAGTATCCACCTTGATCTCATCATAAGCTGCCTTCTCAGTGGATAACTCATTCTCCACATCACGTAGACGGGCATAAACCTCATCCAACTTGGCTTTCAAATACTCAAGCTCGACAACAGATTTATCCCAAATACTTTTCGCCTCAATCAACGAAGTTTGAGAAACCCTGACAATTTTCTCGAACTTTGTGCATTGCACTCTCAACACGTCGAATTGGGAAAAAATGTGAGAAAACACCAGCAACAGTGTTGCCAACCATCTTTCCAAAGAAACCACCTGGTCGTGACCATCTCTCCAAAAAAACCACCTGGTTGCGACCAGCTCGATAGACCGAGCTCATCACCCTTGCATAGGCAAGATGATTCACTCGTCCATTATCTGTTCAAGACCATAATCAAGGTGATCACATGGATCCAATACGGACATCGAAGGTTTTTTAACTGATTGCCTGTGTCATTCATTTATCAATTTACGTGCACCATCTTCCACGTCAAGTTGAGTGAACCAGCAAAACTTGTCGTTTGACTTGATACATATATTGTTTTGGGCTAGGCTCAGTCCAGCCAACTCGTGGATGAAGAACACGAGGATCCGGAAGCACTGAGGAATCACCCCCAACAGCCAAAAGGGCAGAAGGAACAACAATGACAATGGAAAAACAATTTTTACCCTCCCAACGAAGAGCAACCATAGCAGGAGCGTGACTAGTAGTGACGACGGGAGCAAGATAGTTCAGATGGGCAGGAGAAGAAACTAAGAATCCGGCCGCATCACTGATGTCAATAAAAGGAAAAAGAAGAGAGTGAACCACGAAACTCTGGCCACCACTAACAACCTCTTTAGACTGCTCCATTGCTAACTAAAGCATTTTATCATCAATAGCCTGGGGATCATCGTTAGACAATTCAGCAATGTCCAAAACGCCATAAGCAGAAATAAGTTTATTTTCATTGTCGTCCAACGGACGAATAGTCTCTTTCTCACTCCTCTCCGACACTAGCCTCATCTCTTCAACCTCCTCGAGAGATATGTGGTCATTTTTTACGACATCTTCGCAGGAAGGACTTGGACGAGAGGTAGCCTTCGTAACATCCTGACTAAGACTCGGACGGGTTGCAGTCCGAGTAGAACCATGAGTAAAAAGTCGCTTCTTCCTCGGAACCCGACCAAGATCTACCGACAATCGCCTCGATGGACTAATGGGCCTCGCAAGCTTCCTTTTTTCTGGAAGTCGAAACTACAACATTAACAGGAGCAACAATATCCATAACGTGCCTTCCGAATTCACTTTCCAATCAATGCTAGCACCACTAACACCGGCATGAGTAGCGCGAGTAGCAATATCCTCATCACGAGATTCAGTAAGCAATACCCGCTCCGCTTCATTCATAGTGTACAAACCGCTATGATCCAGGATGTCCTCAGAAAGAAATGCTTCCATAGGAAATCGAAGAAGCTTCAAGAATCGGTTACTGATCCTTTGCTCCTCCACAGTTAATTGAATATTCTTTCGTTTGTTGGGAACTCGGAATGATCGAAAATCAGACGACCTCGCAGTTGGAAGTAGTCAGAGTTAATAGAAGCATAAAACCAAGACCTTGACCAATCATGGATGTTATCATTAAGCTTATCGAAGCGGACATGAAAATGAAGGAAGTAGATATCCTTGGTTACCATCAGACCAACCACCGAATGCAAAACCCTCACAGTCAAAGGAATGTCGACAGAATAGCATCGCGTACGAAAAAACCATTACTCTCCAACCATTAGGACCCATTTGAGCAAGAGGAATGCCCAAGAAGTCCAGATACTCCCAAAACAGCTCTGGAACTGGAAAATGAAGGCTCGAAGAAAACACGCACGGATATAGCGCGATGTACCCAGACCTTGGATGGCAATGACTATCGTTCTGTCTAGGCAAGATAATCTCGAGATCGGGCGATAGATTGTAGTCAAAACGAAGGTTGTCCAGAGTCGCTTGAGAAGATTTCTTGGGAGAAAAATGAGCCTCACACATAGCTAGGGACTTACCCCTTAATGTATCACTAATATACATCGTTAAGGAACAAAAGAGCAAAAAGAACGAATAAGGCGAATGAAGAAACAAACCCTAATTTCAAAGATAGCGTAAAGAGGGACAACAAACCAGTCACGTCCCCTTTTATAGAAAAAAACAACAAAGGGAATGCTCATGGGATAACGTGCGAGATATGATGGCTACGTGAAATCCAAAAAATGTGCGCAAAAACGAATGGGCAAACAAAGAGTTGAGACACCAACCCACAAAAAGTTACTGACAACATTAAATACAAGGCAATGATGGAATTGAAAGATAAACCGGCACGAAGTCAGTGACCATGTCAGCATACCCACTAACTAAGGGGAGAGTAGCTGATGATACATCAAAATAGATCGATCATCGCGGCCATACACATGGCAAAAAAATCCATCGCGAGGATCTAGCGTCTCATCTACTGGGCCAACTCGCAAAACCCAAGAAGAATAAAACCAACCATAGAGGCCAGACAATGCCCAATATAAGAAGATATAATCAAAGTCTGAATCCAGGCCCGAACGAATCAAAACCCAAATCCAGGCCCGACACGAGTTCTCTCATAAAGAAGAGGAACGTTGCACCAAAAAAGAGTCATGGAGGGAGTTACGCCTCCACGGACGCATCTCCATCAAGGAGGATACTGTTACGAAAAACATCTCCTTCCGTTGCGTCTCACATGCTTAAGTCATGCAGAGAATTAATCGCGACCATTATAAAAGGTAAAGGGAACATTCAACACAGATATGCAACTTTAACTAAGTTTTGTCCATATTTACTTCATTATTCAAATAAAGTTGTTGACTTAAGTATTGGAGTGCTTTCGGCCACAAAAAAATGCGGTTCTTGACAATCTAACATCCGTTTTGCAAGTCAAACTTACAGGAAGACATTTTTTGGACACATCAATAATAATGAGACTAAAGTGGTCTCTTGCACTTAGGTTACCTTGTAGAGTTTGAGTAAGTTCGAAAAATAACTCAATCTTAAACTTCAATGACAAGTATCAAGTTCTGTTCTAGAGCTAAGGATGGTAATTTTCTTACATGAATAATTAATGGAGTTGCTATGTATAGCCGACTATCTGGCTCGGTTGCACCAACTCTTTGTTAAACCGTTTTTTTTTTTTTTTTTTTTTTAATGTTTTGCTTTGTTGCACCAAATTAAAATGTGTAACACCAACTTACATTTTTTATGAAACGATTTTATTGGTTGTCTTATTTTATTTTAGCAAAAAAAAAAAATCAATGACATTTGAAATTGGGTTCATGCATTTACATTGAATATGTGCTAGATTTGTAGATTTTTTTATTCACAACTATTGCAATGTTCTTAGAAGTTAGAACTACATCTAATTTTTTATTTATTTCAGTGACATTTTCTATTTTAATAATTGGAGTTGTGAATTCATTGTATGGTTGCTTGAAAAAATAACTACCAAGCCGATGAATGTAGAAGATGGAGAGGTGGCTAGGAGTTGTTTATCTTACTCCTAGCAATTAAATAATGTTGTTTTAGAGTTAACAAATAGTGGTTGGGTATACTAAGTAACTTTCATAAGTTAAATATGTAAACTAAAGTTGGTGCAATCGAACCAAAAGAGTGACTACACGTAGCAACTCCCATAATTAAATAATACATTTCTTTAACTTAAATGTAAAATCGATTAAGTATTATGTTTATAAACACAAGAGTTAACATGCAAAACATGTGCAAACCTGCCTAAACATGTGATGATGTTGCACGATAAGCAGGGGCGGATCTAGGATTGCAGACAAAGGGGGGCAAAAAAATTATTGATAATTTAATTCTTAAATATGATTAAAATAGAGTTTTAAAAGTGTTACAAGAGAAACATACATAATGAGTCAATGCAGATGCGCAGTAGATTTAGGTAAAAGCTCTCTGCGGGTTCTCATGTTCTAGTAATGCTGCATAATCACCCCATCATCGATGCCATTAAATATATCTTTCTCAACATATGTAATCAAACTATCTGCCATCCATTAATCTCCCATACGATTATGTAATCGATTCTTGACAATCTTCATAGCAGAAAAAGTTCTCTCGACACTGGCAGTTGCAACTGGTAATATTAAGGCTTAAGTAATAAGCCTATATTCATATTAAAAAATGCTATCCCAGATTCCCAAATTATCAAATTCGTAATGTAAATCAATAATTAACACATGAAAGAAAATGAACCTCACTAAATACCAAGAACTTGAGATAATGGCCTTTTCAGCAGATGAAATTAAATACTCACTTAAGCTTCAATGATCAAATACCCACTTTGTCAAAGCCTAAACAAATAAACAAATTAAATTAAATTAAAAATCAAATATGAAACTCTCCTGTATAAAGATGATAAATCAGATGCTTAAACAAACGTGAAATACCTCACCAAAGCTTAAAGAAATATGGAACAAAAGAAACAAATTTACCCCCTTGGATTTTTCTATCTCTTTCTTTGATTGATTAGAATAATATTTTGAATAAATTTAATAAAACGAAGTTCTTTCATCTCTGTCTCTTTTCTCTTTTTATCAAATCCAACCCCATACGACCAAACCAAACCCACTTCCAGTCTATGAGAAAATGAGACTCTGATATCTCTGAGTCACTCAGCTCACTCTTCATCTCTGAGAAAGTGAGACTCTGATATCTCTCTCATTTCTCAATTTGTTTTCATCAGTCTCAGAAAGATCGAGATCGAGTTTGATTTCATCAGATTCAGAGAGATTGAGAGGTCGAGATCGAGTTTGTTCGAGTTTGCTTTCATCAGATTCAGAGAGATCAAGAGATCGAGTTTGTTTTCATCAGACTCAGTGAGATCGAGAGGCCGAGTTTGTTTTCATCAGAGACTCGGAGAGATCGAGTTTTTATCAAAGATTTTGAGTTTGTTTCATCAGACTCTGAGGCAGATCCATGAGAGATCGAGCTCGGTGGGATCAGAGAGAGATCGAGTTTCTGATCTCTTTCGATTTTCTGATTCCATGATCTCTCTTTGAGATCTTTCTTTATCTCTCTCTGATCTCTCTCGAGTTTCTGATCTCTCAAAGTTGATTCGTTGTTTCAATTTTGGATCGCCAAAGAGGGAGACATAGACCCAAGGTAAGAAGAGATGTTAAAGCTTAAGGTGATTTTGTTGTTGTCCACTTGTCCTGTTGATTTCATTTAGAACCCATAATCAAACAAACTCACCTTGTTTTGCAGGGATATAGAAGAAGCTATTGTTGAGGACCGAAGGCGTGGAGGTGGAGATTAGAGGCGGCGACTCAATTTTTTTTCTTCAATTGTGATATGTGATCTATAATTGTAATCGTTGGTTTTATAAGAGGGGCAACATAAAATTTCTAAGGGAGGCATGATTGAAATTGTATAAACTTTGATAGATTTTTTTCAAAACCTAATTGACCCCCTTACCTAAGCTATAGATCCGCCCTTGACGATAAGATGAAGAATATGAAGGAAGTGGAAAAGCTTATTGAAAATTATTAATCGCATGCAAGTAATTAAGTATCCTACCTTAATTATTCTCATCAACAAAGGGCAGATATGCTCAATATAAAATACAGCTTCTTTTGAAGTGACAATGCCCCCACAAACCACTATGTCCATTTTAATAAAAATTGAATTAAGCGTATAAAGGAAAACAACTAGAAACCTGAGCTAAGCCGAAAAGTCTAAAACTTGGATAACTGTGGCAGTAACAAAATTAGAAACCTGAGCTAAGCTGAAAGTCTCAAACTAATGAGGTTTTTGGAGATACGAACATCCCAATCACATTACCTTTAGTGTCGCCTATGCATAACAAAACTACGGCGTATCCCAAAGGTAGGAGTAACGAGTAATCTTATGAAGGCTAGATGGTTCACTTAGCTTGGAAGCCTAGCTTTTAATTACATTTGAGGCGTTATACATCTTTTGATATATGCATCTATCACTAAAAACTGATAAGGCTACACACGATAATAGTAGTTCGTTTAAGGAATTTAGACCCTTATAGTCACATTCTTGCGCGTAGCTTGTAATGTGTAATACACTAATACCATAAAAAATAAAAAATAAAACATGATAATTTCTTTTATTTTTTCATTTCTTAATTAGTGGTGTTATAATCCCCATGTGGATTCTAATTGCGGAAGCTCAAATCTTACTGGTCACCAATGATCATCCATCTGATGATTACTCAGGATTGGTCCCAAAATAGATACCCTAATATATCATGTTTGGCCCCACCACAATCGTATCATCATAATCAGCTTCCGATGATGACATACAATTGTAGCAACACCCAAAGTTGATGCCACTGCACAACAGCAAAGCCATTATTTGATGTCAGTCAATCGATCCAACGACATCCATAACACCAAACCATAAATCTTACGAATCTCGGTGAAGCACATTGCTATTAGAACCAGTGTGCTGCACTGTGTTTTAAAATTACCGATGCATTGTCGGGTCACCGCATCAGCGCCACCCAATCCGCGACGGACATGTGTTACCACTCCACTTACCATTTACCACAACCACAACCACAAAAATGCAGTGGGGCCAATAGCGCATCAGCAAAGCACCATAGTGGAGCCTTTTGGACGCTCAATTCACCACAAAAGTATTGCTACGCGAGGATCCCACTTACCTCCCCTTTCGTTTATGCCACGTGTCACTCAGCTACCATGATCCCTTGATCATCATATGGGCCTTGGGCCTGATGATTGGGGGCCCACTCTCATGAGAGGTATTTTTCAAAGGAGGTGTTAGGGCTGAGGCCAACATGAGAGTGACATCACTTAAATTATTTGGATAGGAGGGGTCGATTTTGCATATAAATAGGGAGGGGTTCCCTTGTTGTTACTTAGGAGAATCCCAAGAACAAAATATCATTTGGAGTTCTTCCCTTTTAGCTTCCAAGTTCCACCATCCTTTGGTCCTTTGTGTTCTTCCTTTTCTTCATTACAGTACTTCAGAGTTTTGAGAAAATGGAGGGTCAAGGAAAGCTAGGAAGCCTCTTCCAACGATGCAAGCCTTATATAGCCATGATTTCGCTTCAATTTGGTTATGCCGGTATGAATATCATCACCAAGGTGTCCCTCAATAGAGGGATGAGTCACTATGTTTTAGTGGTGTATCGACATGCCTTTGCTACCATTGCTATAGCTCCCTTTGCAATTTTCCTAGAGAGGTATAATAATACTATACAAAATTGCGTTCATCGTGAACAAATAAATAAATAGTCCGACTTTCAAACTCTGGAAAGATTGAAAATCTAACTTGATCGTACGTACGCTTTGTTGGATTTCAGGAAAGTGAGACCTAGGATGACATTTCCCGTTTTCATGCAAATTTTCGTTCTTGCACTTCTTGGGTGAGCCTAATATTACTATATGTAAATTAAGTTTTGCACTTCATGTCATAGAAAATGGTGGTCACTAATTGCAAACGATTTTTTTCATGATCTCCAGACCTGTGATCGATCAAAATTTCTACTATGCTGGCCTAAAGTTCACTTCTCCTACCTTCTCTTGTGCGATGAGCAACATGTTGCCTGCAATGACATTTGTGATGGCAGTGCTATGCAGGTACTAAACGACAATGTTCACACATCTTCCTCTATCGTGTCATTGTTAATGACATATTTTCATAGTATTGGTGCTAACTTTTTGATGTCTTAATTTGTTAAAAAAGGATGGAGATAATAGACTGGAAAAAATTGAGATGCCAAGCAAAGGTGGTGGGAACCCTAGTGACAGTAGCCGGAGCCATGTTAATGACCTTGTACAAGGGACCCATAATGGAACTAGTGTGGGCCAAACATGCCGATGGACATGAATCAAATACACCAAGCACCAATGCACAGAGCGACGAAGATTGGCTTAAGGGTTCTATCCTCCTTATCTTTGCTACCCTTGCTTGGGCTGCTCTCTTCATTCTTCAGGCAATTACATTGAAGAGATACCCCGCTCACCTTTCACTTACTACCTTGATATGCTTCGTCGGTACCCTGCAATCCATTGCTGTCACCTTTGTTATGGAACACTCCCTCTCTGTTTGGTCTATCGGTTGGGACATGAACCTTCTTGCTGCTGCCTATGCTGTAAGTCTTTCCCCCTCTTCTTTCTTTCTCTATTTTCATTCTCTATTTATTTATTTATTGTCTTAATCGTAATTTCATATATAGGGAATTGTATCATCGAGCTTGGCATACTATGTACAAGGGCTAGTCATGAGGAAAAGAGGACCAGTTTTCGTTACTGCTTTCAGCCCTCTGATGATGATCGTCGTTGCCATCATGGGTTCTTTCATCCTTGCTGAGAAAATCTACTTGGGAGGGTAATTTTCTTTCTTAAAAAAAAAAAAATTTGTTAATCTAGAAGTAGTAATTATTTTTCTTTAATGGGTTATCTTATGATACAGAATTTGTGTACTTTATATTATCATGGATGTAAATATGTAATATTGAGATATTCTAAAGTGTTTGATTGTTGAACCAATCATTGATTATTTGGTGTTTTTGGTGCAGTGTTCTTGGTGCGGTTTTGATTGTTGTTGGGCTTTACTCTGTATTATGGGGAAAGTACAAGGAATTCAAGGAAAAGGAAGTTGAGATACCCGAACCAGTTAAAGGTGCCCAAAATAATGGTGGGATGATGATTGATGATATTGAAGCGAACAATGTTGAGATGGAGAAGGCGGATGCTAAGAAGAATAACTCTGTTACTGTGGCTGTTAATGTTCCCATCCCAGAGCCAACCATGAGAGCTAATGAAGCACTAAAGAACTAAAAGTAAATAGTGAAATATTGAGTATAAGATAACATGATATGGTAAAAGGGCATTTTAGTCATCCCACCGCTTACCTTTTTTTTTTCTTTTCTTTTTTGGGGTTTGGTGATGAGCTCTGTTTTGTTCTTCATGTAATCTGATGCTGAGAAATTTGGAAATGGAAACACTTCAAAAATATATCAAACAGAGTTGCTGCCTTTATTTGCCAAAATGGCAAAGCAAATTTGACTTTTGTATATTAGGAAAAAAGAAGAAGAAGACAAGAATAAAAGATGGAAAATGTGGAAAAAGATAAACATAAAAATAAATACCTTTCTCCATGGCATCCCACAATCACGCCCTCGATGCCTGGTCATTCACCGGCCTTGTTGGGGCATTTCTTGGTTGTGTTTTTTTTTGGAAAGCACGTTTCTCGATCTTTCCATAGTTTTTTTTGCTTCTCTGCAGTTCCACTCTCGCATTCTTCGCCACCAAATTCCTGGCCTTTTCGGGTTGATTCTTTTGTGCCCTTGTAATGGCCTCTTCGGCGTTCCCAATGAGTCCAGATCCTTCCATAGGCTCCTTGTTGATCTTCCCATTGACAAGGTCTCCTCTGTTCAATAGTAATTGATGATACATTAAAATAGATCGATCATCGTGGCTATACACATGGTGTAGAACATCCATCGCAAGGATCTAGCGTCTCATCTACTAGACTAGCTCGTAAAACCCAAAAAGAATAAAACCAACCATAAAGGCCCGACAAGGCCCACTATAAGAAGATATAATCAAAGTCCGAATCCAGACCCGAATGAATCAAAGACCAAATCCAGCTCCGACACGAGTTCTCTCATAAAGAAGAGGAACGTTGTACCAAAAAGAGTCGTGGAGGGAGTTACGCCTCCACAGATGCATTTCCATCAAGGAGGAGACTGTTAAAAAAAATATCTTCCATTGCGTCTCACATACTTAAGTCACACAAAGAATTAACTGCGACGGACATTTGACACATGTATGCAACTTTAACTGAGTTTTGTCTAGAGTTACTTCATTCTTCAAATAGAGCTGCTGACTTAAGCATCGGAGTGCCTTCAACAACCAAAATGGTGGTCATTAGCAGTCTAACATCTGTATTGTAGGTCAAACGCATCGGAAGACGATTTTTTGATGCATCGTTAATTCGGCGTTGTCCATGGGGAACGACAAGTTTCATTTCTAAAAAGAAGAACCACAGTGACGAAGTTCACCAAAATCTGATAAACGATCGACAAATTGTCAGATAAAATGACACACCCTACAGATCCCCACCCCGATGACGATAACAATAGCTCTTCTATTGGCGACAATGTATCACAAGCATCTCTCGAACAAGATATAGCTCAAATCATCGAGCCAATGACACCTGAGAATCAAGATCCACAACATGCAATAGTCTAGACAACCCCTACATCCAATGACTGAAGATAAGTCCCTTTTTTATGCTCTCAACTTGGAACCTCCAAAAGGCATGTCTGTCTTGTTGAAAACATACCAAAATCACATTTCTCTCGAAGAGATGAAAGCAGCCAGGAGGAAAAATGACCAAAAAAGATAGTCATTCGAGGAAACGAAAAAGAACGAAAGAAGACGAGATGATGGATCACGGGAGGATAGCATTCATTTGAAGAGGCATCGGAATGGTGGAAAAACCGATTCAAACCAGCAAGAGTCCAAGAAGTTGCAGTCAGCACGTCCCCGACACGAGCGAGTAACAAACGTGATGAAGAAGGCATACAAACCATATACAACCTTGAAAACAAGTCGAGCCAGTATACTAAAGCACATAGCAAAATGAGATAACATCAACTGGCCACTCAGGATGAGAGGAGACCCGGATATAAGATACAAAAACAAATATTGTTCCTTCCATAAGGATCATGGGCACGATACCGAAGACTGCTACAATCTAAAAGACGAAATCGAGCATTGGGTTCATAAAGTACGTCTCGACGAGTTCATGAAAAATGATAGACAAACAGCTCCAATAGAAGAAAAAAGTAGGTACCACTACGGGATAAAAAAAAAACCCAAAGAACTAATATACACCCTACACTGCATGGATGAAAGGAAACAAAATAGTCAACCCAACAGAAGAAGCAGCTAGAAATACCTCCCACTCGAGCTGATTTATATAAAAATTGGAGTACTAAGGAAACCAGACAAGCCATTTTACCGATGCATAGAACATGGAAAAGTTTGCATCAATCAACTAACGTGATTCAAGGACCCTAATGACGGATGCAAGCTCGACCCGAATCACCAACGACAAAATTGACAGCAACAGACTCTACCGAACCTCGGCAGCTGACACCAAACACGTAGCTAACATAAGCATGATTGGACAATGTGGTGCTGATGTGAGCATGATTGGACAATTTGGTGTTGATGTGAGTATGATTGGACAGTTTGGTGTTGACGTGAGCGTGATTGGACAGTTTGGCGCTGATGTGAGCATGATCGGACAAATCAACACCGCTCAGCTACTGGATCGAAAACACCCCTAGTTTGTTAGCTAGGACAGCATATACGACAAGCGATTAAAGCACAACCCATGGAAAATATGGCAAATAAAGGTGTATGGGGCAAAGGAAGACAAAGGAAGACAAAGCGAATTGACATCAACCAAGCAAAGGAAGACAAAGCGAATCGCTTTTCAACCCAGCATAAATGCTTCAACAGTTAGGGCTGGTCAGAGCATCTGAAAGGCAATATCAATAAAATTACAAATTCGGAATCCCCATTTTATGCTTGGATGATAAGATAAAGGCGTCGAAAATTAGCCATAAAAACAATCGGCATACCTAGCAATAAGAAATCAGGACAAAAATCAGATATGTATAATAAAAAATTTTGGTCTGATCAACCACAAAGTAAAAGTTGGACAAACAAGTCGACTTAACACAAAAAAATTTGAGTCGACTGAGTCGTCGAAGTAAAAGTTGGACGAACAAGTCAACTTAATACAGAAAACTTCGAGTCGACTGAGTCATCTAGCCAACGAAGTAAAAATTGGACAAACGAGTCAACTTAACACAGTAAACTTCGAATCAAATGAGATGTCGAGCCAACAAAGTAAAAGTTGAACGAACAAGTCAACTTAACACATAAGACTTCGAGTCGACTGAGACGTCGAGCCAACGAAATATAAGTTGGACAAATGAGTCAAGCTAACGCAATAAACTTCGAGTCGACTGAGATGTCGAGCCAACGAAGTAAAAGTTGGACGAACAAGTCAACTTAACATAGTAAACTTCGAGTCGAATAATACGTCGAGTTAACGAAGTAAAAGATGAACGAACGAGTCAACTTAACACAAAAAACTTCGAATCGACTGATATGTCGAATCAATGAAGTAAAATTGAAGGAACAAATTGACATGATTCAAGGAACTACAGATCGACTGAACCAACAAGGCAAAGGTCGAGACCAAAAGTCAATTTTTTGCACAAACTCCAACGCACCAAGAAGGATAAAGTCGACCCATCCCTAGAAAATTCATGAATGAATTCGAAGTAAAGCTCGATACGACTACAACTGGACTAAAAAGGAGCAAACAACACACAACAAGTAGACAAGACAAACTATAGAAACATGCAATACCAAAAAACAAAGTTTTTTTCATTAACAATACTATTATGTTACATCCGGAGAAGAATATGAAAGAGAAGAAGAAGAAATGGAGGCAACCACAGGATCATCATCTACGGAAGGGAGAAAGTTTCTCTTCAGAAGGGGGGGGGGGGGGGGGAGGCAATGGCTCTTCAACCACTGGAGCAGCTTATTCACTATCATCATATTCGAAAGCTTGATCAACCAAATGGTGGTACCTGGAAAAATCCATGCCAAGCCCCTCGATATAGTCAAGAAGCTCAACCTGCCCATCAATCACTCGCTTCCAATCTTTAGCTTCGACAATGCATAGCCTGTCCTTGACAGTAGCGAGTTCATTTTTGGTTGCGGCAAGCCGTCCTTCGGCGGTGTTAAAAATAATAGAAGTATCCACCTTGATCTCATCATAAGCTGCCTTCTCAGTGGATAACTCATTCTCCACATCACGTAGACGGGCATAAACCTCATCCAACTTGGCTTTCAAATACTCAAGCTCGACAACAGATTTATCCCAAATACTTTTCGCCTCAATCAACGAAGTTTGAGAAACCCTGACAATTTTCTCGAACTTTGTGCATTGCACTCTCAACACGTCGAATTGGGAAAAAATGTGAGAAAACACCAGCAACAGTGTTGCCAACCATCTTTCCAAAGAAACCACCTGGTCGTGACCATCTCTAAAAAAAAACCACCTGGTTGCGACCAGCTCGATAGACCGAGCTCATCACCCTTGCATAGGCAAGATGATTCACTCGTCCATTATCTGTTCAAGACCATAATCAAGGTGATCACATGGATCCAATACGGACATCGAAGGTTTTTTAACTGATTGCCTGTGTCATTCATTTATCAATTTACGTGCACCATCTTCCACGTCAAGTTGAGTGAACCAGCAAAACTTGTCGTTTGACTTGATACATATATTGTTTTGGGCTAGGCTCAGTCCAGCCAACTCGTGGATGAAGAACACGAGGATCCGGAAGCACTGAGGAACCACCCCCAACAGCCAAAAGGGCAGAAGGAACAACAATGACAATGGAAAAACAATTTTTACCCTCCCAACGAAGAGCAACCATAGCAGGAGCGTGACTAGTAGTGACGACGGGAGCAAGATAGTTCAGATGGGCAGGAGAAGAAACTAAGAATCCGGCCGCATCACTGATGTCAATAAAAGGAAAAAGAAGAGAGTGAACCACGAAACTCTGGCCACCACTAACAACCTCTTTAGACTGCTCCATTGCTAACTAAAGCATTTTATCATCAATAGCCTGGGGATCATCGTTAGACAATTCAGCAATGTCCAAAACGCCATAAGCAGAAATAAGTTTATTTTCATTGTCGTCCAACGGACGAATAGTCTCTTTCTCACTCCTCTCCGACACTAGCCTCATCTCTTCAACCTCCTCGAGAGATATGTGGTCATTTTTTACGACATCTTCGCAGGAAGGACTTGGACGAGAGGTAGCCTTCGTAACATCCTGACTAAGACTCGGACGGGTTGCAGTCCGAGTAGAACCATGAGTAAAAAGTCGCTTCTTCCTCGGAACCCGACCAAGATCTACCGACAATCGCCTCGATGGACTAATGGGCCTCGCAAGCTTCCTTTTTTCTGGAAGTCGAAACTACAACATTAACAGGAGCAACAATATCCATAACGTGCCTTCCGAATTCACTTTCCAATCAATGCTAGCACCACTAACACCGGCATGAGTAGCGCGAGTAGCAATATCCTCATCACGAGATTCAGTAAGCAATACCCGCTCCGCTTCATTCATAGTGTACAAACCGCTATGATCCAGGATGTCCTCAGAAAGAAATGCTTCCATAGGAAATCGAAGAAGCTTCAAGAATCGGTTACTGATCCTTTGCTCCTCCACAGTTAATTGAATATTCTTTCGTTTGTTGGGAACTCGGAATGATCGAAAATCAGACGACCTCGCAGTTGGAAGTAGTCAGAGTTAATAGAAGCATAAAACCAAGACCTTGACCAATCATGGATGTTATCATTAAGCTTATCGAAGCGGACATGAAAATGAAGGAAGTAGATATCCTTGGTTACCATCAGACCAACCACCGAATGCAAAACCCTCACAGTCAAAGGAATGTCGACAGAATAGCATCGCGTACGAAAAAACCATTACTCTCCAACCATTAGGACCCATTTGAGCAAGAGGAATGCCCAAGAAGTCCAGATACTCCCAAAACAGCTCTGGAACTGGAAAATGAAGGCTCGAAGAAAACACGCACGGATATAGCGCGATGTACCCAGACCTTGGATGGCAATGACTATCGTTCTGTCTAGGCAAGATAATCTCGAGATCGGGCGATAGATTGTAGTCAAAACGAAGGTTGTCCAGAGTCGCTTGAGAAGATTTCTTGGGAGAAAAATGAGCCTCACACATAGCTAGGGACTTACCCCTTAATGTATCACTAATATACATCGTTAAGGAACAAAAGAGCAAAAAGAACGAATAAGGCGAATGAAGAAACAAACCCTAATTTCAAAGATAGCGTAAAAAGGGACAACAAACCAGTCACGTCCCCTTTTATAGAAAAAAACAACGAAGGGAATGCTCATGGGATAACGTGCGAGATATGATGGCTACGTGAAATCCAAAAAATGTGCGCAAAAACGAATGGGCAAACAAAGAGTTGGGACACCAACCCACAAAAAGTTACTGACAACATTAAATACAAGGCAATGATGGAATTGAAAGATAAACCAGCACGAAGTTAGTGACCATGTCAGCATACCCACTAACTAAGGGGAGAGTAGCTGATGATACATCAAAATAGATCGATCATCGCGGCCATACACATGGCAAAAAAATCCATCGCGAGGATCTAGCGTCTCATCTACTGGGCCAACTCGCAAAACCCAAGAAGAATAAAACCAACCATAGAGGCCAGACAATGCCCAATATAAGAAGATATAATTAAAGTCTGAATCCAGGCCCGAACGAATCAAAACCCAAATCCAGGTCCGACACGAGTTCTCTCATAAAGAAGAGGAACGTTGCACCAAAAAAGAGTCATGGAGGGAGTTACGCCTCCACGGACGCATCTCCATCAAGGAGGATACTGTTACGAAAAACATCTCCTTCCGTTGCGTCTCACATGCTTAAGTCATGCAGAGAATTAATCGCGACCATTATAAAAGGTAAAGGGAACATTCAACACAGATATGCAACTTTAACTAAGTTTTGTCCATATTTACTTCATTATTCAAATAAAGTTGTTGACTTAAGTATTGGAGTGCTTTCGGCCACAAAAAAATGCGGTTCTTGACAATCTAACATCCGTTTTGCAAGTCAAACTTACAGGAAGACATTTTTTGGACACATCAATAATAATGAGACTAAAGTGGTCTCTTGCACTTAGGTTACCTTGTAGAGTTTGAGTAAGTTCGAAACATAACTCAATCTTAAACTTCAATGACAAGTATCAAGTTCTGTTCTAGAGCTAAGGATGGTAATTTTCTTACATGAATAATTAATGGAGTTGCTATGTATAGCCGACTATCTGGCTCGGTTGCACCAACTCTTTGTTAAACCGTTTTTTTTTTTTTTTTTTTAATGTTTTGCTTTGTTGCACCAAATTAAAATGTGTAACACCAACTTACATTTTTTATGAAACGATTTTATTGGTTGTCTTATTTTATTTTAGCAAAAAAAAAAAAATCAATGACATTTGAAATTGGGTTCATGCATTTACATTGAATATGTGCTAGATTTGTAGATTTTTTTATTCACAACTATTGCAATGTTCTTAGAAGTTAGAACTACATCTAATTTTTTATTTATTTCAGTGACATTTTCTATTTTAATAATTGGAGTTGTGAATTCATTGTATGGTTGCTTGAAAAAATAACTACCAAGCCGATGAATGTAGAAGATGGAGAGGTGGCTAGGAGTTGTTTATCTTACTCCTAGCAATTAAATAATGTTGTTTTAGAGTTAACAAATAGTGGTTGGGTATACTAAGTAACTTTCATAAGTTAAATATGTAAACTAAAGTTGGTGCAATCGAACCAAAAGAGTGACTACACGTAGCAACTCCCATAATTAAATAATACATTTCTTTAACTTAAATGTAAAATCGATTAAGTATTATGTTTATAAACACAAGAGTTAACATGCAAAACATGTGCAAACCTGCCTAAACATGTGATGATGTTGCACGATAAGCAGGGGCGGATCTAGGATTGCAGACAAAGGGGGGCAAAAAAATTATTGATAATTTAATTCTTAAATATGATTAAAATAGAGTTTTAAAAGTGTTACAAGAGAAACATACATAATGAGTCAATGCAGATGCGCAGTAGATTTAGGTAAAAGCTCTCTGCGGGTTCTCATGTTCTAGTAATGCTGCATAATCACCCCATCATCGATGCCATTAAATATATCTTTCTCAACATATGTAATCAAACTATCTGCCATCCATTAATCTCCCATACGATTATGTAATCGATTCTTGACAATCTTCATAGCAGAAAAAGTTCTCTCGACACTGGCAGTTGCAACTGGTAATATTAAGGCTTAAGTAATAAGCCTATATTCATATTAAAAAATGCTATCCCAGATTCCCAAATTATCAAATTCGTAATGTAAATCAATAATTAACACATGAAAGAAAATGAACCTCACTAAATACCAAGAACTTGAGATAATGGCCTTTTCAGCAGATGAAATTAAATACTCACTTAAGCTTCAATGATCAAATACCCACTTTGTCAAAGCCTAAACAAATAAACAAATTAAATTAAATTAAAAATCAAATATGAAACTCTCCTGTATAAAGATGATAAATCAGATGCTTAAACAAACGTGAAATACCTCACCAAAGCTTAAAGAAATATGGAACAAAAGAAAAAAATTTACCCTCTTGGATTTTTCTATCTCTTTCTTTGATTGATTAGAATAATATTTTGAATAAATTTAATAAAACGAAGTTCTTTCATCTCTGTCTCTTTTCTCTTTTTATCAAATCCAACCCCATACGACCAAACCAAACCCACTTCCAGTCTATGAGAAAATGAGACTCTGATATCTCTGAGTCACTCAGCTCACTCTTCATCTCTGAGAAAGTGAGACTCTGATATCTCTCTCATTTCTCAATTTGTTTTCATCAGTCTCAGAAAGATCGAGATCGAGTTTGATTTCATCAGATTCAGAGAGATTGAGAGGTCGAGATCGAGTTTGTTCGAGTTTGCTTTCATCAGATTCAGAGAGATCAAGAGATCGAGTTTGTTTTCATCAGACTCAGTGAGATCGAGAGGCCGAGTTTGTTTTCATCAGAGACTCGGAGAGATCGAGTTTTTATCAAAGATTTTGAGTTTGTTTCATCAGACTCTGAGGCAGATCCATGAGAGATCGAGCTCGGTGGGATCAGAGAGAGATCGAGTTTCTGATCTCTTTCGATTTTCTGATTCCATGATCTCTCTTTGAGATCTTTCTTTATCTCTCTCTGATCTCTCTCGAGTTTCTGATCTCTCAAAGTTGATTCGTTGTTTCAATTTTGGATCGCCAAAGAGGGAGACATAGACCCAAGGTAAGAAGAGATGTTAAAGCTTAAGGTGATTTTGTTGTTGTCCACTTGTCCTGTTGATTTCATTTAGAACCCATAATCAAACAAACTCACCTTGTTTTGCAGGGATATAGAAGAAGCTATTGTTGAAGACCGAAGGCGTGGAGGTGGAGATTAGAGGCGGCGACTCAATTTTTTTTCTTCAATTGTGATATGTGATCTATAATTGTAATCGTTGGTTTTATAAGAGGGGCAACATAAAATTTCTAAGGGAGGCATGATTGAAATTGTATAAACTTTGATAGATTTTTTTCAAAACCTAATTGACCCCCTTACCTAAGCTATAGATCCGCCCTTGACGATAAGATGAAGAATATGAAGGAAGTGGAAAAGCTTATTGAAAATTATTAATCGCATGCAAGTAATTAAGTATCCTACCTTAATTATTCTCATCAACAAAGGGCAGATATGCTCAATATAAAATACAGCTTCTTTTGAAGTGACAATGCCCCCACAAACCACTATGTCCATTTTAATAAAAATTGAATTAAGCGTATAAAGGAAAACAACTAGAAACCTGAGCTAAGCCGAAAAGTCTAAAACTTGGATAACTGTGGCAGTAACAAAATTAGAAACCTGAGCTAAGCTGAAAGTCTCAAACTAATGAGGTTTTTGGAGATACGAACATCCCAATCACATTACCTTTAGTGTCGCCTATGCATAACAAAACTACGGCGTATCCCAAAGGTAGGAGTAACGAGTAATCTTATGAAGGCTAGATGGTTCACTTAGCTTGGAAGCCTAGCTTTTAATTACATTTGAGGCGTTATACATCTTTTGATATATGCATCTATCACTAAAAACTGATAAGGCTACACACGATAATAGTAGTTCGTTTAAGGAATTTAGACCCTTATAGTCACATTCTTGCGCGTAGCTTGTAATGTGTAATACCATAAAAAAAAAAAAACATGATAATTTCTTTTATTTTTTCATTTCTTAATTAGTGGTGTTATTACCCCATGTGGATTCTAATTGCGGAAGCTCAAATCTTACTGGTCACCAATGATCATCCATCTGATGATTACTCAGGATTGGTCCCAAAATAGATACCCTAATATATCATGTTTGGCCCCACCACAATCGTATCATCATAATCAGCTTTCGATGATGACATACAATTGTAGCAACACCCAAAGTTGATGCGACTGCACAACAGCAAAGCCATTATTTGATGTCAGTCAATCGATCCAACGACATCCATAACACCAAACCATAAATCTTACGAATCTCGGTGAAGCACATTGCTATTAGAACCAGTGTGCTGCACTGTGTTTTAAAATTACCGATGCATTGTCGGGTCACCGCATCAGCGCCACCCAATCCGCGACGGACATGTGTTACCACTCCACTTACCATTTACCACAACCACAACCACAAAAATGCAGTGGGGGCCAAGAACAAAATATCATTTGGAGTTCTTCCCTTTTAGCTTCCAAGTTCCACCATCCTTTGGTCCTTTGTGTTCTTCCTTTTCTTCATTACAGTACTTCAGAGTTTTGAGAAAATGGAGGGTCAAGGAAAGCTAGGAAGCCTCTTCCAACGATGCAAGCCTTATATAGCCATGATTTCGCTTCAATTTGGTTATGCCGGTATGAATATCATCACCAAGGTGTCCCTCAATAGAGGGATGAGTCACTATGTTTTAGTGGTGTATCGACATGCCTTTGCTACCATTGCTATAGCTCCCTTTGCAATTTTCCTAGAGAGGTATAATAATACTATACAAAATTGTGTTCATCATGAACAAATAAATAAATAGTCCGACTTTCAAACTCTGGAAAGATTGAAAATCTAACTTGATCGTACGTACGCTTTGTTGGATTTCAGGAAAGTGAGACCTAGGATGACATTTCCCGTTTTCATGCAAATTTTCGTTCTTGCACTTCTTGGGTGAGCCTAATATTACTACTATATGTAAATTAAGTTTTGCACTTCATGTCATAGAAAATGGTGGTCACTAATTGCAAATGACTTTTTTCATGATCTCCAGACCTGTGATCGATCAAAATTTCTACTATGCTGGCCTAAAGTTCACTTCTCCTACCTTCTCTTGTGCGATGAGCAACATGTTGCCTGCAATGACATTTGTGATGGCAGTGCTATGCAGGTACTAAACGACAATGTTCACACATCTTCCTCTATCGTGTCATTGTTAATGACATATTTTCATAGTATTGGTGCTAACTTTTTGATGTCTTAATTTGTTAAAAAAGGATGGAGATAATAGACTGGAAAAAATTGAGATGCCAAGCAAAGGTGGTGGGAACCCTAGTGACAGTAGCCGGAGCCATGTTAATGACCTTGTACAAGGGACCCATAATGGAACTAGTGTGGGCCAAACATGCCGATGGACATGAATCAAATACACCAAGCACCAATGCACAGAGCGACGAAGATTGGCTTAAGGGTTCTATCCTCCTTATCTTTGCTACCCTTGCTTGGGCTGCTCTCTTCATTCTTCAGGCAATTACATTGAAGAGATACCCCGCTCACCTTTCACTTACTACCTTGATATGCTTCGTCGGTACCCTGCAATCCATTGCTGTCACCTTTGTTATGGAACACTCCCTCTCTGTTTGGTCTATCGGTTGGGACATGAACCTTCTTGCTGCTGCCTATGCTGTAAGTCTTTCCCCCTCTTCTTTCTTTCTCTATTTTCATTCTCTATTTATTTATTTATTGTCTTAATCGTAATTTCATATATAGGGAATTGTATCATCGAGCTTGGCATACTATGTACAAGGGCTAGTCATGAGGAAAAGAGGACCAGTTTTCGTTACTGCTTTCAGCCCTCTGATGATGATCGTCGTTGCCATCATGGGTTCTTTCATCCTTGCTGAGAAAATCTACTTGGGAGGGTAAAATTTTCTTTCTTAAAAAAAAATCGGTGATAGCAGAAATTTTCTACTTTATATTCTCATGGATGTAATATTGAGATATTATGAAGTGTTTGATTGATGAACCAATCATTGATTATTTGTTGTTTTTGGTGCAGTGTTCTTGGTGCAGTTTTGATTGTTGTTGGGCTTTACTCTGTATTATGGGGAAAGTACAAGGAATTCAAGGAAAAGGAAGTTGAGATACCCGAACCAGTTAAAGGTGCCCAAAATAATGGTGGGATGATGATTGAAGATATTGAAGCGAACAATGTTGAGATGGAGAACGCGGATGCTTACAAGATTAACTCTGTTACAGTGGATGTTAATGTTCCCATCCCAGAGCCAACCATGAGAGCTAACGAAGCACCAAAGAACTAAACGTAAATAGTGAAATATAGAGTATAAGATAACATGATATGGTGAAAGGGCATTTTAGTCATCTCACCGCTTACGTTTTTTTCTCTTATTTATTTTTTTTGGTTTTGGTGATGAGCTCTGTTTCGTTCTTCATGTAATCCGATGCTGAGAAATTTGGAAATGGAAACACTTTAAAAATATATTTCCCTCTTTTAATTTTTCTTTCCTCATCAATAATATGCATTTCGACAAAGTTTAAAAATGTTAAAATGCCATTATAGCTATCAAACAGAGTAGCTGCCTTTATTTGCCAAAATGGCAAAGCAAATTTGACTTCTGTATTAGGAAAAAAGAAGAAGAAAAATAAAAGATGGAAATGTGAAAAAAGATATATAAACATAAAAATAAAATGAAGTAACGCATCTTCTTACCAACTAAGTTGGCACCCTAAAAGTGATCTAACGTATCATCCATCTCCGTCGTCTATAACTTAACTATGTTTACAATATTGAATTGAAGACCTACTTGAAATTAAACAGAAAGTTAGCAGCCTTAAGTTTCTCACTGCATTGGGTAATATATTGCCTCTGATCTTAAACTTAATAATCTCGAGGCATTTGCCAATGACACTCTTGATTGTTGATAATTTGCACAGCTTTCATACTACAATTCTGAAAAATAATTCTGTCATGGAGTTTGATTTGAGAGGGTGAAGGCAACATTTCTTGTTAACGAGGACATGCATCATGTACATATCTATCGTTCATTTGTCCTCTGAAGTCTGAACTACGTATGTCCTGTTAAATTGTTATAATGTACATAGATATCGTTCAATGGTCCTCTGAAGTCTGAAATATGTACATTGTGTCAAATTGTTTCAAAATACATAGCTATTGTTGCTTTTCATATCTGAAGTCTGAAGTACATTTAATTTTGTTATTCAATTACATTCAAACACCGTTATTTTGTGTCTAGATTCATAGCCAGAGGTGGAATCACTGTTCCAACTGAAATAAAAAGAATTCCTAATAGAATTCAGAAATAAATGTTGGCCACAACCTGCTATAATTAGATATCTCTTTGAAATGTTTAGTCTAAAACAATGATGAACTAATCTATAACGCTTTGTTTTATATAGCAGATTCAATCATAAATAAGCCATAGATATGTGACTTATCTGGATATAGATCGCGATTCTTATGTAGTGTCACCTTATTCTACTGTTGATATATATATGAGATGATGATATCGACATTTCCATCAATGATTTAAAAGGCGCATTTCAATTTTGTTTGGAATTTTTATTTGTTGTGCTGGTGGGAGAAATCACTAAGTATGATGCAGATTCCACTTACAGACCATAATGGTTGACAAGAAGAAGTTTTTTATGGCTGTCGAATCCCATTTTGCATCTGATGCTTTCCCAGGTCCCTTAATCCCCTCCCCAATCAATCTAATAAGCGAATCAAAATGGTGAATGTTTGGCAATGATCATGAAGTTTATTCTGAATAGACTCCCACTAGTCGTCACCAATAAAGTAGGGCATCATCAGAAGGGATTAGTTTTATGATCTCTCTCTAATAACATAATGTATACGCAACATGTGAATTTTATTTATTTATTTTAAGGCAAACAAAGTTGTAGAAAGCATGATATGTCAAAAGGCAATGCTAAAATGCCTTCGAGTATATTATATAAAGGTCTGACATTTCAGAGGTGCCCCTCCACACTGGAAGTTTTAAAAAAAAAAAAAAAATATATATATATATATATATATATATATATATATATTGTATATTTCACATGTAAAATTGGTATCTATTTAAGATTTGGTATCTGAAAATTAGAATTCAATATCCTTCTAATTTAATCTATTCCCTTACTTTTAACTTGGAATCATGTGTGTGGGAACATTACCAAATGGTGTACTTTAATTTTGCAGCTTCTAAGCTGACGTATATTCTTTTAGATATGGCAAACACCATGCTCATTCTCGACAGATGATGAAAGAAAATGACACAAAGTTTGGAAAATGCAACCACCAACAATCCCACCTACAAAATTCCATCCATCAACTTTATGGCTTATTAGATCAAATATTATGTATCGATCGATTGATGTGTGGTTTCGTTCCCATTTTATAGGATTGTGAGTTTTTATTCATTTATGCCAAGCTACATTTTTTAGGAAAAATAAGTGAAAAATGATTTTATTATTCTAAAATATATATATATGACATACTCAAATGCAAGTTTCTAATTTGAGGCCCCAACCAAGTTATCAAAGTATGTGCTAGACCCTAAAGCAATTGAAACGTGGTACATGATAATGATAGACAATTACTCATTGGAAAATGACCTTTTTATAACCTCCCTTTTAATTTCCAAACAAAATATGTAACTTTTTCATGTTTCAGGCTGCCTTTCAAATATATGCTAAGATATATACAATGGATCCACCCTTCCATCAACCCCCATTGAACTATCAACTTGCTTGTCCTTCCCCTTACAAAACCTATCCAAATGTGTAAAGAATTGTATTGAAAATATTGTTCCCCATTCATTGAATAGAATACAAGCTTATATAGAGCTAACTTTGACATAACCTATTAGAAATAGGAAACCTAGCAAACTTAGGAAACCAAAATACAATAGGAAATTTAACCAAACTTAGGAAACCAAAATACAATAGGAAAGTCTTCCTAACCCATTCTGTAACACTTTTCTATTCTGTAACATAGGTAGACTTCTATTCTATGACACTTTCCTATGTTGTAACATAGGTAGACTTCTATTCTCTAACACCCCCCCCCCCCCCCGCAAGCTGGACATGTAGATGCAGACGAAATGTGCAGCTTGGAGGAAACTTTGAAGACCTATTTGGTGATGAAATCATTATCGTCAAGTCTGGACGAGTCCTGGTATTGCTCAATTCGAGTGGTATTGCTCAAGTCGAGACAACATAGATTTTGGTATTGCTCAATTTGAGTGGTATAGCTCAATTCGAGACAACATAGATTTTGGTAATGCTCAATTTGAGTGGTATAGCTCAATTCGAGACAACATAGATTTTGGTATTGCTCAAGTTGAGTGGTATTGCTCAAGTCGAGACAACATAGATTTTGGTATTGCTCAATTCGAGTGGTATTGCTCAAATCGAAACAACATAGATTTTGGTATTGCTCAATTCGAGACAACACATATTTTGGTATTGCTGGCCCCCCTTCCTTGATTGAATTGCAGGTTGGCGGCGTGTTGCTGATATGCATGAAGTTGTTGTAGAGTGCAATTTCCCTTCAATTTAGTTGAACTTTGCTGTCGAGGATGTTTCTCCTGCTGTCATCCCTCCCCCGCCTCTTGCATAGTTTTCAGAGGCGGGGAAGAGCTTGAATCCCCAGAGTCTTAGGTCACCAAAGAAAGTAGCTCTGATACCATGTAAAGAATTATATTGAAAATATTGTTTTCCATTCATTGAATAGAATACAAGCTTATATAGAGCTAACTTTGACATAACCTATTAGAAATAGGAAACCTAGCAAACTTAGGAAACCAAAATACAATAGGAAATTTAACCAAACTTAGGAAACCAAAATACAATAGGAAAGTCTTCCTAACCCATTCTGTAACACTTTTCTATTCTGTAACATAGGTAGACTTCTATTCTATGACACTTTCCTATGTTGTAACATAGGTAGACTTCTATTCTCTAACAAAATGAAATGAACAACTTGATGAAATCAACCACCCCAGTATTTCCATGTTTTAAATAATGGAAAAAGGAGAGAACCCCTTTTCGAAGTTTCTTCAAAGAAAGATAGAGAAACCCTAATTTGGCTCAAATAGGGTTTAAGCCGACAGATTGGGACTTCAAATTACTTCTTTTTATCTTTTTCTTTTTCTTTTTTAATCCCTTAAGCCCTCATATTCCTAATGTTATAGACTGAGTACGAACCCTGAACTTGTGATTTCATCCGTCACAAATCTACCGATAAGTTAGTACCTCATTGGCTAAGTCGGCAGCTTTTAACCTCATATAACATAGTTATGTGGGTCAAGTGGGAAGCTTGGAACCTCATATTACATAGTGCATGTCACATTCATGAAATTAGACAAGATGATTACATATTTGAAGAAATTTTTTCTTGATGAGTACAGCAAATAATCCACTTAACAAAAAAATGTTTAATCTGCATGGAAATCACTTACTAAACAACATCTATTCTCCACATATCTTTGTTGTAAAAATTCTTCTTGTTCTTTTTAATTTTTTTTTTTTTTTCTCTCAAAAGCACTTTTTGGTGGGGAGCATTTTGTCTTATTGATAGGAGACACCAAACAAAGCAAAACCACTTCTTTACATCACACCCCACCTTTGTCACCTGAAATAGTGAATAAAAATACACTTTGATTGCAATGGTGATCTTGATTTAGGTGGTCATGATTTGTGACTTTGATGAACTTAAAACTCTTTTCAAAATAGTATTTAAAATACCCATTATTGTAAAATAATCAGATTATATGACCCAAAATCTTCAATTAATAATGAGATTTGTGATGTTGCTTTTATAAAATAGTAAGATTTGGAACAAATGACTATTATTAATTAATAACTTTTAGAGCCAATTGGATCTTGTCTCACTACTGTCGATTTCTATCCTAAAAATATGGCTGATAAATAAAAATTACTTTAAAATATCACTACACCAAATTGACATTTTTGTAACAATCTTCAAAACAATATCACTTTTGAACTGTAACAATCCATTTAACATTTTTACACATTTTCACAAACAAAATGATACAATAATTGTATCATCATTAAGAGTATGGTTATAAAAGTGATACTATTCATGGTAATCCAACTTATTGTATCGTTTTTTTTGTGTTACTGTTTTTCATTTTTTTTGACTAAATTTAGTTTTGACTTAAAATTGTTTGGTGGATTGTAACATCTCAAAAATGATACTGTTTTGAGAATTGTTACAAAATTGTCAATTTTGTGTAGTGTATTAACTAAGCCCTAAAACCAGGTTAAAAAAAATCTGATTAAATTATGAAACCATAAATTATTCATCAATGGATATGTGTCGATGAATCAACCAAAGTTTTAGTGGAGTAATTTACTAGAGCTTAGTATTTTATTATCCATAGTATAATATGAGGTCACAAAACCAATTATTAGTACATTCCATCATAATGAGGTTGCATCATCAAACATATACTATTTTTTCTTCTTTCTCTTCGAACTAAGATTAACAATAAGATTAAGATTCGATTATCATAACGTCACCAATGTTAGTTGGTGAAAGGATGAAGTCTTTGTGGTTCAATGTGGATGCTAAATGTGTTGGATTAGCAATATCTTTTTTAACCTAATAATGTATTAAGGATTTAATGGAAAAGTCCAATGACAAATATGGATGGATCATGGGGGTGACCAAGCACACTAACTCAACCGAGGTTTGAGTTTACGTATCTCTAATGCAAGCCACAAAAAATATAATCCACAGTTACTAATACTATTAATAATCAAAGTTAATGAATCATTTGATAGGTGACGCAGGGAATAAAGTTAGAACAAATTCCACGATTTAGCCTAATCCACATTGTTCTTAAAAGAAATTAAAAAAGCAAATGTCTGATGTCAAGGAATGAGAATTAGGGTTTTATCAAGAATCTCTCTTAATGGTTAAATTCTATGCCCAAATATTTTTTTAGTTGAATTTTATGTGCATGTTTGGTATCTTTCGACTTCTTAGGTTATATTCACATGTTTCTCTAGAAGTGCTTGTACTAATCATATATAATTAGTAATATTATATTGATCTAGTAATGGCCAGTTTCAACAGGATTTTAATATGTAGCTCTTCGTAATCATGAAATGTTAGTATTTAGATAAATAATAGTGGTACAATAAGGCTGAGGGTTCCTGGAAAGTGAATTAAGTTGGTGGTTTTTGCACCAATCTAAAGTATGTAACATTGATTTAATTTTTTAATATAAATCATTTGATGGTGAAAATTTTCTTGTCTAAGTGTGTTAATTAACTCTTGAATGAAAGAACAAAAATACCAATTATCTATTAAACTAAAATTCAGTCATGTATTCGTTGAATTTCAATGAGAGATGTTGATAAAACGAATATGTATTCAAATAAATTAATTAAAAAATTATAATCTATACATATATTTCAAAAAATTTGCAACTATTATATCATATACGAAAATATTGCATCTAGAACCTAAAAAAAAAAAATCCTACATCTAATAATTTACGTTATGAATATTTCGTACAAAGTCTTCCATCAATAATTTTTTTTTTTTTTTTTTAGATTAAAAAATAAAATTGGAAACATGAGTCAAGTACATGTAACAATTCCCTGGACATGTCAATTTTCCCAACCACTCTTGTTGGCTCTTATGATGATTTCCTTCATTTATTAACACTAGAGACACTAGTGAAAATGACACCCACAAGTCCACAAGTGACTCCTCAAAAAGTTAAAACTATGAAATCTTATTGGGTAAACCATATCAGGTGCTATATGATTACAAATCCTAAATATAGAATAAACTTTAACATACTTTTTGAAATATGATTTTCAAGCATAATATAGATAAAGACGGGACTCGGAAGTCAAGATATTGTACCAAAAATAAGTTTGCAAATTCATGTTTTCGAGTTTTTGTTAATGAACTGCATTGGCACGATATTGCTCTATCTTTATTGATATTAGAGAATTGTTGTGGACGATGGGTTCGACTTGTAATTTGTTTAGGGATTTAGGTTTTGATACTTTCATGGTGGCTTGTCATTTCTTGATATAGGAATGTTTCTCTTTGTTTTTTGGTTTCTTTGCTTTCATTAATAAACATCTTCGTGTTTGACCCAAAAAAAAAATGTTTTAGAGAATTCACAATCGTTTTCCAAAAGCTCAAATTGTGAATGGAGAGCTCACATTCGTTTTCTGTTCATCAAAATTAGAAATAATCTCGAGTATCCTTGAAAACTACATAAAACTGAATGCAAAGACCCATGCAACAAAGCACAATCTAAGGACCTCAAACTAAAACTCTTAACAAAAATGAAGTCCTCAAACCACTGTACAGGTACTCATTTTTCTCAAGATTCTTTCCAGGATTTCCATTTTTCGTATCTCATCTTTTTCATTACTTGAAAGTTGAAAATTCTACAATTTACACAGATGAAAAACATGGTACTTGCCCTTTGCAAAGATACCTCAATGTACAAAATTGTGTTTTGGTTACTAGGGACACACTATACCAAATTAACATATTTGTAACAATTCTTATAACAACAATTACAATCCATCAAACAATTTCAAGTTAAAACTAAATTTAGTCAAAAAATAAAAAATAATTACTAAAAAAAACAATACAATAAATTGAATCACCACTAAAGTGCACCACTAAAGTGCTTAGTCAAGTTGTGTTCAGACAAAGATGTCATGCTAACTACATTAGAAGCCAGAGCAAGCACCATTAACATCAAGTTTTAAGTAGGCTGGATAGATAGTGAAGGCAGTAGAGAAGGTACAAGACATTGTCTATTGCAACTCAAAATTAATGCGTATTTTTTTGGATAGGCCATGGTAAATGATTGTGGGTATTCCAGTATTACGTTTTCCACTTAATCAAAGATGACTGTCTCCCACCATTGTAAATGAGGTACTAATTGTCCAAGCAGCTAAGGCTTCATTCGCCAAGACAATAGGAACTAAAATAAATGAAGGTTGTTAAGAGCATCTACACTGTAAAAGCATTTTGTGTAATGTCAAATCAGCAGATGCACACGAAAATACAGATGCAGTAGTCTACAATGCGGAGGGGCAAACCAGAGGAAAAGCAATGAACAGACCATGCCATGAACAAAAGGTGCAAATGCATCCCTGTGTGCTTCACATACATGTTTTCGATTCTATATCACATGTTTTAAATGATTACATGTTTTAATCATACAACATAAGCACACATCCACTTGGATTTTCGGTTTTCGATTCTATATCACATGTTTTAAATGATTACATGCATGTTTAAAAGGAAACCATAAATGATTTTCGGTAATCGATTCTTACATACAACATAAGCACACATCCATCACATGTTTCTCTAGAAGTGCTTGTACTAATCATATATAATTAATAATATTATATATTGATCTAGTAATGGCCAGTTTCAACAGGATTTTAATATGTAGCTCTTCGTAATCATGAAATGTTAGTATTTAGATAAATAATAGTGGTGCAATAAGGCTAAGGGTTCCTGGAAAGTGAATTAAGTCGGTGATTTTTTGCACCAATCTAAAGTATGTAATACCGACTTAATTTTTTAATATAAATCATTTGTTGGTGAAAATTTTCTTGTCTAAGCGCGTTAATTAACTCTTGAATGAAAGAACAAAAATACCAATTATCTATTAAACAAAAAATTAGTCATGTATTTGTTAAATTTCAATGAGAGGGGTTGACAAAACAAATATGTATTCAAATAAATAAATTAAAAAATTATAATCTATACATATATTTCAAAAATTTTGCAACTATTATATCATATAAAAAAATATTGCATCTAAAACTTAAAAAAAATCCTACATATAATAATTTACGTTATGAATATTTCATACAAAGTCTTCAATCAATAACATGAGTAATTTTCATCACTCGATGTTGGGTACACCAAACAATTTTTAAAAGTTAGATCTAAAAAATAAAGTTGAAAACATCGAGTCGAGTACACGTAGCAATTCCCTTTAAAATAAGGCAACGATTACTCCACACCATCAAAAACGCTTTCTCACATCACCATGTACTTTTTTTGTTTTTTGTTTTTTGTTTTTCTACTAACCCACGCCACCACCACCCAAAAACCAGTTTTTGAAAAAAATAATAACTTAACTTAAAAACAGGGTAATTTTTGACCAATTTAAACTTTCAATTGAGACCGATTCTCAAGCTCATCAAAACACAAAAGTAGTAGTACTATGAGTTATCTAATAAACACAACTTGAATCACTTGAAAATGTTTTGAAATGAGCAAGTAATGATCATTTTCCTAAAGTTGCACAAATCTGTCTCGCAATGAAAATGTGATAGTGTACTTGACTTTCGACCAACTTATGTGCTCGATCGAGACCAATTCTCAAGTTGATTAAAACAAAAAATTTGCAGTACTGAGTTATCTAATAAACATAACTTGAATCACTTAAAAATGTTTTGAAATGAGCAAGTTATGGTCATTTTACTAAAATCGCATAAATATGTCTCGTAATGAAAACGGGATAGTGTTCCTGACTTTCGGCCAACTTATGTGCTTGATCGAGACCAATTCTCAAGTTTATCAAGCACAAAAATTATAATAATTCGAGTTATCTAATAAACACAACTTGAATCACTTGAAAATGTTTTGAAATTAGCAAATTATAGTCATTTTACTAAAGTCGCGCAAATCTGTCTATCAATAAAAATGAGATAGTGTTCCTGACTTTCGGCCAACTTATGTGCTCGATTGATGCCGATTCTCAAATTGATCAAAACACAAAAGTTGTAGTACTCTGAGTTATCTAATAAACACAATTGAATCACTTGAAAATATTTTGAAACGAGCAAGTTATGGTTATTTTACAAAAGTCGCGCAAATCTGTCCGAAAAAATTTGCTGCAAAATCTCGCCTGGAACAATAAGAGGTTTTTGCAAATACCCGTAGAGTTTCGGGCGAACAGAAAATTTCAGCAATTTTTTTACAGTTAGTCCAGATCAATGCGAGGTCTCAGGCGAGCAATAATATTTTTTGTGATTTTTGAAGTTTACTTTGTTTTGTGATTGAAAAATATCTATGAAAATTTTTATGAAGTTTTCATGAGATTACTTTGTTTTTCTGAAATTTTTTTGGGAGGTTGCGATTTAGGATTCGATTTTTAAGGATTTCGATTTTGAAGGAGAGGGAAGAGATTTTAAGGGAGATGGAAGAGATTTTCGAGTGAGATAGAGGAGATTGATTTCAATTTTGCAAGAGATTTGAACGTGAAAAAGATTTGCAAGAGATTTGAATGTGAGAAAGGGAAGATATTCGAATGGGGAGGGAGGAATTGCGTTTCGATTTAAATAAGGAGGAAAAAATATTGATTTTTTGTTTATATAGGTAGTGTGAGAAAGTATAATGGTATGAAAAAGAAATTAGGTGATACAAAAAAATAGAATGGTGTGAAAAAATACTTACGGTGATGTGAACTAGTCAATGCCTTAAAATAATTGGACATATCAATTTTCCAACAACTCTTGTTGGCTTTCATGATGATAAAGCCATGATGATTTACTTCATTTATTAACACTAGAGACACTCTAGTGAAAATGTCAGCCACAAGTCCACGGGTGACTTATCATCACACTTAAAATTTAAAACTATGAACTCTTATTGGCTAAACCATATCAGGTGCTATGTGATTACAAATCCTAAATATAGAATAAACTAAAACTTACTTTTTGAAAATATGTTTTCCAAGGATATTTCAAGAATAATATAGATTAAGATGGGACTAGGAAGTCAAGATATTGTACCAACAAAAGGCCAGAATTCGTTTTCTAGTTTGAAAAATGTTTAGCTACCAAAAGTAAGTTTGCAAATTCATGTTTTCGAGTTTTTGTTAATGAGCTGCTTTGGCATGATATTGCTCTTTAATTCATCAAGAGTGATGTTTTAGTATTGGGACTAGAAGTCCACTCCACCCATTTTATAGACCTCAAACTTGATATATATTCGATATGTCATCTTTTTCAGCTTAAGCTTTTAAAAATGTTGGCAATTTAACATGCTATCAAAACTCAAATCACGAATGGAAAGTTCACATTCGTTTTCTATTCATCAAATTTAGAAATAATCTCGAGTAAACTTGAAAACTACCGGAAACTGAATGTAAAGAGCCATGCAACAAAGCACAATTAAGCTAAGGGCCTCAAACTACAAGTCTAACTAAAATGAAGTTCTCAAACCATTGTACAGGTACTCATTTTTCTCAAGATTTTTTCCAGGATTGTATCTTTATCCATTTTTCGTTTCTCTTCTTTTTCATTACTTGAAAGTTGAAAATTCTACAATTTACACAGATGAAAAACATGGTACTTGCACTTTGCAAAGATACCTCAATGTACAAAATTGTGTTTTGGTTACTGGGGACAGGATCTTATACTCATTCTGAGCATTCCCTTTTCAATGAGAAAAACGAATTCATCAAGTAACATTGTACCAAAAGATTGCAACTTTTACAAGGAGGGAGATAATAATCTTTGACTGGAATTAGGGTCAAAATTTACATAGAAACGACCCATGTGTCAGTGGTGGTCAATAACATCTCATCACATTTTTCGATGGTTTTACGGCGCGGATGCTCAAGGCATCCCATAGTTGAAGAAGGATAGATATGTTACCTACAACGCTATTTTGGCACATTAGGCGCGTTCCCCCATAGTGATCGACATTGAGGCATGCCTACCAAAAAACAGGAAAATAGGATATCAAGTATGTGCTTCAGGGGTCTGCAATGACAATTGAAGAACATCATATAGATTTCCTTGGATTAATGTTTACATATAACTTGTCTGTACCAAATTGTTATAATGGGACTTGTCAAGGGCACCACTAAAGTGCTTAGTCAAGTTGTGTTCAGACAAAGATGTCATGCTACTACATTAACATCAAGTTTTAAGTAGGCAAGATTGATAGTGAAGGCAGTAGAGAAGGTACAAAACATTGTCTATTGCAATGCGTATTTTTTTGGATAGGCCATGGTAGATGATTGTGGGTATTCCAGTATTACGATTTTCTATTACGGTTTCCCCTTAATCAAAGATGACTGTCTCCCACCATTGTAAATGAGGTACTAATTGTCCAAGCAGCTGAGGCTTCATTCGCCAAGATAATAGGAACTAAAATAAATGAAGGTTGCTAAGAGCATCTACACTGTAAAAGCATTTTGTGTACTGTCAAATCAGCAGATAAACAACCATTTGCACACGAAAATACAGATGCAGTAGTCTACAATGCGGAGGGGCAAACCAGAGGAAAAGCAATGAACAGACCATGAACAAAAGGTGCAAATGGAAATTTCAAAAGCAAAAAATAAAAAAAAATAAAAAAAAATAAAAAAAAAATCGTGATGATAACCAAAGAAAATGCATCCCTATGTGTGCTTCACATACATGTATAAACATTGATCCTTAGATTCACAAAATAAATAGATACAAGTGAAAAGAAAAGGAAGAGAAAAAATATATAAAAATAAATAGCACATCGTGCATTTCTAAGGTTCATATCATCATATGCCTCCCATTTCCATATATTCTCAATGAACTTCCCATCATTCCCCATAGACTTCCCTGAAGGTTTCTTTGCAAACCAACTCTGATCGAAGTTACAACAACTTAGTTTGAGGAGCTAGATCAGATTACATAGAACTGTCTGGGTATATGTTTGCATCAAGTGAAGAAAATTACAGCCCAGAGCTAAATAGCATGTAACCATTTCATTTAGTTATAGTTCAAAATGATCATTGCAGTATAGGAGTATTACCTATAAGCAGTTGTAGACACTATTAAAACTTGTACAGTTATTGGATATCATTCACTGAGTAATAATCTGAGACAAGTAAGATTTTCTTCTTACTGCTGCCATCCCCAACCCTAATTTATTTTTTCTAAAAAAAAAAACAATGCTGAGATTTTACGCAACTATGAAACTCTTTACCAAATGGTTGTGGACTTGAACACTCCGTCAGCCTTTATTATATAATTTTTTCAGCTTCTGCTGCAGAATGTAGTCTCGGATTAATTCAGACATAGAATGAAGAATAATGCATTGTGATGAAAGGTAGGTTCAAATAAAGCAATCTAGCAGAAAATAAATATGCAATAAAAGAGGCTATCTCTTTCATTCATTAAAACAAAGGATGAGAAATATTAGACAAAACCATAAATGATGCAAGACTAAAACCGAGGAAAGCTTAGTTTCTTAGTGAAAGGAAATCTAGAAAATGCCAATTTCAAAGGAATACATACAACATAAGCACACATCCACTTGGATTTTCAGTATTCGATTCTATATCCAATTATCCATCACATGTTTAAAACGATCAATACAATGATAAGGAAAATATGTGGGAAAACTTACCAAGTACAGTAATGGAATAGATTAACCACCCCGAGAGACGGGATCATCTTTTGGAAGAGCAACATAGTTCACAGGTGTACTAGCCATATTGCTGCTATCTCGACGTTCTTTATTAGCTGAAAAATGTTTGCTTGGAGTGCTGAAATTCCTTCCTGTAGGAGTTCCACCAGTTGTATTTGGATGGTTACTCTGACCCAATGGTTTCTTCAGAGTCGGCGGCCTAATTGGGCTTGGTCTTGACCCAAAAATTGCCTCTTGTTCCACAGCGAGCTGCTCCTGCAAGCGCTTCTTCTCCTGTTATGCAATGTCGAGACAGATATTAAAATCACATTTTGCTTATCAAGAAAACATATATTATAAAGCAGTTTGGGCATTGCCAAACAAAGTATTTGACGAATTAGTTTCAGAAGATTGTGTCAAACATGATCACTGCAATAAAAAGGACAGCATTTAAAAAAAGGGACTTGTGACCAAACATTTTTCAAAACATGCTTAGATCATAAACTTTTACACAGATTTTTTATAGGTTACAATTCTTTATACATGTAATGAGTATAATTATGGGATATTCACACCCTGGATTGGATAAAAAGTCTAGTCGCTCAGTCCTTATGTTTACTTTCAATTAAACTTGTCTAGTATAGTCTCCAAACACAAATACATTGATAAGTCAAGACTTACAATGAACAACTAGTAAGCTGCAAGTAATAAGTAACTAGACTATATAATGTGGTTCTGCATAAATATCCAATATTCTTTAGTCTAGCATTCTACATCATCATAGCAAACTGAAGATAGTTACATGTTTGTATCTCCATTTTCGATAACTAAGTTGATTAACATTGTGGATTCAAACTAATCAGGTATTTTGTAACAAACAGTCTCTAAGAGCATAAATTAACAGAAAACCATTGATTGATACACAAATAGAATAAGAGAACCAGACACACCCTAGATTTCCGCTTCTCCTCTTCTCTTTCCTGACGTAGCACTGCATATTTCTTTACGCTCTCTAACAAGGGCATCTATGATACAAAATAAACAGCTGAATATGTTACTACCCACTAGCCAAATCAAATAGAAATGTCAATTGCTAGCATTATCCCTACCTTGTCATAAAGGAACTGTATCCCTTTCTCCTCTTCCCAGGCTTTAACTTTTACCGTCAAGCTATCTACAAGATCTATACGAAAGAATTTTCTAATGGAGTTATTGGATGAATTTCCAATAAAAACAGCAGTAAGGAACACAGCATGAAACATATGTACAAATGATATGATTCATGGTTACAGGCCTTTTAAGGAAAAAAATAATTTCATCACGACAGGTAATACGAAACATCAAATCACCATAATGGATACTCTTAAGCACGAACCAGCTGTGCCTCAGTTTAAAGGGGGGGAAAATGATTGACTAGTCTATAAGGAAGAACATTTATGGGTTTTCCTAGAGAGACCCAACCCCATATGTACATGAACAAGTGTGCCAGCTCATCAAGCTCCACATCAAAATAGTGTCAGAAGGTGACAGAATATCAATACTTGATGAACAGTCACCAGATAACATTCCAAGATTATACATATTTCAGAAAATTGCTGTTCAGAAGTCATCTTATGATTTAAAGGATAACCAGCAGAATACCTAACATAAAAGAGAGTTGCTTCAATGCTTCCATATGAGTTGCATCAGAACAATTTCAACTAGAAAGGTCTCACGACTTGTGTAAAACCAAACACATTAGAATGGGCAGAATGGAATCTGCTTATATGGTGAGGCTCAAATACACTCCAGATCTTCTAGCAACTGAATTTATTATATAATTTACATGTTGTGTCTTCCACTTGCACCAAAGCACTCGCAAAGAGTGCCTTTAGCCCCAAAACACACACAAACACAAAGTGAGGGTAGGTGCATGTGACTCAACTACTGGAAACATCTGTGTATGTATATCAAAGTCATAGGCTCATAGCATAGTAAAAAAAAAATTTCCTCCATAATTGCACAACTATGATAAATATGGCATAGACAATAACAGCAATGAGGAGACCAAGCAGGTTTTCACAAAATAAAAAACAACGTAGTGCAGTTTATATTTTACCAATTGCAACTGATCAACCAATACACACATAAAGGAAGTTTTGACAATCAACATAACACTATTGAAGTATCAAATAGTCTCCTAAAGATAAGCAATCAGCAATAGCAAACATAGAAAAATGCACAAAACCTGACTGTTCTGTTGATTTAAGTTGGCTTCTTGACACTTTCCTTTAGAATAAATTTCAAAGAATATACACTAATAATCTCATCCATAATAAATATCTACAAGGTATATATGCAGACCTAATAAGATAATTATATTAGCATCATAGTTACATGCTCACTTGGTATTTTGCTGACCAATATCCGAGCTTTCTCTGCACGTTTCAGGTTTTTATGTGCTCCTCTTCCAGCACTATATCTATTTTGATCCTATGAAGAGAAAACCATGTCAATTTAGAACTCTTATGTTCAAAAAATAATAATAATCAGTGAAAGAGTGAAGTGTAAGCACATGAGATGATTATTAATTAATTTAACATCGTATTGGCTTGCGTTGTTGCAACTTAATGTTACCCTTTCATAGTCCTCAAGCCAGCTCTCTTCCTCATAAGCAGTTCTCCATTTCTCCACCTTCTCCAAGATTTCCTTCCGACTAAGAGCTTGCTCTTTAGCCTTTGCAATCTGATCATCCATGCTAGAAAGCAGGTCAGAGAGATCAACATCCCCTGCAAAGAGCAATTGATCAAATCAAATATTTATATCCTTGCAAGGTATACATCAGCCACACCAGTATAATAAAAATTCATGTTTTAATTTACTTCAACCACTTCAGAAGGACACATGATATAACCATGATAAAGATTCCATGAGATAACACTAATTATGCAACTAACCTGACACAAGTCCTACCCAAAACAACATGTCTGTAACATGAATCCCACAAAATGAAGCACTGGTTGAAATGTACCGCTTAAAGAAGGCCAGCAAAGAAATGGCAACAAATCAAATCGTAGAATTACATAACTGCAACTCTGTAACAAGCTTTCTGTTTTCCGTTTTGGTGCAAATATGCTTTATTGAAAGAAGACTGACTAGAATCATCAAAGATAGCTGACTGTATCAAATGGTGGATACGAGAGCAAGAAAAACAAGGGAAAATACACAAGATGCCACCATAATAAAACATATTTGAGTATAAAGATAAAGCACCGGGAATTTATCAGATGAATGAAGGTCTGACTCAGTTTCTGTGCATCAAGCCATCAACTCTCTTTGATAATTTGATTAGCATAACTTAAAAACTTCCAAAGGATGCCAATATCAAAACAATTATGTCTAAAGCTTAAATTATGATCATTGAATTCATGTAATCCATAGGCTCCATCGATCGAAGTGGGCCACAAGAAGATAAATGAGTTATACTGACTACCTGTCCTTCACTAACTGAAACAACAAACTTCAGTGAAAAAAAATCTAAGTCCTATATCAGAACCTAACTTAGGCTAACTATCAGGTCCAGTACACATGAACCACATTGATGGAGATCATGGTCACCAAGATTTAAAAGTCTACAACAACAAGCTGAGGAAACAAGACATTTGGTGAAGAAACAGAATAAAAGAAGAGAAACTGAAGAGGGTCAAAGAACATTTCTAAAATAAATGTTCCAAACCTAAAAAAAGAGCTAATAAACTCTCCAAAAAAACTATTTGGTGGTTTGGGCATTCAAACACTCGATTATTCAAGGACGTGAACTTAGCAGCAAAAGGATATGGGCACACACCAATTAAAGAACCACATAACCTTTGGAGGAAGGTTGTGAAGGGTGATGGCTTCCTCCATAACATACTTGGTCATATCAGATTTCAGAAGTTCCAAATTTTCTCCTTAGAGGAATTAAGTTTGTCCTTGGAAGGGGGAATAAATTTTACCTTTACGCTCTCTTTCTAGCCAAAAAAAAAAACTTTGAATTGAATAATACATAACTATCTAAAGCTGGCGTAAGTATAATGCACTCAAAATAGCAGTATTTGTTTTTTATGAAATTGACTCTATCCAAGTGGTATCAATACCAACTTGTCCAGAGGCAATGATGTCCCTGATAATTAACAGCAGAGAGGAATAGAATGTGAATTGAGTCAAACCAGAATCTATAAGATGGATGAGGCTCTGTCGTGCAGCATCTGCATCCACATCCATATGAACTCCCTTGTAAATTTGTTCAAGCTCAGATTGCTTCCTCAAAACAATTTCTTTCATCTTGCTGACTTTTAAGACGTTTAATCTTTCTACTTCAAGTTCCGTCTAACAGCAAAAAGAAAATAGCAAAACAGACAGTTTATCAGGTTAAACAATCTATGAAATATTGCCCTGGTATATGTCAAGTCTACGCAATATTGCACGTTAAAGGAAACTCTACCTGTTCAATAACATCCAAAGCAAGGCATTCTTTCCTCGAGACATTGTCAATCGAAGCAGAAATCAAGGAAGTAACATTGTCAAATCTCTTTTGCTCGTCCATGGGTGCATCCATGAGATTCCACAGTTCTATAAGTGTGCTTCCTAGAGCTTGGAGCTACAATAGTAACAAAAAACTTCTTTTAAACCATAAAACAGCACCCAAAACCCTTTTACATAAAAAATAAGACAAAATAACAAAAAATCTATGGCATCGTCCCGAGACTGATAAAATGTTTGGCTAGAAAAACCTTACATGTAAAGCATAGTTGTTAATCTCGAATGTCATTTCTCGTTTTTGCACAGGAAGTGATGTACCGACCGGTTTATCGGATGTACCGGTTGGTACATCACATGTATCTCATACCGGCGGGACCCCAGTTTCTTTAAGTTGAAAAAAATAAAAATAAAAACAAATCACTATTGACCCTTCTCTTATCCCTTACTAACACCTTTAGCTTGATAACACATCACTTCATTTTCTCGAGAGCTTTTGAGAGAGTTAAAAAACAAAGCTCTCATGTAGAGAAATCACCAAAATCTTCATATCTCACTCCTCACAACTCGGAATCACGATCTGTCTTTGGGGGTAGTTTTATTTTTCGAAAGACCTAGTGCATGTTTGATCGAAGGTTTGAAGCCTCCATGTGAAAGTTCCGTCGGTAGCCATTGTAGGCAACTTTGTGTTACTTTTAGTTTTTTTTTTTCCAAACTCTTTATAGTTTCTTCACCACTATTTGCATTTGTGTTATTGTATGGACTTAAAAATGCTTCCTAGTAGTGGCGATGATGAAGAAAGATGAGGCGGTGGAAGAGGAAGAGGTTGAAGATGTTGACGCTCAAAGCAAAGATGATGTCGTTGGCAATGAGAAGGCCTGAGATGACTTCGTGCAATATTGGGCTACTAAATGATTATTAGTATTAATATCTACTTAGTTTTTTGAATAAGCATTTAGCCACTTCTTGTATATGGTGGACATTGGACATGTTTTGACCCTTTTGGGTGTCAAAGGTCATTACATATTTTGTATATGTTTTGGTGCTTTTGGATGATATAGTTAGTTACTTGCATATGTTACACAAGTATTACATGAGCGAAAGTGAATTTTTGACATATTTGCTTAAATATGTCATATTTGTGTCTTTTAAATGCTCAAATATACATAGAGTATATTTTTATATTTATTTACTTTTCATATATCTTACGATATATGTAACTTAAATTTGGGCTTCCGAGATACGATACAGCAAACGTTTTGACAATTATGATGTAAAGATCTTTTGAAATTAGAACTTTCGGTTTGCAGAGAATTATATTGTTGTGAGAAACAATAAGTGAAATGTTCTAAAATGTTTAGTATCATTACTTTTACCTCACCTTCTGTAGCCTTTGAGCTTTCTCTTGCTTTAACGAATGAACCACTCCGGCTAATCTAGCAAGGGTATCATTGCTAATGTTTTTTGGTTGACCAGTGGCTAAGCTCGGATGAATTTCATTCATTTCCTTCAAGAAATCAATGGACAGAACGTCTGATAGTTGATGTATAGAGTTAATATGATCATGTACCTTTCGCAAGCGAAGACTCTGCAAAATGAAGAAGAATTTTCTTGATATAAAACTCTAGGTTCAGTTAATCAATACCTCTTCACATAAAACAAAGAGCAAACCTTTTCACTTTGAAGCTCTTGGAGGTGAGATTTTAGTTCTGCCAACTTCTTCTCCGTCAAGTCCCGTTCATCTACTTCTATGTCATTAGATATGCTAAGCGGGACACTACCTCCGAGTTCCACACGTAACTTAACAATTTGTGACTGAACATCCCGAAATTCCTTTAACCTTTCTTCTCGCCTATGCTTTAGTTCTTCCAATGTAGGTCTTATTGCTGCAATCTGATCCTTGAGAGTACCTTTCACCTTCTCCGACTATCCAAAATTGAAACAATTTACTAAGAGCATATTCACCTTACATCAACATAAATGAATACGTAAATGTCTGGAAGAATGATTAAAAGAAACTAACTCGAGAGAATGACGGCCATTCACCAAGAGCAGAAACAATGTTGGCAATGTCAGCTTCAGCATCAGCCAACATCTGATGCAAATCAGCCTTGTAAACATTAGCTTTTTCTACTTTCCGCCTGTAGACATCCAAGCATTCTTGTTCAAGCTGCAAAAGCATCTTATCCCTGTCGCTTTCACTCTCCCCAATTTCATCCCATATTCGCTGATTACCAATTAAATGTCAGTATTACATGAAAAAACCAACATTCAAGATAAGTTGATCAAAGAATTATTATATTCAACTCGACATTTGTTATTTTCATTATAACAAAATAAAAATAATGATAATAGATTTTAAAAGTGATTGAACTGAAATGGAAACAAGTCAATAGGCATTAAACATTTGTCAGTTGCCGTATGCTATTTACACAAAAAATAAAATTAAACAAACTTTATAAACTCAGAAGAATGAAGAAAAACTAAATAGTGACTGAATTGAAAAAAAAGGATTAGTCAACGGCAAGAAATAAAAAAAAAACATTTTCAATTACTAACATCATCACCTCATTGATGAAATGAGACGGACAAATAAAACACACAGAACACTCAAGTAACAACGATAAATCCTTAAATCGACACCAAACAACACAAACACACAATGCAGTAATTCATCGACCATGAATCCAACACCAGTACGGAAATTAGAAGCAGTCGAATTGAAACACAGGCAACTCAAGAATTGTGTCATGACTAGAAAATGGATGAAAAGTAAAAGGGGGAAAAGAGGAGCCAATTAGTTGATGGCGCAAAAAAGGGGCTCCAAATCAAATATTCAAATAAAAGGGTAGTTTTGTAGTTCTAGTTTTAGAGTTGGTTAAATTCACACGTGACGCTCAACCGACGGTGATTTCTATAATTCTGTTAGCTTTCCTATTGTTAAATAGAAATGAATAGAAACAGAGAAGGAAAAAGCAAAACGAAGTGAATTGTGATGCTCAGTTCAGAGCAGTGTTCTAAAAATCGGCTAGAAGGTAGAAAAACGCCCAGATTAATGGCTGGGCGGGTTCTGGGCGATCTAGACGAGTTTTTATTTTTTTATTTTTTTATTTTTAATAAAGCTTATTGTGTTTTTATTTTATTTTTCTTTCATCTTTTTTAGAAATAAACAATTTAATTGTTTTTTATTCAGTATATGTCTAAATGCAGCAAAGGATGATTACTTAATGGATTTCTCAAAGGATGTAGATTTTATCAAACATGACTGAGGTTATTCATGCAATTTGAAGAAAATAAAAAGTAGGTTTGGATATTTGTTCACAAATTCAATTTTGTATAAAGTTCCCATCATGACCAACTTCAGTATTTGAGTTTTAATAAATTTTGTTCATGATTGTTAATTTTTCATGTTTTTAAATTTTGCATATGTATCTTGACATTAAATTGGATGTAATTGATAAGGTATTATGCTTAATTTTTGTAAATTATTAAAGTTATAATACAAAACCTAAGACCGCCTAGGCGCCGCCCGCCCACCGCCTAGCGCTTTTTAGAACACTGGTTCAGAGTGAACTTGAGAGAATATCCTGTAATCTCCATTTTTCATTTCAAATTCTATCCCTCTGTTCTTCATTTTTATTATCAATTACTTGCCAAATAGTCTCGATCGTGACAATTGGTACCAGAGCCGTTACGATCCACCAACCGGTGCAATCATGGAAATCTCATATGAGGAGATGGAAGCTTTCATGGAGGAGACAAAGAAGAGGTTTAACGGACAGATCAAACTTGTGAAGGCCGAAATGAAGAGGCTAACACAAGTGAGTGAACCCTGGGAGAAGAGGTTTGATACTCAGTTTGAACAGCTTGTTCAGTTGATACAGATGTTGAATCAAGCCTTTTACCCTCCACACAAATAACTGGATCCAACGAGCAAACCATCAAAACAATCTCTCATACCCATTCGCCTCAAGCAGAGAAAGCGATCATCTCAAGAATAGAGACTTAGACGATATCGATCTCAGCTACATAACAAAATCGAGGGAACACTCGAAGCTAGAAGAGGGATAGACACCAACGAGGGAAGAAGAAGTCGCGTTGAACGAAGAGTTTTTGAAGAAATTCTGCAGAAACGTCTCGATTTCGTTCTTCAAAGGGTGTGGTCTAATCCTCCACCAAATCAACTCGAACAGTGAGTTTATGAACACAATGGGAGCCAGAGGCTTACAACGAGGTTATGAACAATGGGAGCCAGAGGCTGTTTAATTCGCTGAAGGATGTCACATTCAGCCCGGTTACACTCCGTCGAAGAAGAGAAACGGTGGTTGGAGGTATGCTTCGATTAAGTTTGGGAATGTTTCGTTAGAAAAACCCACGTTGGAAACCAAGGATCAAAGTTTGGAATTGTTATCTAGACATGTTAGGCTCCACAGGACACTTACTCTTCTCAGATAAGGGTTAAGATGAAACTTCCATCTCAGTTGGAAGAATTAGCTTTGATGAGGAAGAAACACTGATATTGTTCAACTTTATAGCCCACATGTATTTGACATTCTCAGACTTTGAGGCTGCACATCAGGTGTTTGAAGAAAAGTCTGAGTGGAATGTTTTTTCTTGGACTTTAATGATGGTTGGGTCGACAGAGAGTGGTTTGTTTGTTGATGAGTCTAAGTATTTTATTGGGATGCAAAATAGTCAGATCCACTCGGATAAGTTTGCATACTCTACTTTGGTTCAGGCTTGTATAGAGTTGAGGAGCATGGAGTTGGGTAGAATAATGTACACGCAGATGGTGAAGGTTGAGTTAGCTGACAATGAAGTTACCAACACTTCTCTTCTTAAAATTTATGCGAAGTGTGGAGAAATTGAGGATTTGGTTAGGGTGTTTAATGGTATGGATGGTCCTAATGAGGTGTTGTGTTGGATTCTTATTGGAGAGAGGCAAACTGATGTTATCAAGACAAAATATGTGCAAGTATTGCTTAATCAGGACATGAGTCTTGCTGACACAAATGGGAACAATGGGGACATGATGAGGCAAGTATTGAGCGATGTGCTGCTTATTCAATCTAGCCTAAACTATATTCACAACATGGCGACAATTTTTGGAGGTCTTGTCATTGGTCAATGGCACTCTTCTTACTCAAATAGAAAAGTACTTGAAACAAGCAATTGTTGACAAGAACCCCGTTGTGGCTAGTGCTACTCTTGTTAGTGGAATCCACTTATTTCAGACAAACACAGACATTGTCAAAAGCCGGAGTAATGAAGTACAAGAAGTTGTTCAATCAAGAGTTGTTCTTCTCCACTTGGTTATTCGTGACTCAAGCCACAAATTCACTGGGACGGTTGTTTTTCTAGCAAATCTCAGCCTCACTGACTTAACATCCATCCACTTCACTGTCACTGTTGAATATATCACTCGCTATATTGCTGGCCTTCAGCAGAAGTCTACTCAAAGTGGTGGTGCTAGACCATTCGGCCTTTCAACTTTGATTGTCGGGTTTAACCCCTATACTGGCATTCCATCACTTTATCAAACAGATCCACCTGGGACATTTTCAGCTTGGAAGACAAATGCAACAGGGAGAAACTCAAACTCTATGCGAGAGTTTTTGGAGAAAATCTATAAGGAGACATTTTGCCAAGCTGTGAAGATAACCATACGTGCACTACTAGAGGTTGTTGAAAGTGGAGGTATTAAGCAGCAAATTGGGGATAGTTATTTTCCTGCTGTGAACATACGTGAGAGAACCAAGGAGCTAAAGGCCAAAGCAAAGCTCAAAATGAGGCTTACCCAGATTGTTACACGGTTCAAAGAGCAGGGTCTGAATACAGAATTGTGCTACAAAAATAAAGACAAGGAAGATTATTTCAATATTGTCCCTACAAGTGCAATCAGTGGGGAAGGCATTAAAGATCTTCTATTGTTATTGGTGCTTTTGGAGCTGCCAACACTGAGAAGGAGACTACCAGGGAAGTCAACTCTTCTTCTACAATTATACATGGCTGTGATCTTGGCACAAATAAGTGATGCATTGAGAGCCAAACTACAACTTCCTGGTAGACTTGTTTCACTGAGATGGAAAAATACTTCTTGCAGAAATTGGCAAAGTTCTAGGAGTCATCGACATGAGTAATTATGCTATAATTGTCATGGTTGATGCTGACATCAAGCTAGTTGTTCATGCTTTGTTGTTTGCTTCTGTTGTAACGGCTGGTCAATGCTACACAACCTGCAGTAGGCTGCTTCTTCATGACAGTATATATCAAGCTATGAAAATTCAGGTTGTCCAGATGGGTCGATTGATTTGGGTCACTTCAAGTTTGGCTCATGAGTTACAATTGCTTCACCCATTAACGCCATTTGTGATTGACGGATTATGGCAGTGCCTTCCTCAACCTGTCAGGAACTGCAGCAAGGAGTTCATAATGACATCCACATCTCTGTTGCTTAATGTGTATGACACTTGGAAAGAAACCTCCGAGAAGGATTGGTCTCACATACATACCATGTTCCTCCTTTTAATCCTTGAGGACAAGGATTGTATGAAGGGGAAGACAATGTCATGACTGGAAAATGGATGAAAAGTAAAAGGGGGAAAAGAGGAGCCAATTAGTTGATGGCGCCAAATCAAATATTCAAATAGAAGGGTAGTTTTGTAGTTCTAGTTTTAGAGTTGGTTAAATTCTCTACAATTCTGTTAGCTGTCCTATTGTTAAATAGAGATGAAGAGAAACAGAGAAGGAAAAAGCAAAAAGAAGTGAATTGTGAGGCTCAGTTCAGAGTGAACTTGAGATAATATCCTGTAATCTCCATTTTTCATTTCAAATTTTATTGCACTGTTCTTCATTTTTATTATCAACTACTTGTCAAATAGTCACGATCGTGACAAATTGCTTCAATTATCAGTCCAAACTCAAAACTAACGTTGTTGAATTGTTTGCCAGAACATTTCCAGATCATCATAAACATCATAGGTTGTGAACAAGATTTAAGAACTTGAGTCAAACACAGAGATCATTCAAATCTCCGTCAAACAACACAATTCAAGAATACAAGAGTTCACAGACTCAACAACGAATAATCAAGATCAAGAACTTTGAACTGATCGCAATTAGATGGACGAAACAACTATTTCAAGTGATCTGACAGTGAATAATAAAACACTAGTGAACGAAAGCGAATGGTATAGAGTGAGAAGCCATGAAAATACCTGTAATTCCAGGAGGAGAGAACCGCATGTGGTGGTCTCCATGAGAGGAGAACCGATCGAAGACGACGAGATCCTCATTTCGCGAAGAGCGAATCAGAGAGAGAGAGAGAGAGAGAGAGTTCAAGAAAACGAAAGAGGAAATCGCGAAACCCTAGAAATGATGGAGAAGAAAACGAAAGGTTTTCGATGTTTTCCGTTTTGGGGATTGGGTTCAGACACTGTAGGGAGAGAGAGAGAGAGGCGAAGCATTTATTTGAGAGAGAAATTTTGGGATGGAATATATATGGGAAGTAGTACGGAACGGCTGTGTCTGAGATTTTATTCTCTATCCGTTGCGTTGGGCGCGAACTCCAAAGTTCAAAAATTCGAAACTGTTTTAGAAACTTGTGTTTGTGTGCCTTGGATCTGACTTGAGATGCACAATGTTAAAGGTAATCGATAGGAGTGGTGGGATCGAGACAAGGCTAACCTACTCAGGGCTAGCTCACCAATCCGTTCCAAAACCTCCACAAAAGCCATTTCCGGTGAGTCCCCGACAAGTTCAAGCCCCATGCAATCCTTTTTGCAGTTAGACTTGTAGATTGGTTTGGGTGGGGTTTGCGTGGCCTATGGTAGTCGCGCAAATCTATCTCGCAATGAAAAATATGTTTGATCGAGACTGATTTTCAAGCTGATCAAATCACCAAAAATTGCAGTAATCTGAGTTATCTAATAAACACAATTTTAATCACTTGAAAATGTTTTGAAATTATAAAGTTATGACCATTTTACTAAAGTCACGCAAATTTGTCCGAAAAAATTTGCTGAAAATTTAAAAAATCTCGTCTAAAACAATGCGAGGTTTTGTTCTGGGCAAACAATAAATTTTTAGCAAATTTTTTATCTTTCACCCAAATCAATGCGAGGTTTTGTAAAAACCTGGCATTGTCTCAGGTGAACAATAGTTTTTTTTGTGATTTCTGAAAATTTTTCTGAAGTTTACTTTGTTTTTGTGATTGAAAGTATTTCTGAAGTTTCCATGAGATTACTTTGTTTTTTTGAAAATTTTGCTAAAGTTAACAAAGGTTAACTTCTTGAAATTTTTTGCAATAAATTAATAACTTAAAAGCTTATTTCAGAAGCGCTGAAGTCAAAATCTGAAACGAAGTGAATAATGGATTCGAGGGGTTGTAGAAGCAATCGAACCAAGAGAAAGGAAGATGCGATAGGGAAGATTTGCTTGCTTGTTTTGCGATAGGGAAGATTTGCTTGCTTGTTTTGCGATAGGGACGATGCGAGAAGGGAAAGTAATCAAACCAAGAGAATGAATCGAAATCGATTTTGAATGTGGGGAAAGATAATATTTGAATAGGGTAGGGAAGACTTGCGTTTCGATTTGAATGGGGAGGAGAAAAATAGTTTGTCGTTACCAAAGTTAAAAACAGCTTTCCTGCCTTGCAACACTTTCCAAAAGCAAAAAGTCATGGAGCATCAAAATTCATTGCACCAAACCAAGATGAAGCAAATCCACTATGGTCCTAAACACCCTTTCATGCATATTGTTACAACTATCTTCTTGCCTAACCAAGTGAGGTTAGCAAGTGTAAATAGCCGCTCCATTGACGGACTTTCTCAAGAAGGGACGAAGTTGGGATTGGAGTTCAGAATGCCAACAAGCTTTCGAAGGATTGAAGAAGACAATTGTGGAGGAACCGGTGTTGGCACTTCCCAACCATTCTATGTCTTTTGAGGTACATACGGATGCTTCCGATTTTGCTATTGGTAGATTATTGATGCAAGAAGGACATCCTATTGCCTTTGAAAGCAGGAAGCTCAATGATACTGAGAGGCGGTACACAGTGCAAGAGAAGGAAATGACTGCGGTTGTGCATTGCTTGTGAACATAGCGTCATTACTTGCTTGGGAGCAAATTTGTGGTAAAGACCGACAATGTCGCCACTAGCTACTTCCGGACACATAAGAAGCTCACACCAAAACAAGCTAGATGGCAAAATATCTTGGCAGAGTTCGATTACACTTTGGAGTACAAGCCTAGCAAGGCTAATCTTGTTGCGGATGCTTTGAGTAGAAAATGAGAACTTGTTGACATAAGTCAACCTCAAAGCAACTTGAAGGGACGCATAAATGAAGGATTGACACATGATTCCATGGCTCAAACCATCATATCTCTTGTCAAAGATGGGAAGACAAGACGATTTTGGGTGGAGGACGACTTGATATACTTTAAGGGATGTCGAATCTATGTTCCACCTCATGACAACCTAAGGAAGGAAGTCTTGAAAGAATGCCATGATAGCAAGTGGGCGGGACATCCAGGTATACATCAGACTCTTGCTCTTGTGGAAGATTCCTATTATTGGCCACATATGAGGGATGATATCGAAGCATATGTGAAGACTTGTCTTGTATGCCAACAAGACAAGATGGAGCAACAGTCACCTGCCGGCTTACTTGAACCTCTCCCCATCCCAGAGAGACCTTGGGAGAGTGTTTCCTTGGATTTAATAGTTGGTTTGCCCACATCGGAAGGTTGCAATTGGATACTAGTGGTCGTGGACAGATTTTCAAAGTATGCCACCTTCATTCCCACACCCAAGGAGTGCACAGCCGAGCAAGCCGCACATTTATTCCTCAAACATGTGGTGAAGTATTGGGGTGTGCCCAAATCTATTATCATTGATCGGGATAGGGGAAATTTTGGATTGAGTTGTTCAAGTTGTTGGGCACCGACCTTAATTTCTCTACTAGCCTTCATCCTCAAACGGATGGTCAGACGGAAAGGATGAATGTCTTGTTGGAGTTATATCTTAAGCACTATGTGAGTGCCAACCAGCGAGATTGGGCTAAGTTGCTGGATGTTGCCCAATTCTCTTTCAGCTTGCAGAACAGTGAAGCGACGGGTCGTAGCCCATTTGAGATTGTCATGGGACAACAACCTATGACCCCGAGTTCTATTGCCACTGGCTACACTGGAGTGAGTCCATCAGCCTATAAGTTCGCCAAAGGATGAAATGATCAAGCTGATGAGGCTCGAGCTTACCTGGAGAATGCATCCAAGAGGATGAAGAAGTGGGCCGACAAGAAGATACAGCCTCGAGAGTTTCAGGTTGGGGACCTTGTGCTTGTCAAGATGCATGCTCATGCCAGGCTTTCAGGACTGCATCGTGGCCTTATCAGAATATATGAGGGTCCTTTCCCCATAGTCAAGAAAGTGGGAAAGCAAGCATACAAGGTCGAGTTCCCGCCGAGGATCAAGTTTCATCCAGTATTCCATGTGAGTTTATTGAAACCGTATAAGGAAGATCAAGATGATCCAAGCAGAGGAGTTTCACAAAGAGCACCAATGGGCATGAGGATCCAATATGACAAGGAAGTAGAGACTATCTTGCCAGATCGTGTGGTGCGCCACCTCCCACACCTGAGCTACTCGTCAAGTGGAAGGGATTGCCAAAAAGTGAAGCTAGCTGGGAGCCAATCCAACATTTGTGGCAATTCAAGGAGCAAAATCCAAGCGTACGAGGATTTGAAGACAACGAGGACGTCGCCTGATTTGGTGGGGGGAATGTCACAACTATCTTCTTGCCTAGCCAAGTGAGGTTAGAAAGTGTAGATAATGTAGAATATTCCACATTGTTCTAGACAGTTTTCTAGAACCTTCCATAAAATTCCATAGAGTTCCATAAGATTCTAGTCCTTAGATATTTCTAAGGAAGTGTGTATAAGATCATTGTAGACCGTTAGATCAAATTGAACACCACCGTCCATTGAGGAGGTGGAGCTGTAGAAATAGGCTAAGGTCTCATTTGTTGTAATCACCTCAGAGAATTCAAACAATACAAGTTCTAGTTCTCTTAAGCTCTCTTGTGTGTTCTTAGTTTGCTTAGTTTTCCATAGTCTAAGTCTTTCGTGGGCAAGGCTGATTAGCTTTCTTTGATAAGTTGGGACAAAGTTTGCTAGTGCTGCACGGGAAGTACTTGATAAAAGAAAGCCCGTGACACTATACACCACTCTCCAGATGCAAAAAGTCACATGAGCGTCGAAGTCCTTACACCCAGCCAAAATGACACATCACCAATAAAGTTCTCTACATGCATGAGTATAGTCCTCTAGAGTTGTTATAATCAAGGATTGTGATTTTGTTTTTTGAGTTAATTTCAGTTTATTAATTTTAAAAAGTATTTTGATGTGTAAAAATTTCAAGGATACATAAAATATATATAATGCACTATGAGGATATGAAATATGTTAAAAAATGCAAGTAAATAAATCTATTAAATACATTAAATGAAGCCTAAATACAAAAAAATGAAACAAACATAAATTCAATATATAATTAGAAAATTAGGAGGTTGTTTAAAAAATCAATAGATAATTAGAAGAAATGATAATTAGAAAAAACTTGAAATTTATGAAAAGAAATCCAAAAATTTTCAAGAAAACCTTCAATTAATGAAAATTTGATTACTGAGTTTTGTGTTTTTGCCTCGAAAAAAAAACGAAAATTTATATTTATATTTCAAAAAATGAAATTTTTTCGAAAAACCTCGAAATAAATGTAAATTTTTATTTCACCTTTTTTACTTTCGTAATTAAAAAGGCGCAAATTTCGCAAAAACTTGTTCCATGATTATAACTTAACTAGGGTGTTGATGTGCTCTACATCCGCAAATATTTAGTATCATATCTTACTAATAATAAGTAAAAATTATTATTGAAATTTAAACAAATGAATTATTTATAATTTTAAGAGCCTATATATAGTTTACAAATAATTATGGACTTTGAATAAATTATATTAGAGACTTATGTATAATTAACAATATTTGAGGGAGCAATTTTGATAGTAAATAATTTGAATTTGGAAGGATAAAATGGTAATGTAGTAGTTTTATTTAAAATTACAAAATTACCCTTGATCAATGTTTTTTTTTTTTTTTTTTTTTTTTTTGTAAATATGATAAAATTGGGATGACATTTTGGGCAAACCTGAAATCTGGTTAAAGGCACATTTTCATTGTTCATAAGGAGAACTCACATTATGTAGTTTAGATACCTCGACATGCATGTATGTTCACTGTTTTTTCTTTTTCAAAGATTTCAATAAGTGCAATTAAAATTTTACTGGATTTAGAGATTTCGAAGTAAAATAATCATAAAAATGTTATTAATGTGGTTAAAATTTTTAACTAAAAAGGTTTTTTTTTTAAAATTAAATCTCCAGTGTGGAGAGGCAGCTATGGGATACCATACCTTTATTACTTGAAAAAATCTTATACATCAGTCGGGGGTACATGACGACTTTACCCGATAAAAGAAACCAATTGACATACATCATAAAAACCAAAAAATACGAATGTCCATATAACCAAAAACTGCAACTTGACCATCTTGACAGAATAAATTGATCATAGCATCTAGCAATGCAAATACTTACATATCCAAACCAAGCAGTGCAATGCAAATACCATCATAGCTCCTTGCAATGCAAATAACCAATGCAGAATGTCCCTCTAACCAAAGCTACTTGCAATGCAAATACCATCATAGCATCTAGCAAGACTTACATGCTGCCAAAATAGCAATTAAACCAAGCAAAAACAGTCCAGAAAACAGCATAAACAGTTCGCCAACGCCACACAGCACTCTGTCCTGAAAAGCCGTAACATTGGCCTAACTTCGCTCTCCACAACGTGACCTAAAAGCTCTCCAAAATGCAGCTTGAAAGCAGAGTCCACTACAGCACTCTGTCCAGCAACATCTAATCTAAAATCACCGCACCCATGGCAACACAACACTCCAATACAACGTACTTTGTTTCGTCAGAACATTCTGTCGATACCATTCAGCGGAATATAATTAAATTCAGCGCCAAAAGCGAGTGCACCTAGGCAGGCTTGCCACCGCCCAGTCTTGCAAAACAAATAGATGTTCCGCAACTTCAACACCACTAACCATTGACAGCCTCCATAATATTCCTGCATATCAACACAAAAATTTCGACTACTCATCACCATGCCGAACATAGGTCGTGTGGCATCTGTCAATGAGCACCAACCCTGCCAAACGCCTAGGTAATTCATTAGCTCCAAATGTGACAGTCCTATGTTCTTTTTGTGCTCTATCAACTAAAGCATCCGCCACCACATTGGCTTCTCTATAGACATGCTTACAATCAATCGACATTTTTTCCATCATCAATTTAATTTCTTTAAAAATATTCTCCAAATGCCAAGGAATTTTAAAGGTCTCTCTAAACCAACCACAAATTAGTTTCAAATCTGATTGGACAACCACTTTGCTAAAACTCAATGAGAGACAAAGTCGCAAACCCTCCACGAGTGCCAAAGCTTCTGCTTTGTTATTAGACCCTTCCCTGAAAAACAATTGCTTTCCAACAACACAACAACCTCTTGGGTCTCTAATAATCACACATCCTGTTGCCATGTTTTTGCGGGATGATCCATCCACATTCAGCGCCACAAATTCTGCAGGAGAGGAGATCCAATAAACAATTCTAATAGCCTTTATTCTAACTGGGATCACATTGAGCCCCAAAGCCTTTAAAGGGGCCTTATTCCGACTGATTTGTTTTGGATTGATAAAAGTGTTTGCCAACCTCAAACTGCGCCTTATGTTTAAAATCACGAAAGTAGCATTTGGATAAACATCTTCATAAACCCATTTACATCGTTGTTTCCAAATCTCCCATAATAGGAGTAAGAAAGTATAACACACCTGATTGCGAGTTCATCTTAGCTCTTTTGAGCCAAATCAAAAGCACCGTACAGATTTCTGCTAGTTTTCTTACATGCACGTCAAAAATCCCTTCAAAATGCCTCCACACCTTTACCGCCAAGTTTCCATCAAGAAATAGGTGATTCAAAGTTTTCATTTTCGGATTAGCACAACACCTACATCTTGATGCTAAGCTAAAACCGCATCTGTGCAACTCCCCGTCCACTGGCACACCTCTTCTCCGAAGTTTCCACACAAACACTGAAATTCTGGAAGGGATAATGTCTTGCCATATCCTGTTACTTAGAACACTTACCGCCCCATGATGTCGTAACAATTCATACGCTGACTGAGGAGAGAAAAGACCATTGGACTCCGGAGCCTATACACACTTATCATCACCAAAACTCTCCCCACGCAATCTATATGCATAGAGTTTACGCGCCATCTGCCTGAGACTTGGACTAATCAAAACAAATTACCCAAACTCACTTCTCTTATCGTAGGCCACATACCCCGATTAACCAAGTCTTCCGACCTTCTGAAAGAAGCCACAATATTCTTGTTTTCCTCATAAAAGCTGGTATTTTCCTTCCCAATGCGCCAAAACGAATTACTCAAAATCAAGGATTTATAAAGCATGATCTCCTTAAAGAAATGTGAGGCCCCACTTTTAACAAATTGACCACTCAACGCAACTCTAGGCAACCAGTATTTGTTCCTCATGAAAGAAGCCCATAGAGAATCCGAATTAACTAGGTTTCAAAGAGCCTTAACTCGGAAAGCTTTCATCACTACTGTCAAATTTCTAACACCCAGCCCTTCTTCTTCCTGTGGCAAACAAATTTTGTTCCATGACACCCATTTTTTCTTCAACCTGCCTTCACAATCACCCAAAAGAAATCCACTAACAAACTGTTTATTCTTAATAAAATTTTCTTAGGCACACACATGGTGGTAAGAATGTAAACTGGAATCGAGCTAAGAAGATGTTTAATCAGGATCAGTCTCCCCCCTGGCGATAACAGTTTTGCCTTCCATCCTTGAATGCGGCTTTGAATTCTATCAATCATCTCTTCAAAATACGAAGAAAAAAAAATTCCTTGAAAAATTGGTCCTCCCAAATATGTCAAAGGCGAACTTTTATACTGAAATCCTGTAAATCGCTTCAAAGCCACAATTCTTTCCACTGCCACATTATTCTCCAACATAAAAGAGCTTTTTCCCTCGTTCATTTTCTGTCCGGAAGCCGTACAATATCTATGCAAAAATTCCATGCACCCCATGACTGAAGATTTTCTTCCATTTAAAAAAAATAGAATATCATCTGCATATAATAAATGTGAAACCGGGCTGCAGGCCCTAGGCGTATAATAATACCCTATTTTTCCTTTAATGAAAGCCAACTGCAATCCCCTACTCAGTACCTCCGAGGCAATGATAAATAATAAAGGTCAAAGAGGGTCCCCTTGCCTTAAACCTCTGGTAGATTTAAAAAATCCTTTGTAGACTCCCTATAGCAAAACTGAAAAAACACAAGAAGCTATGCAATTGGAAATAATATGACAAAATCTACTGTTGAAACCAAATTTTTTAAGCACCTCAAACAAAAAATTCCATTCAAGACGGTCATAAGCTTTCTCCATGTCAATCTTCAACACAACATTGCCTCTAAAAGCCTTTTTATGTATATCCCTGACCAATTCCTGTGCTAGTCCAATATTTTCACCAATAAGTCGTCCTCTAACAAAGGCCCCCTGCTCTAAGGAGATCATGTTTGGCAACACCATAGCCAATCTATTGCAAAGAATTTTACTAAAAATTTTATAGTTCACATTGCAAAGGCTAATAAGGCAAAAGTCAGAGAAGGAACCTGGATTCTCCTTTTTTGGGATCAAAGCCATAAAGTTTGCAGAAAAAGAACCCGGTAGTGCCTCTCCTTCGAAAAACTGTATAATAGCTTCCCAAATATCCAGACTCACCAAATCCCAACATGTCTGAAAGAAACCATCAGTAAATCCATCCGGTCCAGGAACACTATTTTTGGGAATATAAAAAACCGCATCCTTAACTTCCTCCAAAAAAGGCCTTTTAACCAAAGCCTCACACATAGCCGCAGAAATAGACCTCGGACTACAATCTAACAGTTCTGTATCCACCACACCATTTCATTGGGAAGACAAAAGGTTATGGAAAAACTCATTTGCTTCTGCAAGAATCTCTTCCAGGTCCGAAATAGTCCTTCCTCCTGGTAAAGTAATCTGAGAGATGACCCTTCTTTTTTGTTTAGACTTAGGGGAAGCAAAAAAAATATTTCGTGCAAGCATCCCCCTCTTTGTATTCTTTTTCACCTGACTTCTGAATCCAAAAAAGCTCCTCTTGTTTTAAAGCTAGTATGTACTCCGCCTGACAACGACTCAGATTACAACAAGCATTAACGTCCCAGTTTGCATCAGCATTGAGACCACTATTTCCAATATTTTCCCAGCCTGCCAGAAGAATAGTTTCCCACTGTTGCATCTCGTCCTCTAAAGCTCTCAATTTACTAAAAACATTGCCAAAAACTGTCTTATTTCACTGTATAAGAGCGCTCTTATCACCATTTTAAGTTTAACGTCCATTCTATCAATAGGTCTCATACTACCCATGTCTGAACTCCAAACATCCTTGACCAGAGTAAGAAAACCAGGGTGAGTCATCCACATGTTCTGAAAGCGAAAAGGAGCAAAACCTCTTCTCGACTGATTTGGCATGGAAACCAGCAGCGGAGAGTGATCAGAAAAGGTTCTACTTAGATGTTCCACTTTTGGACTAGCCAAATCTGACAACCATGTAGAATTGACCAAGATTCTATCAAATCTTGCCCAAATATGGTCTCTACCTCGCCTATTATTGCACCAGGTGAGTCTAGGACCCGTGAAACCACAGTCTTATAATCCACAATGTTCGATACAATCTGTGAAATTATTCATGCTAGCCAAAAACGGCTCTGCTCCCCCAATTTTCTCTTGCGAGTGTAAGTAAGTATTAAAATCCCCGCCAACCATCCAAGGGAGATCATGATTAGAAGCGAAATTCACCATATTTGCCCAAAGGTCCGTTCTCTCATCAATTGAGCATTTACCATAAACAAAAGAAATTAAAAAAACTTTTGAACCAGAATCGGTTACCTGACAATGAATTATTTGATCCAACATATCCAATAAAGAAAGGTCTAGAGTAGCATCCCAAAAATCCATATTTTTCCTTCGACCATGTCATTGGAGGCAAATCCCGCCAGTTTAAGTTTGCTGCCAATCTCCATGTATCTGCTAGCGTCAATTATCGATTCTGCTATCATAAGAATTCTCACATTGTGTTCCGCAACCAAATTTTTTAAACGTCTTCTCGTGGCTTTATTACCAACCCCACGAGCATTCCAAAACATAAAGTTTTCCATCATTCTAACTGCGGGAGGTAGAAACACCCTTCTTTGTTGTATGATGCTTGCCCGGGGGAACCGCCAATTTGACTTTATTTTTCTTAGCATCTTCATTCGAATTCGCCCCCAATGCTAAATCCTTTATAGCTACAAACTCCGGCCCTATCTCCGAAGCCGACTCCGTGGAATCACTATTTTCCGAAGCGTTATCGAAAGTATTAATGTTCCTTTTTTTCTATTTTTTTCGCATAGCTCGATTTTCTTTAACCAAATTAACAGCCTCATCAAGTAACATGTTCTCAATGCTTCCTGACAATACATGTTCCAAACGATTTGCAGCACTAGAATCAACATCCCCGGGTGTCCGGGTATCTCCCACAATGGGAGCTTGATCTTCCCTCACTGTTGTCACTGCATTATCCACTGTGCGCTCAATCTATAACCTGAAATTGCTACTTAAAACCTCGACAAAGATTTGGCCAATTATCTCCTTTTTATTTGGGATAGACAACCCTGTTTCATTGCTTAAACCCTGTGTCTCTGTGACCAAAACCTCTTGTGTCGCAATGGCTGGAACATCCAGTGTCCCGGTAGCTAAAACAGGCCGCGAAATCACTGAAAATTCTAGCGTCTTGCTTTCTGAAATAGAGCACCCTGCATCGGTGCCCTGTGCGATCACTGACTCACCCTGTGGAACCGGTGAAACACCCTGTGAATGCACTGAAACATCCTGTGCATTCGCTTAAACACCTTGAAGCAACGCCTCATTTTTGGATGATACAGCGAGTGTCTTCATTGGTTCAACGTCGTGGCACCCTGCTCCAGCATGTGCACTCTCTGATTTGTCACCTTTCATAGTATTCAACGCCATTTCAGCTTCACTAATGGTATAACCGACCTCTAATAGAATGTCTTGGGTATTCGCAATATGTTGGGAACCTTCACCTGATTTATTTTCATTTTCCACATGTTTTTTATCCTTCGTCCTCTTAAGACCTTCCTGGTTTTGCATAAATTCCTTGTCGCCTTTTTCCACATCCTCTTCCAATGTTTCATCAACTAGAACGCCAAATTTATTGGCCAAACTAATTGTGTCGACATCCCCATTCCGTGATTTCACTTTTTCACTTTCAACGCGTTCACCTATGATTTCAACACCTTGAGAATCTTTCGCCCCACTAGTCTCTACTTTCTCCTTTGTTTCCATCGCCTTTTTTGTAACCGAAATATACATTTGCTTCTTCACGTTTTGTCCGTGAATCTCCTTGTAATGTTTTGGAACTAGCGTGGCTTTTTCTGAATTCTTGGCCTCCTTATGATCATCTCCAACCTCATCTGATTGTTCCTTCTTCTTTCCCATAAGTTTTCGACAATAGTCTTTCTCATGGCCAATTAGCGAACAATGGCCACAATATTTAAATCCAGGGTATTCTAGTTTCTTCCAATAACCGCCATATTTTGGACTCTCGAGCCAAATCTTATGAGGTAAAGGTTTAGTTACCTCCATCTCGACACACATACGAGAAACTTTCGGACGAGCAAAAAATCTAGTACCATTGTCAATCCTAAGAAAATTGCCAAAAGAATTCCCAATCGCCTTCATAATTGCTGGGAAAAAAAAAGCGAAAGATAGATTTGGGAGTTCGATCCATATTGGGGCCAATTCCGGATCCGCCCGAAGGCTAAAACCGGGATGCCAACGAAAGATTTTATATCTAACGCCCCGAATAGTGAAAGAATATTTAGAAAACACTTTTTTAACTTCATCTTCCGATTGTAAATAAACCACAACATGATCTTTGATCTATAAGACCCATAATGAACTCATCGGATATTCCCCAAGATCTGTGAATGGAGTCTCTTATCGAATCAAGCGAAGGCCGGAAACTTGAAAACTTCAAAACCACAACGTGATTAGACACGTGAGACTTTCCTCTTGAGACATCCGAATCAGATAGCAATAAGGCCGGGAAACCCTCTTTTTAAAACTTGTGGAATTCGTCGGTTTGTCGTCAAAATATCCCTCATTGCCTTGCCAAGGACCTGCGCAAAGGAGAGCTTCGAAGCCCCATCGTCTTCCCGGCCAGCCGCAGGGGAGTCCCCCTTGGCTGGCTGTGTTGCAGCCATAAACCCTAGCCGCCACAAATTTCAACGCTTGAGATTAAACCCCAGTGTCTTGGAGCGGTTGCGATTGAAAACAAAAAACCCGACACTGTTTTTCCAGATTTACCCCTCAGAATCGCCTCTCCGCAATCACCAACTTTTATTCATTGGTATAACTAAAAAGGTTAAAGAATATCATAGTTAATTAAGATTTTAGACAAAATATTTAGTTTTTTTTTTTATAAAATAAAAAAAAATAATATAAAAAATTGGGGGCATTGGTGATATCATAAAATAGCTTAAGAGTTAACAGAAAATGGGTTCCCAAATTGAATACGAGACGTAAGCTAACTTTTGAGAGTTGACTTCTTTCCATTTTGCCCCTTGAAAGTTCATGTTGAAGAATTTTGGATAAGGGTAATATGGTAATTGATTATATCACTCTCAAATTTTCTCGATTTAAAACACAATGTTCTTAACTAAATATGTAAAAGTATGTTTTATTTATTCTAGCTTAAATATTTTTTGAAATATCATATCAAACAAAAAATCATGATTTACATCACTGAGGCACAGAAGGTTATCACAATTTTGATGAATGGTATACAAAATTTCATGAGTAACAATTTTCAATAATCAATTTGCCTTTTCATGATGTGGGTATGATAGAATAGAAACAAAAAAATCATTTATTGACTCACGTCTAAACTCTAGCTAAGCATCACTTTATCTACTTAATAGATGCCACTAGGGCTAGGCATCTGAGACCGAAAAATCGGACCGATCGAGCTTGTTCGGGCCGATTTTTAAATATTATTGTAACTTTTCGGTCCTAAAGCCGAACCGGACCAAATTTATCGGTTTGGTTCTCGATTACACTTCTCAGAACCCACCGGTTAACCGGCTACGCCCGGTCCAAATTTTTTTATTTTTTTAATTTCAACTATAAAGACCAAAACTCTTCCAAAGCCCAAGCTCGAACCTCTCTCACATCCCTCTCCCTCATCTATTCCACGATCAGACACGCAGACCTTCAAAACCTCAAATCCCCTCCTCCACGCCAAATCAAACCACCACCACGCCCTCCACACAGATCGGACCACACCACCAACTCATCCACCCTCCTCCCTCCACACAGATCAGACCATACCACCACTCCTCCCTCCTCCACGTAGATCAGGGCACACCACCACCTCCTCGATTATTTGGTTCTTCAGAGTCATTTTCAGATGAGGATGGAAAAGAGGGTTTGGTGAGGTTCACCATGACATCGAAGAGGGATCGATTTTATCGAACAAATAGAGGGTTTGATTTGATTGAACATAGAGAGGGGGGTTCGTTGATTTCAAACTATTTAGAAAATTACAGTGTTGATTACTGCAACCTCCATGACTGTAACTTGAATGGAGGTTGTAGTGATTACTGTTGATTACTTGAATGGAGGTTGCAGACAACAATGTAAGCCTTGAATACACACACACACAATGTATATAATAATTACAGTAATGAATCAACATTTGGGGGGATCAAGATATGGTAAATGGATCAATTGAGATGGCTTACATTGTATGGATCAATCAAGATATAACAGTTTTGATTTCAAACTTACATTTACTGTTGATTTCAAACTTATAATCTAAATTGTATGTTGATTGCAGTGATGGTGTTGAGATGGATAAAAATTACTGTTGATTTCAATTCAAACTATTTAGAAAATTACAGTGTTGATTACTGTGGATATAAAGGTGTTTAGAAGCCCATTTACTGTTGAGATGGGCTTTATCAAATTCAGTTTGGGCTTTGCGCTTTGGACCGAGATCGGCCCGAAATTCGATTAACTGGTCAACTCGGTCCGGTCTCGAGCCTCATAATTGCGGGCTTAAAATTATCGGGCCGATTTTTGATTTTTAAATTTTGGGCCGGTTACCCAGACCTGCCCAACCCTAGATGCCACTGTTTGTGGCAGCGGGGGCCAATATTTCACTCGTTTCCATGACAAATATTTCTTAAGGCTGAATGTGAGACTTTTATTTTGAGTGAGGGCAAAGTGAAATTTTCAAGTAAACATAGTATCTGCAATTAAGGGTTTCTTTGGTTGCACGGAAAATAGACATGAACATCGAAACTATTTTCGTGAATTTGATTCTGAGGCCTCATCTCAAACTTGGATTCTCATGAGTAGTGGAAATACAATGTTATGATGAATCGATATCCAAATAAATAACCAAACAATGGAAATCTGCATAACAAGGGAAGTGGATTCCATTTTCCTTGGAAAATGGCTAACCAAAAAGATCCTAATTGTTTGGTTGCATGAAAAATAAACATGAAAATTGAAATTGTTTCCGTGAATCCGATTCCAAGGCCTTTCCCTCAGATTTAAATTTTCATAAGTAATGAAAAAATAGTATTATAAAAAATCGATTTCCTATTAATAAATACACAATCAAACAATGAAAATCTCCGTAACAGGAAAAATTGACTTCATTTTCTAAAATGGTTAACCAAACAAACTCTAAAGTGTTCTTCAAATGGAGAAAACAATCTGGTCTTATGGGGTTTTCCATTTTTGCCCCGATCCCAAAGTTTGTAATACACAACGAAAAACAAAAAGTATGTAATTAAAGGAAAGATAGGGGCAAAAGCGTCTGAGTAGTGAGAACTATTGCACATTGGGTCCATAAGAGCATCTCCAATGGTAAAAGTTAAAATGCGGGATGAACTTAACCAAAAGCTAAATTTAGGGATCTCCTATTTCTTCACCACTCTAACCACATCCCCTATTTTAACTTTTTCATGATTATTTTAATATATCTTCAACCTTTTTATACCAATTTAATTTCAATTATATTATTATTAATTTCAACTTAATATAATTATATTAATTAGTTTCAATTATATTATTATAATATTATTAAATATATTATTATTAATTTCAACTTAAATATATAATATTATTATTTTCAATTATACTATTATTTAGATACTTTTTTAAATTATACTGTTATTAATTTAAACTTGACTAATTAAAAAAATTGGGAGTTTAAAAAAAAATAGTATTAATAATAAATTTTTTAATCATTATTTAAATATATCTTCCATTTTTTACATCATTATTTAGATATTTACTATTAATAATTTTATCATTATTTAAATTAGAATTAATAATTTATTTTTTTAAATTAGTATTAATTTGTTTTTAATTATACTGTTAATAATTTTTAATTAATTATTTACAATATTTAAATTAGTATTAATAAATATTTTTTAATTATACTATTATTTAAATGCTTTTGAATAATTATTTTTTAATTGTACTATTATTTAAATATTTTTGTTTTTATTTTGATTTATTTTTAATTTAAAACTTAAATATTTAAATATTTTATTAATATTTAAAATATAGGGAATGACTAACTTTCCCTAAATTTAGAGAGAAATTATAACGAGGACGGGAAAGGGGATGATTGAAGGTTTTTTTTTTTTTCTAATGAAACCCCTGGAATAGCTAGGATGACTGGAGATGCTCGAAAAAGTCCAACATTTTTGTACATAATAAATGGGGCCCTCCAAGTTGTCATATATTGAATTTGTTGCTCCCATTGTTACTTTTAATAAAGCTGGTACTTTGAATCATTTCATTGTCTCTGCAATATATTATATTTAAATGTATCGAGCCTCTAAAATCTCAAGGTCGGCGCTTATGAACCCTTAGGAGATTCGATACTGTACACTAAGCTACTCATTATTTGTTCAAATGTCACAAATCACAATGCCCAAAAATACACCCAACACACACATTTTCACACTTCATGATAAGAATTAAAACTACATGACAAAAGTTTAATTTCCAATGACTACAGTACAAAATCCTAATGTCCTCATTCCACCAAATCCCAATTAACTAAATTACCATTATTACTACTACTAATCATCCACATTATTCTAAACATCTCTCTTTAACTCTCACCATCAACCCATGTTTCATCCTCAATGTCAAGGACAACACATGCTCAGGCTCCATTTCCTTCCCAATAACCTCAATCTGGAACCGTTCCAAAACACAAGCCGCTATGGATTTCATCTGAATATAAGCCATATCTTTCCCCAAACACATCCTTTGCCCGGCATGAAACACCGGATATCGGAACGGACTTTCCACCCGAAACGTTCCATTCTCCAACCATCGTTCCGGTTTGTACTCCAAACAATCCTTTCCCCATATACTCTCCATCCTTCCCATAGCATAAGTCTGATACGTCGCAAACCATCCTTTCCTTATGAAAGTGCCATCCGGCATTAGGTCGTCTACCAAACAAGCCTTTGTGTCAACCGCTACGGGCGGATAGAGCCTCATTGACTCGGATATAGCTGCATGTAAGTAATGCAAATCGCGAAGCTCAACCAAATGTAATGTGTCACCAATACTTGTACCATTCCTTTTTCGTGATGCTTTGAGTTCGTCCAAAATGTTTTGTTCTACACTTGGATGTGAGGCAAGTAGCCAAAAGAACCACGAAAGAGCGGACGAAGTAGTGTCCTTACCAGCTAGTATGAAACTTATTACAACGTCGCGAAGGAACTTGGCAGACTCCCAGTCCGTACCAGTTGTGGTCATAAATCGGGATAACAAATCATACTCATCATTTTTTTCTTCCTTCTTCATTAACTTGGACGTGATGATCTTCTCTGCAAAGTCATGAACTTTCTTGATTGACTCTCTCAATGTCTTCTCCGATCCAATGTCAAAGAATTTCTTGAACTTCCATAAAAACGTCACCGCGTACATGAACCGTCCTGCACTAAGCGTGGCGGCTTCATCAAAAGCCCGCATGAACTCAGTTCCTTGAATATTTTTCTCTCCATCTCCACCAAGACAACCCGCATCCACGTTAAAAGCAAGGCTACAAATGTTATCAAACGCGAAACGCTCCAATACATCCTGTAAATTAACCATCTCACCGGACTTAGTTGATTTCTGCAACACAGGAATGAGCCTGGTTTGGATCTCCATCCGAACATTATCAACAATAAAACTCCGTAGCGATTTAGTACTAAACTCATAACTAGCAGTCTTGCGTTGGATTCGCCATAGGTCATCGTCAGAGTTAAAGATACCACCACCAAGAAAATCCTCCAACAAGTGGATGAACCTTTCACCTTTGGGATAGTTAGTGAAATTGGTTTTGAGCATGTGTTCTACATTCAAGGGGTTCGCGGTGATAATCCCTTTGACCTTGCCAGGACGGTGAAAGATCATGGTGTTGGTCTTGGTGGAAGCAAGGATTGCAGTGCTCCATTCGAGGAACCGGTGCCGGTTTTTCAAGAAACCGGGGAGATTGCCTAGGATAGGATAGTCTGTTAGGAGAGAACTAGTAATAGTTTTCTTCTTCTTGAAGATGAAGTAGAGGGATAGGGGAAATAAGCAAGCAAGGAAGAGGAGAGGTTGGAGAGACGATAAGAAAAGGTCCATTGAGGAGTGAATGCGGGGAGATTGTGTGGCTTTTGTTGAGGTAAAATAGATGTATGTGAGAGCTAAAGTAGGGGGGAAATACATCATCATTAACAACCACTTAAATAAAGGAGGAGGGAGATAGGGATCTTTTTCAGTGATTGTGAAGAAGATCCAAGACTTTATATGCAAGTTTGGATTACATTGAATGGATATATGGTGAAGATGCTTGAGAGAGTACAAGAGGTAAGGAAACAAACAAGTGTACAATCCAGACTTCGGTAGTATTGTATTTAAGGGACAAATGGCATTTTCATAGTATATAATTTAGACTTTGATAGAGATTCTCCGACTCCTCATTTTTTTTAAGAAATTGGTTTTGGTTTCATTTTATTGGTGGAGGTTTCGTGACCTTATCTTTGGATGAAAATTTTTAGAAAGTCTGGTCCGAAAACACTTATATTTAACTGGAATGGTGGTTTGCACGTGATCAGACCAAGTCTACCTGTCTCCAAATTCTCCAAACCTATGGAGAGAAGGATAGAGTCACATGCGAACCATCCACACAAATTATTGCTTTTAGACCAAGCTCCGTAGAAGCTCTGCTTTTCCATGATAAAGAGAGATTGAGGTTTTTTTATTTTATATATATATAGGCGGAGTAGTTGAATATTGTAAGTTCTACAAATAAATTTTTTTTTATCCCTAGTTAAGAGGATATTCCATAAACTTTCAAGGTGAATAATAAAGCTTGACTAAACATCATAAAATGAGCTAACATGGTGAACTTCTAATTGATAGTTTCAAGAGTAGGTTTGATTTGTTGATCAGGAGAATAGTCTTATTCTGCGAGATCTCTTGTTTCTTACTTCTTGAGGTTTAGGCTTGTCTAGGCCATCCTACAGACTAGGGTTTTTTTTTTTCCTTCCTTAAATCTATGCTTTTGATGATTTTCCTTGAAGTTTACAGGGGAGAATTTTTTTTGTTTGTTTGTCAGGCTTCAAGTTTCTCAACTAATGCTATAGAAGTTCATAATTGTGTTGGTTGACAACATTTCAATCAAAGAAGTTAAAGTTGACTAAACATTTCAATCAAAACTAAAATTCAGTACGCATTCGTTAAATTTCAATGTGTTCACTAACCATAAGCGGTTGACAAAATCAATACGTATTAAAAATAAAAATATATAAATCAAAACATAATTTTCAAAATTGTTGCAACTATTATATCAAATTTCAATAAATGCATTCAAAACCTTAAAAAATTCGATATCCAAACATTTACATTAGGAACCCTTTATACGAAGTCCCCAATCAACAATATGAGTAACGTATTTTTTATTTTTTATGTTTTAACATTAGCAAAATTTGGTTGGATACACCAAGTAATTTTTAAAAGCTAAATCTTAAAGATAAAGTTTGAGATATCGAGCCAAACAATCAAGTACACGTAGCAACACTCAAAAATAAGTTTTAAGCTTTTATCTATCTTATTCCACTTCAAAGGTTTTATAGTATCACTTGTTGTATCTGAAAAAATTGGTTTATTTGTTGGAGATGTGGCTCAATTTGAGCGTGTAATTAGCTTCACATGGGTTAAGGAGCTGCATCGTGTGAAGTTAATAAAAATTGGATGCGTCTCTCATTAGCAACGAGGCCGCCTTTTGGGGCGGTAAAGCCCAATTGGTAAAAAAAAAAACCCACACTTGGGAGTCGTGTGTGTTTAAGTTGAGGACAATAATATTGCTTGGGACATGTCCATTGGCACATAATTTCATTTGCATGCTGTGAGACGGTTCCAGGGAATTCACCACTTCACCATCAGACTCAACAAGTGGTATTAAAGCCGATGGTTTGGCCTTAGGCTTGACGAGTTGAAAGTGCAGGATAACACGTTGAAGTTGAACTTATCCTGGATAAGCTCAAGTCTTGCCAAGGTGGAGATTGTTGAAAATATGACTTAATTTGAGCATGCAATTAGTCCCACGTGGGTTAAGTAGCTGCAAGGAGCCACATCGTGTGAAGTTTTAGAGTCTCTCACTAGCAACGAGGCCTTTTAGGAGTAGTAGAGCCCAACTGGTAAAAGCCACACACCCAAGAGCCGCAGATCCCAACGGGTAAAAACCCCACATCCGAGAGTTGCGAGTATTTAAATTAGAGACAATATCGTTGCTCAAGACATGTCCGTTGATACACAATCTCGTGTGCACGCGCTATGAGATAGATTGGGGGGGATTCACTCTTGTTGATAATGATACCAAAACTTGATGTCGACTTTAGCTAAGGTTTCATCAGTTTCCCATAATACTTGTTTAATTAGACAACCCTTTGCTATAACAGCATCCAAAGAACGGCAAAATATCGTGATATACATTGAAATATCTCAAACAAATCCCAACTCTTCATGCAATACCTTGTAATCTCCATACATGTTCGGATTTTGATATTACAAAGGTTAATTAGAAATAGCTATACAGATAGTTTTATTTATGCTATGCGCCTAGTATCCTTTTGTAGGTAAGATGCAACAGGAGATATATACATGGATCGACCACATCTCCCTCTCACCTGTTTCTTGATAATATTAAGCACAATGCTTTAGGTAGCATTTCGTCTTAATTAGGAATGCCAACACTAAATGATGAGCAGTAAACATACCTTCAGTTCAAATATATATATCACCTTTATGGACAAACGTATAACTTACCAAGCACCAAAATTTGCACAATCCAGTGTCTACAATTGAATTGTAGAAATATAGTTTTTCATATTTTTATCTCAAAACCATTAGTTAATAAATAGATGAAAGGTAAACATCTATGTTATAGCCAAGAATGACGACCACACACATTCATGTATTAATTAGAGCCATCGAAATCAACTAACGTAAGATGCAATGCAACATAAATTCAATGCCTCTAAGCAATGGATTAATTGGAGGTTTCGATATACATGAACTCTGCATGCAAGTTGGTTTGTTGGTCTAACAGTATCGTGTACTTGATAACTCAGATGATATTAATTGCACCAGTTCATCTGTCTGTTTTAAGTTTGAACGTAGAGAACTTGTAAACATAAACATTTGTTTACACGCATGGTCATCGTCTATTCTAGATCACCTGCATCATCTAATAACAGTGATGTACGCATCCTTTCTCTCTGTAAATGTATACTACTATATCTGTGGTGTAGATATATGCCGTCTTCTCTGAGCAATCGTGGTAGTAGGTCGTGCAGTGTTACCTTTTTTTTACCGAGAGTTATACGTCATTCTGCTTAAACCTAAACCCGACTTGTTTACAAGTAAGTCGCGTGTCAACTCACGTTGACACAGTAACTACACACTGACATAGTAGTTACTGTCGAACTACATACCAATTTGATGTATTTTTTTTGTTTTAAATTACAAAAAGAAGTTATAAGATCGCTTTAAAACAGGTTGAAGCGGCCAACTCAAACCATTTTGTAATGGCATAATATCTTCTTATCGTGTTGGATCACACATTAGCACCCCTACTTAAATTGCCATCCCCAGTTAAACTCACTTGCCATGTTTTATCCTCCTACAGTTTCTAAACTCTTGGAAAAACAAATTTCTCCAATCCTTTTCCTCTATTTAAGTCCCCAGAACCCTACATTTTATCTCCACTCCTGCCAAAACATTCTCAAACTCATGGGCCTGTTTTTCACTTTGCAATCTCTCCTCCTGTTCTTCTTGTTCTTCGTTTCCCTCTACTTTCTTTACTTTTGCAAGAAGAATAAGAAGAACAGCTGCAGTATTGATCACATCTTAAAATGCCATCCACTCCTTGGCCACCTTCCGGGATTCCTGAAAAATCGCCACTGCATTCTGGAATGGAACACGGCCATCCTCTCCGCCACCATCACTAACACTTTCACCTTCCATCGCCCCTGCGCAGTCAGTTATGTCATTACTGCCAATCCTCTCAATGTCGAACACATGCTCAAAACTAATTTCCAAAACTACCCGAAAGGCAAACACGTTGCTTACTTATTAGAAGACTTCCTGGGGTGAGGTATCTTTAACTCTGACGATGATCTTTGGAGAATTCAACGAAAAACTGCTAGTTATGATTCAACACCAAATCTCTTCGCAGTTTCGTTGTTGACAATGTCCGAACCGAGATCCAAACCAGGCTCATCCCTATGTTAAAACATTCAACTGTGTCCAGTGACGGAGCCAGGAAATTTTATGAAGGGGGGCGGAGTGACGTCATAGTTAATATAAGAAATATAGGAATTAATTACTTTAACAAAAAAAATTAATTTGAACAATACATAAATAAATATACAAAACACTAATTGGTAAACAAAACTCCATCTAATCTATGGGGAAGAAAATGGATCGGACAAGCTACTTTGTAGGAAGCACAAACAATAAATATATGAGGAACAAATCAAATTGGTATGTAAAGTTAACGGGCAAGAATTAATTTCAAATGTAAAATTAGATGTGGACACAAAAATTTGGTTATTTGCAATTTGCCACCTTATCATAAATAACTAATTAGAGGTTACCCCATCATTAATCATTATTACAGTCTTCCCCGAGACTAACGGTCAACGTGCATTGACTGTCAAAAGGCTCACATTGATTATCAAAATGTCTTCAAACAATAACCCATAGATGAACCTCGAAATACAAACATGTATCTTGAGAAAAAAATTAATGGATCCAAATTTCATGCATCTCCAAAAAAAGCCTATGAATAAAATACAAAAATAGACCTCAATACGAATTCATCTTGAGAAAATACATTAAAAAAACTTTCTCCTTCCTCAATGCATGAAAAAGAGGTTACGGTTATTGGTGGCTAATAGTGATGGTAAGAAAAAAAAAACTAAATCAAGTAAAAAAGGAGGGAGAGGAAGAGAGTAGGAGACGAGGCGGTTGCCGGTGTCGTAGTAAACAGAAAGAGAGAGCAAAAGAGAGGAAAAGGGTGGAGCAGGAAGGGAGAACAAAAAAAGAAAAATGGCAAGACGGGACCGAGTTGTCGACATTGCAACGGGACATATTAGAAATAAAAATAAAAAAAATTTAAAGTCAGTGGGGGCAAGTGCCCCCACGTGGCTCCGTCCCTGACTGTGTCAGGTCAGCTAATCAATTTACAAGATGTGTTGGAACGGTTTGCTTTTGATAACAAATGTGGTCTTGCTTTCAATGTGGATCCGGCTTGTCTTAATGTTGATGGAGATGGAAATGAAGGTATTAAGATCATGCTTGCGTTCGAAGAGGCGACAACCCTGACCAGTGCACAATTCATGTACCCAATTCCGATATTGTGGAAGGCAAAGAGGTTCTTCAACATTGGATCAGAGAAGAGACTAAGACGATCAATCAAGACTGTTCATAAATTTGCAGAGAACATCACAAGGACCAAGCTAGAAAAGGGAGAAAACAACCCAGAAACTGATTTGCTCTCCCGATTCATCTCTGTGACAGGTTCTAACTCGGATTCAGCTGAGTTTCTTCGAGATATTGTTATAAGCTTTATACTCGCTGGGCGAGACACCACATCATCGGCTCTCTCATGGTTCTTTTGGTTACTAGCATTGCAACCTCATGTTGAGCGGGAAATACTTAAAGAAATCAGAAATATACGTATACATAATGGGACACAAGTGGGAGACACATTAAATATGGATGAACTTCAAGATATGCACTACTTACACGCAGGGATATCAGAGTCGATGAGACTTTATCCACCTGTTTCAGTTGAGATGAAGTTGTGCAAGGAGGATGACGTGTTGCCGGATGGTACATTCATAGGGAAGGGATGGATTGCAATTTATCCCACATACGCAATGGGAAGGATGAAGAGCATATGGGGGAAGGATTGCTGCAAGTTCATACCAGAGCGTTGGTTGGAGAATGGAACATTTCGGGCGGAAAGTGCCTTTCGTTTTCCGATATTTCATGCAGGGCCGAGGATCTGTTTGGGGAAAGACATGGCTTATATACAGATGAAGTCGATTGCAGCTTGTGTGATTGAACAGTTTGAGATTGATGTAATTGAGAAAGAAAGGTGTCAAAAATATGTGGCTTCTTTGACTCTTATGATGAAGAAGGGGTTGATGGTGAGAGTAAGGAGAGATGTCTGGATATGGTGGTTAGCAGCTAATCGATAAGACTACTGTGTCTTCTAAATAAAAACATTTCCTCAAAGAACACTCAACCTGAATAACAAAACTAGATTTTCGTTTTTGTGCACAAGGTTAACTGGATGATCAAATATCACAGAGATTTTTACATGGAAAAGCTATTGGTAAGAAACATCGGGATAGTAATTAACAGTAGGCTGTTTTTTGCTTGAATTACACACAGAAACTAGAAAATATTACCAAAAAACATAGAATTTCGCTGTGCTAGATGTTCGCTATAGAGATAAGATGAGGATTCCTAGTTTCCTACACACCATCAAAATTGACTCTATACCTGGTAACCTCTTTCTTTCCAACATAGTCAACTACAGAGTTCTGCACACCAATAAAATATTTGCTGTCAATAATTTCGAAGGATCCTAGAAAAGTAACAATTGAGACGAAGCTGCCATGCCTGCCTGTAGCAACACGTTGTTCATGATCTTCACCTACTCAGTACTCAACTTCGTTACATCTTCAATTCCCATCATTTGAAAATATTCCTTCTCCAAACCGGGAAGGGAAATAGGGGCAGTTGCTCAAGCATCGCGCCCCTCGGATACAACAGTTTCCGTCCCAGCAAGCGAATCGATGACCAGCCCCATAGCTTCACATCCCTCCAAAGGGGCCAGACGCTCGCGAGCGGGCTTAGACGCAACACGAGGGTTCTTTGAGCGCACATAAGTAGAAAGTGCCTCAATCAACTCCCTCCTTGACGGGCTCGGAATCGTAACCTTTGGGAGCTTCCTTTTCTTTGAAGAGGGCTCGCCTTCGGACTTCGGAACTCTAAAAAGAGTGGGAACCTCATGTCAATGAACCTACAATTCGCTGCGCTTGATATTAGAAGACTGAACCATATCCTCTATCCGTATACAAAGCATGTCACGATATGCGTCTAGGGCTACTTTATCCTCAGAAGAAAGGGGTGTAGTCAGGAATCTCCTTACAAAAAGCATGGATAAGGATTCAATATGCAATTAACACAAACAAAGATCGAGAATGGAATTAAACTTACCCAGTTGCCTGAACTCCCGCTCAATCGGATGACCACCAAGCTCAAAATACTTCGAGTTGCCATAAAACAATATTTCTGCCAGAACTTGAAGTCATCAGGCAGATTGCCAAAACAATCTGGCAATGTCAACACGAACATGCTCGTTTATCCGGGGAGAAGTGAGCAGTTGGACAACCACCAGAGACACTCGGACACCAGCATCTTTCACCCTAATCAGAATGACGATCACTGTCTTATACCCGTTCGACACTAGTTGAGCGGGGGCAATGCCGAGTACGCCAGGAAGCTCCAAATCTTCTTGATGACAGGGAAACAGATGCCCGATTGAAACATACCTCAATGCAAATAGATAAATCCCTTTGGAAGGGACAATGGCGTCTGACCAGCCCCCAACGTGAAGAGCACCAGATCATCAGGAATCCCGTACGTCTCACGAAGACCTTCCAGATTCGACTCAGAGATTGATCTCCTCGAAGAACTTATGACCCTTAGAGAACAGTTCATCAGAAAGCTGATTCCGGCTCGCCAAGGAAGATGTACAAACTTTCGGTTTCGGAAGTTGAACAAATTCAAAGGCATGGAAAGTGAAACGACAAAACAGAGTCTCAAAGATCAAAGAGTAAAGGAACTGAACTTCACTGAGTAAGGAGATCTGTATAGAAAACAGAACTCCCACCTTTTTTTTCGAGCATACGCACGCCCAATTAATGAAGCACGTCGTTTGCGAAAACGATTCAAACTCAACCATCATGACTGCACAGTTTATTCATGACATGACTTGGTGGACTGATGAGCTGACCCACCAACTAAGGGGAGTAACTGATGATACATCAAATTGTCCTTTAATCCGCGCCGTACACGTGTCATAATAATCTCGCCAACATAGCAAAGCAAACCTGAAACCTGATTGCAGGCCCAATCTAGCAAGGCCCAGACAACACTAAGCCTATTCGGCAGAATCCCGAAGGTTGGATCCAAGTTGCAGCGCCCTAATAAGCCCATATATTGCGCGGTCAAATCTAATACTCGTAAGCCCTGATAAGGCAAGTATCTGAGGATCAACCCAAGACGGATAGACCAACAATACATTAGTTCCGATTAGAAACAAATATTAGAGTATAAGTTGGGCAGAGAAACACTCATGCATGGACAACACTCTACGAAGAAATAATCTCCCGCAGATCTAGGAGCACAAGTCAAATAGGGAAACTCCCCTAACACATACGACTCCCAACTAGGAAATGATCTCCAGCAAGATCTTTTTCCCTAAACTACGCCAGAAAATACCTAACCGAACAACAACTCTCACATTATAAATAAGAGATAAGGCTGATGAACAAATGTATACTACATAGCCCAATTTACATCTTTAAGCCTCTCTCAAGCCTTATATGACTTAAGCATCGGAGTGTCATCGGCCGTCACAAGGTGATCTTTGGCTCAAGTGCGTTCCCTATGTAGGTCCAGGTCAAGGAGAGCAGGAATCGACTATATCATAGACAATATCGTACCATGTGGATCGGGTCGTGACACAAGGCACATTGACTGCTAATCTTGGGGCAAAGAGCAATACCGATTTATTCTGGGGGTAATCCTGAATTAACAATTTATTATAGGGGTGAAAGTGCAAATAATCCCTTTTAGAAAGGTGGCTTCACAATGATTATTATATGTTGGAGATGTTACTCGATTTCAGTGTGTAATTAGTCTCACATAGGTTAAGGAGCCACATCGTGTGAAGTTAATAAAAATTGGATGTGTCTCTCCCTAGCAACGAGGCATTTTGGGGTGGTAGAGCCCAATTTGTAAAAAAAAAAAAACACACTTGGGAGTCACAAGTGTTTAAGTTGGAAAAACATTGTTGCTTGAAACATGTCCGTTGGCACACATCTCGTGTGCACTCTGTGAGATGGTTTCGGGGGATTCACGACTGGACTCAACAAGTGGTATCAAAGTGCAAGATAACACATTGAAGTGGAGCTTATCCTGGGTAGGTTCAAGTGTTGAAGTAGAGCTTATCCCGGGTAGACTCAAGTCTTGCCAATGTGAAAATTGTTAAAAATATGGTTCTATTTGAGTGTGCAATTAGTCCCACATGGGTTAAGTAGCCGCAAGGAGCCACATCGTCTGAAGTTTCTAGAGTCTCTCACTAGCAAACGAGGCCTTTTGGGGGAGTAGTAGAGCCGAATTGGTAAAAACCCCAAAGTCAGGAGCCGCAGGTCCCAACGGGTAAAAACCTCACACCTGGAAGTCGCGAGTATTTAAGTTGGGAACCATTTCATTACTTGAGACATGTCCATTGACACACAACTCGTGTGCATGCATTGTGAGATAGTTCGGGAGGATTCACTACTTCACACCCTACCCAACATTATCCTCATCTACATGGTCAAAGATGAAGGAAGGACAACTTGAAGGTTATGTGGACAACCATTGTTGATAATGACACCAAAACTTGATATCGACTTTAGCTAAGGTTCCACAAAACTTGTTTAATTGGACAACCCTTTGCTATAACAGCATCCAAAGAACGGATGTTAATTTGCCTAATAATCATATGGTTCAAAATTCATGATATACATTGAAATATCTCAAACAAATCCCAACTTTTAATGCAATACCTTGTAATCTCCATAAATGTTCGGATTTTGACATTATACAAAGTCTACTTAGAAATAAACATACAAATAGTTTTATTTATGCTACGAGCGCTTAGTATCCTTTTGTAGGTGAGATGAGACAGGAGATATATACATGGACGATCTCCCTTCTGTTTCTGCTTCTTGATTATGTAAAGCACAACCCTTTCAGTCGCACTTCGTCTTATATAGGAATGTGATTTACACTAAATGATGAGCAGTAAACATACCTTCAGGTCAATTATATATTTCACCTGTATGGACAACCGTAAACAACACATCCTTTCCTTGCCATAACTCACCTAGTTGAAATTTGCATGCAAGTTGGCGTAGGTTTTTAATAACTCAGATGATCTTAATTGCAACAGTTATCTGTCTGTTTAAGTTTGAAACCGTAGAGAACTTATAAACACAAACATTTAGTAATGGCATAATATATTCTTATAGTGTTGGATCACACATTACCATCCCTACTTAAATTGCCATCCCCAGTTAAACTCGCTATGTTTTATCCTCCTACAGTCCCTAAACTCTTGGAAAAACAAATTTCTCCTCTCCTTTTCCTCTATTTAAGTCCCCAGAACCCTACATTTTATCTCCACTCCTGCCAAAACATTCTCAAATTCATGGGCCTGTTTTTCACTTTGCAATCTCTCCTCCTGTTCTTCTTGTTCTCCCTCTCCCTCTACTTTCTTTACTTTTACAATAAGAAGAAGAAGAAGAACAGCTGCAGTATTGATCACATCTTAAAATGCCATCCACTCCTTGGCCACCTTCCAGGATTCCTGAAAAATCGCCACTGCATTCTGGAATGGAACACAGCCATCCACTCCGCCACCACCAGTAACACCTTCAACCTCCATCGACCCTGCGAAGTCAATTATATCATTACTGCCAATCCTCTTAATGTCAAACACATGCTCAAAACTAATTTCCAAAACTACCCGAAAGGCAAACGCATTGCTTACTTGTTAGAAGACTTCCTGGGGCGAGGTATCTTTAACTCTGACGATGATCTTTGGAGAATTCAACAAAAAACTACTAGCTATGAATTCAACACCAAATCTCTTCGCAATTTCATTGTTGACAATGTCCGAACCGAGATCCAAACCAGGCTCATCCCAATGCTAAAAAATTCAACTGTGTGAGGTCAACTAATCGATTTACAAGATGTGTTGGAACGGTTTGCTTTTGATAACATATGTGGTCTTGCTTTCAATGTGGATCCGGCTTGTCTTAATGGTGATGGAGATGGAAATGAAGGTATTGAGTTCATGCTAGCATTTGAAGAGGTGACAACCCTGACCACCGCACAATTCATGTACCCACTTTTGATATTGTGGAAGGCAAAGAGGTTCTTCAACATTGGATCAGAGAAGAGACTGAGACGATCAATCAAGACTGTTCATAATTTTGCAGAGAAGATCATAAGGACCAAGCTAGAAAAGGTAGAAAACAACCCAGAAGCTGATTTGCTCTCGCGATTCATCTCTGTGACAGGTTCTAACTCAGATTCTGCTGAATTTCTTCGAGATATTGTTATAAGCTTCATACTCGCTGGGCGAGACACCACATCATCGGCTCTCTCATGGTTCTTTTGGAGCATTGCATCCTCATGTCGAGCGGGAAATACTTAAAGAAATCAGAAATATACGTATACATAACGAGACACAAGTTGGAGACACATTAAATATGGATGAACTTCAAGATATGCACTGCTTACATGCAGCGATATCAGAGTCGATGAGACTCTATCCACCTGTTTTAGTTGACATGAGGTTGTGCAAGGAAGATGACGTGTTGCCGGATGGTACATTCATAGGGAAGGGATGGATTGCAATGTATCACACATACGCGATAGGGAGGATGGAGAGCGTATGGGGGAAGGATTGCTGCAAGTTCATACCAGAACGTTGGTTGGAGAATGGAATGTTTCGGGCGGAAAGTGTCTTCTGTTTTCCGGTATTTCATGCAGGGCCGAGGATCTGTTTGGGGAAAGACATGGCGTATATACAGATGAAGTCGATTGCAGCTTTTGTGATTGAACAGTTTGAGATTGATGTAATTGAGAAAGAAAGGTGTCCAGAATATGTGGCTTCTTTCACTCTGAGGATGAAGAAGGGCTTGATGGTGAGAGTGAAGGAGAGATGTCTGGATATGGTGGTTAGTAGCTAATTGGTAAGACTACTGTGTATTCTAAATAAAAACATGTCCTCTAAGAACACTCAACCTGAATAACAAAACTAGATTTTCGTTTTTGTGCAAAAAAGGTTAACTGGATGATCAAATATCACAGAGATTCTTGCATGGAAAAGCTATGGGTAAGAAACATCGGGACAGATTAACAGTAGGCTGTTTTTTGCTCGAATTAGACAAGAGAAACTAGAAGGAGCCTCTTTCTTTCCAACTGACATAGTCAACTACAGAGTTCCGCATACCAATAAAATATTTGCCGTCAATAATTTGAAGGATCCCAGAAAAGTAACAATTCCATAATGTAGCAATATCTGAGCGTATAAATTAAATGATGGGGCAATTGTGCAAATACATTAGACTAAAAATACGAGACATTGATAAAATAACAAATTTCAGTTTACGAAAACAACTCAGCATGGGAGGGGGGAAGTAAATACTTACTGCGATAGTCATCACTATCTTCTTGTCAGAGGCTCGCCCTTGTACTCACTGCCTGAGGTGACAACATAACCTTCTCCAACCTGAAACCCAAGAGGAAAAGAGAAATGAAATACTGAGAATCCCCAGAACAAGAGACATCACATATAAAAGTACCTGACAATCTTTCAAAACTACACGCTCTTGAAGCTGCACGTTACAGCAAATAATGGAACCTTGTATCGAGCATCCATCACTAATGGTGACATGGTTCATCACAACTGAATTAACAACCTGTATAAAGTAAAATGGAAATTGTCACTCTTTCAATGAGAAAGAAATTCACTATTGAATAAATGTTGCTTTTAAGTTGATAATTGATTGATTAGGAAAATAACTCAAAATGTTGAACTGCCGAGAGTGAATCCTTTAGAAACAATTACCTTTACATTGGAACCGATCCTGCAGTGACGACCAACGACAGAACGCTTTACACTACATTTGTCACCTAGTTGTGAGCCTTCCCCGAGCATGCATTGTGGTCCAACCTAAAACCATCAAAACCACTGGATGAATATATAAACGTATATGATTTTAGCATCACCAGACATTTTCTTTTGAGAAAGAAAAGCTGTTAGCGAGAAGTAACCTATAGAAAGTTTAGGAGAAGGCTGGTCAGCCCCGTTGTAGTTGTAGACAAGAAACAAACCAACTCCATCCAAGGAACACAAACTGACAAAAGTAATATCAGTAAAAAGCAGATGGAAGTAGACTAAGTATAGGGACCTCAAATTTGAGGGATGAGGGGCCTAGATGCTTCATTGACAGATCCCCAACCCTCAAGCAAAATGAGCTTTCAAGGTCTGTTCTCAACCAGATTTGAGCTCACAAAGCAGCTGTTTAGGCGGGTCTTCTCATGCAAAAATACTTAGCTAGCAGTAGTTTCAACATTGACAATTAGGGTACTCCTGCATGACGTCGATGAGTTTAGCACTACAACACCATTGGAGACCCTTCATTCCAAAGCTAAAAAATGTAAAGCAAATCAGGCTGTTGAGATTTGACATATGAGTCTGAGATTATTAGAGTAAGAGATGCTCTAATAAGCTAGCTCAGATCTGGCGTGTCCTGTTTTCAATTCCAACATGTTTCCTTTAGTTTCTTTATGATAAGGATGAAGAATGGTTTCCTTGTCCCTACAATCTAACTTAAACACTAAAGCTTCAACCACATGGATATTCTAAAACAAGGGTTGAAAGCGTTGAATGCGATATAATAGTGCTTGGAAATCATAGTCAAACTCATGGTTCCTTGTGCAAATTTGCAAGTAAATCTCTTAAACACTAGTAGCTGGGTATATGGTAGCGAGAAGTTAAATAAATAGCTCACCGTAGTCTTTGAACCTAGCTCTGCTGATGGATGGATGATGTTGTTGTGAGCAGAAAAATAATACCCTGATAGATGACTCGCTTCCCCAATTACCTGACTCATTTGGATGGAATTCAGCTTGGCGAAATTAATATAGTAAAGAAAAAGAAAAAGAAAAAAAATCAAAGAAAAAATGGAAACATAAATGCATATCTTAGTTTCTCACATCTCTATTTATGTCACTAAAAGCTTGGAGAGAGTTCAAGCGCACACAATACTTGCTTTTATCAGCAATATAAACACAACATTTGTGCGTTTTTCTTGGAGTAGGAGAACCATAAGTATCTGAAGCATAAAGCTCGTGAAAGCTGGAATTCGTGCCATTAGCTAGATGCCGATAGAACAATTTTTGATTATTCAGTGAAGCAACTTTGTCATTCCAATTCTCTTCTGATTGGAGAACTCCATTCAATGATAATTCTGATCTCTGATGTTCATCAGGGTTTAGAAACCATTAAGTGATTGTAAGTGGTAGCAATATATGGTGACAGCAAAAATTTATTCAACTAACCAGCTGAGACCGCACAAGGTATGGCAGTACATCCAGTTTTACACTTTGAAAAGTTTCCTTCTGGTCCAGAACCTCCTGCAGAACTGACCTGATAGAACGTGAAGCAGGAATAACGATCAGAACACAGCAAAACTATGAATATGTGAAAGTAAAAATAAGTATCTTCAAGGTAAGAGAAGAACCTCAAACCTCTTAAATGCATATAAATGGGCATCCATGAGATCTGCTCTAATTTCCATCTACACAATTGGAATTAAAAGAACTATGTAAAAATGCATTAGAACCTAAAATATTATTTTCTATTTGGATGCACTAAAAACCTACTGTTTATATGATGCCTCTTGCAGAGAGACTTTAAGGACAAAAAACATTGGTTTAGAAAAGCATATGGCATGTGATACTTTAAGGCACTTGATGAGAATGAGAACTTCAGATGTTAGTTTTATTGACATGCAATTATACGAGGAAATGAAACAAATTATAATATCCTAAACAAGGGTCAAAGTATCAACAATATGAAGTGTATGACTGCAATTCTTAGGGATTTTTCCATGTTCAGCTGCACACAGCAACTCTTCAAAACGCTTCTAGTTTTGCACACAAACAATATAAGTTTGAAAAAAACCTAGTAAATTCAATGCTTCGCCAACCATAGTTTTGCATACAAACAATATGAGTTGAATTAGATCAAAATAGCCACTTATAAACATACAAGGACATAGATAAAGTGATTTTAGACCTCAAGCACTATCCTTTCCCAAATTTAACCATATTTTCAAAACCTGGCCCTTTAAACATAGTCTCGACAGAAGCCCAATGTCAAATACAAGCGCTTATACCAACCAATAGTTTTCTAACAAACATTTCTTCATGGTTGCAAAAAAATGAATCTCAAATGTCAATAACAATCAATACCTGGCCTACAGCTCGGAGTATACTCTTCTGTACCCGTATATCATTCTCAACTTCAGCACCTGCGAGTCATAAGCTTTCATGATTTAGCACATCAGATAATGCAACTTACGGAGAGAACATATGCCAATCTAACCTGTTGCTACAAACAATAAGAATTGTCTCATAGGGTCCAACCCTATGATATTGTAGCGCCCTGGTTTTTTGGCCTTATCCTTTCCACCAGAAGATCCCGACTCCGATGGTCCACTAACAGGGGCAGAGCATAGCAGAGAAGTCACAACTGCATCATGTCTTCTATGAGCAGCAGCTACTGCCCCAGGAGATATGTCACAAACAAGATCTCCACTTACTACCTATGAACAACATTTAGATATTATTCTAGAAAGAACTAAAATTTTAAATGCCAAGTTCAAAAAGGACGCTTACCAACACATCATTTGCAGTTAGTTGGTGAGCAATAGCACGAAGAGCACCTGCAGTTCCAACATCCTCAGGAACTGCAGCTACCTACATGTGGTAAAACAATCATGTAAGGTATCAAGAAAGACAACATGTATATAAGAAAATCAAAAGGAAAAATTGCAGAATTTGACTCCTTCGGTGCATAAAGCAGCCTGTAGTAGCCAACAAACAAAAATCTGAAAGAACCTTTTTACAATATATTATTATAATTGTCCATTTGATGACAATTATGAGGAATCAATAGATCATCTATTCATTTCCTGCCCCTTCTCGCTGGAATTATGATATAAGATAGTGGCATATTCCGGAGGCTGTTTGCCTGTTGCCATTGGCAGGATGGAGGGAGCAATTGGCTGTTAGAAACTTCTTGAGGACAGGAAATTGGTTGTGAAATAGGATACTCCCATCAGTCAGGGGAAATCTGAACAACACAATTTGCACATTTTTAAGGGAAACACCGAGATGTAAACATCCTATTGTGTAGGGTGAAAGCAGCTATTTGGTATTGAGGGATCACTTGGGGAGTTCTAAAGAACTCTCATTTCAGTTCATATATGTTTGGTTGGGCAAAAATTTTCTGAGACTAGCTAGTATATAGCTTCTAATCTCTATGTAAATTGCGAGTATCTCACTCGGTTTTTTCCCTCTTAATAAAATACATTCCTTGTTTTGTTGATAGAAACTAAAATAAAATATTTGTCCATTTGACGTATACTCTAGGGCAACATTTATGTAACAACAATATAGTTACGGGTATCGACATCCAACATGGATATGGGTTGTCAGACAGGTCGGCCAAAAAAACACAATACGAGATACGCTGGGAACACATCTATACATTTTAGAATTATTTACTTCTTCAGCAAAAAATTTTGAATTATTAGTATTCATTCACTTGCAGGCCAAAATATGCTTATAATATTAGTAAGGAATTAAAACTTCTTAAAAATGCATGAAAAAGTTGATGATACAAGTATGGAGTGTCCAATGGAAGCATCCGTGAGTTCGTATCCGACACAATACATGTTGTTTGACACATTTTTTGGGTAAAAATAGAGTGTCCTTGTTACATAGGCGATACCAACATTTCTTAGTAAAAAACTTTCCTTTAACAGAGGCACCTTGTTAATGAGAGCGCTCACCTTTTGGCATGGCTCAAGAGCATCAAACAAATAAACTTGCACATCAACTTACACCAAACCTTGTAGACACCGTTAAATAAATTGATGGGTGTAATTCCAAAACAATTGTTGAATCCATACTTCAAGAATTAGAGAAATAAAGTTTGTTGTGAAAGACCTTGGAAATGATCTCTCATCAAAGAACCGTTTGGCAGCATTCCAAATGTCAATGTACGACAGACAAACAAACTAATCTGACTTGCGGAGTGCTGAGAGAGCTTCCATCACTTCTTCTTCCAAGGACATGCAAGCAAGCACGGATTCACGTGGGGGCAAGTGGGGCCCACTGACTTTTGAGAATTTTTTTTTTTAATAATTTATTTGTCCCCCAATTAGTTTTTTTATTTGCCCCTCTATTCTCACTTTTCACTTTAACCAGAACTTCATCCTTCAAATCATGTACATATCAAATTCAAACTCTACTTTTAGAGTTAGAGATAGAGGTTAAATCCCTCAAATCTCTCAAAGAAACCAAAATCCACAGTTTTTTCTTCACACTCCATCGATTGGATAAGATGAAGGAAATCCACATATTTCATCATCTTCAAAGATCTATAACTATTGAGTTATTTGAGCTCATCTTCACAAGATCCAGTAGGATCCAAACCACCTTATTCTTCTTCTTCTAGGTACCAGGTGCCTTCATTAATCACTGTGTTGGTCATCTTTACAAAAAAATCGTAAGCAACCCAATCTCTTCCTCATTTTCTTCATGTAGTAGTAATCAACGATTCAAACCCTTCTCTTGTATTGTGTTTCTAGAAGTAGTAATAATCTTCAATGAGTATAGTAGTAATCATTTTCAATGACTGTCTTTGTTGTACTCCCCTTTTTGCTGTATTTAAAAAAAATTCATGTTAAAGTAACTAATTTTTATATTATATTTAATTATTATGACATCACTCCGCCCCCCCTCAACAAAAATTCTGGCTCCGTCACTGCATGCAAGCCATTAGCGATCACAATCTCCCATGCAGGATAAAGGGGAGAAAGGCAAAGCAAACTGCCATTCAGGATCGAATCTCAATGAAAACAACCTCGGTCATTGCAATCTCTAAGGGCGCGTTTGGTACCCGCATTGACCGTTGTAATGTAATAGGTCAAAGGGCATTCCTTCGTTTGGTAGCACATAAAAATGTCGTAATGGCCATTCCCATTACAATTTTGTTGTAATAGTGATTTCTTCCTCCTACCCTATGAATGGCGATTACGGTTTCCATTGTAATGGCCAAGGTAACCTAATGATCTTCTTATCCTCCTGGCTTAGCTTCTTTTTCATCCATCTTAAAACATCATCTCCACCCAACTCACCTGCACCACCAACAGAATCCAAACACCCATGCTGGTTGGTTGGAGACGTCGACGACTGGCGGCGGTGAGGAGGCAGCTGCGTGGCTGTGAAATGGCTGGAAGAAGGGGTTTCTTGCTGCTACTTTTTTGCTTGTTGCTGCTTCTTTGCTGCATGGCTGTGAGATGGCTGGAAGAAGCGGTGAAGATGTTGAGAGTGTTGACAAGGAGGGTGAGATTGGTGTGTTGGCGAAGGAGTAGGGGAATTTGGTGACAGAGATTGGTTTGTTGGTGAGTGAGATTGGTGTGTGGGTGTGTTGGTAAAGGTCAAAGAGATGGGTTGAAGATGGAAAGAAGGAGAATAAAAAAACAAAAGTGTGTACAGAGAGAGAAGAGGGAAGGACGTGTGAGATTGGTGTGGCATTGTGGGTGTGTTGGCTTTTGTTGTTGTTTTGATGCCTTTGTGAGGGCATATTGGTAAAGACACATTATCACTCCCATTTCATTCATAAATATACCAAACACTCCCATTACATTCCCATTACAACTCCCATTACAACTCTCATTACCATTCCCATTACAACGTGGAACCAAACAAGCCCTAAGTCCATACTTGTTGTCCCTCTTATATATAGGTACAATGGGCTTTTACACCTTGCATCCATATGGTGTTGATTACATCTAACCCAATCAAACTAAGCACATCCATGTCTTGACATTGTGGACTATGTTCTTCTCTTTACTAAACTTCCAATATCTCTTACCAATTAGATGTATCTTCAACATTTTTCCTTCTGGAATTATGATTATCTCGTCAGTTTACTTGGAAGCCTAATTATCCTTTCTATCGTTGAGATTGATAAGATTTTATTGTCATAAAAGGTGCATATTATACATGGGACTAGAAATAACCCCTAACCCACCTTGAAAAGTTTCCTGACAGGCAAAAACTAATTAAAAGCCAACACCTTGAAAGCTATGTTGAGAAAAGCAAAATTTTCAAATCAAACCCATAATGTCCATTTACCACTTTAGACAATGCTCTTTGACGTGAATATTCTGTTATTCACTTATTCCATACCCCTCCATGTATGACAATTGATCTTCTACTTTAACAAACTATCTTGATTTAAAATTAAATATTTGAATACAAATTTTTGCAGTAGGTTGATAGATCCCCAACCTACCATGATATCCATTTAAACCTTTTGGCATTCGGAACCTTATACTCTTAGAGTTTCTTCCGTCAGTAATCTCCACATATGATGTATGAGGCAATTTTCCAAATAAGTCTCCTCCCAATGGATTTGAGATGGTTTTGACTTCTCTATTAACTTAGAAGTTATTCAACACTGAGAATAACCCTCACCACTCTAGAGAGACTAATGAATGGTTCAATTGCAAATTAAAATAAAGAAATAAATGGGATATGTTTCTTATTCCTTCCTACAAATAACATAGAACCCTCAATGGTTTCATACCACTTGTCTGTTTCCTTATTGAGGCCAGGAAAATCCACTTTTATGTTTCACCGTTGGCCGTTCCATATGGTCAACCCTTGATCAAGATGCCGAACTCACATGCCAAATTTTCTTTCTTTAACAAAGTGCAAATTTTAAAGGCAAATGACACGTTAAGGAAATTCTTGGGCACCGTGCCTTTTTAAAAAAAAAAATTATCACCATCTCCCACCTCTATTTCTATTTCCTTGCCAACAGAGATCCTTCAATTTTGAGATGTTGCTTCCCTGATTAACAGTGCTAGAGCCATATGATATGGTCGTCCTTGGACCTAGTGACTCCCCTCCAAAAGGAAAGTACTCTTTGTGCCAATCACTTGCCTAAAATCATCAGTTCACAAGGTTGAAAGGCTGAACCTCATCCTTAGAAATGCCTATGGTATATGACTACATCAATGGACCCTCTCCCATTATCTCCCCACCTCACCTCCCTTCTTGCCTCCTGGTGATCGAACGTCTATTCATCCCAGATTTGAATTCCTCATTCTTTTCTTTTTTGGCTTTGCAACCAAATTCCATCTAAATTTTCTAACAAGCACAATAACCCCAACCCCCCAACCTTCCATGCTCTCACAACAACACAATTCAAACAAAAGGGTCTACCAAAAATTTGAACTTTCGCTCTGGGGTTCTCTCATTTAGTTCAATTCAATGTGCATAATATCACTAAACCAAAAAACTGAAACTTGAACCAGTGAATTGAACCAAAATGAATTACCTCAACGTGAAGACGATCAACATAAGCACTCGAAATCCATCCACCCACGCTAAGCGCAGCCTCTTGACCTTCAACAACCTGCACCAACACAAAACAATCAAAACCCAAATTTAAAAAATTAGGAAGAGAAATACAAAAAGGGAGATAGACGTACAACGATGAGATCTTTGAGATTACTGGCTTCAAGGAGCTCGAGGACGTAAGAGATGACGGGACGATTGGCGACGGGAAGGAGAGGTATGGGGACCTCTTTGGAAACAATAGGGGATAAGTTCTTCGAAGACCCACCGGCCAGAACCACCACTTGGAAATCCATCGCAGCGAGCGACTGAAAGAGAGAGGGAACTTTGGAGCGTTTTTTTTTTTTTTTCTTTTTCTGCAGAGTGGACGGGGTGGGCATTTGAGACCGAAAACCCGGCCCGGACCGGGAACCGGACCGAGCGGTCCGATTTTCTATTGTTATTTTATAAGCCGGTCCCAAAGCCCGGCCCGACTTGAATACGTCGGTCAGGTTATCGGTTCCTATTCTCAAAGCCGATGGGTAACCGTCCCGGCTCGAATATTAAAAAAAACTAAATAACCCGTTACCCCAAAGCCCAACCCAAATTCCACACTCTTCACATCCACAACTCATTCACTCTCTCTCACAGAACATTTCAATCTCTTCGTTTTCTTCAAATGGAAGCCACAAGGTCCATGAAGGGAGGACGTTGAGGAGGCGATGACAAGAAGTCAGTCACAAAGTCGACCAAAGCCGGGCTCCTGTTCCTGGTAGGGCATATCGCCTGTTTGTTGAAGAATGGTCAGTATGCGGAGGGTATGCAAAGTTAGGTTGCTTGGAAATGGTTTCGAATTTATTTGATGAAATGCCATTTAAAGATGTGATCTCATGGAACACGGTGATTGCGGCACATGCAAGATTTGGGTCTGTGGTGGAAGCGCGAAAACTTTTTGATGAAGCACCAATGCTGAATGTTGGGACATGGAGTTCCATCATATCCGAGTTTACTCAGGGTTGTCGATTCAATGATGCACTTGATATGTTCAAAATGATGATGGTTGAAGGAGTGGTATCGAACCAAGCAATATTGGTGAGTGTACTATCTTGTTGTGCACATCTTGGTGCTTTAGACCATGGGGTTTGGATTCATGGTTATGTTGAGAAATGTAGGATTAAGGTGCTGAAGATGGCTGAAAGGGCTGCAAGAAACGAGATGGCAACAGTTTTTCATCTCTCTTCTTCACTTATAGCAGCAGTTTGGGCTTTGAAAATTCTTATTTGTTTTGGACCAAGACCGGCCCGAAATTCTGTAATCGAGACCTCGGTTAACCGGCCCAACTCGATTCGGTCTCGGGCCTCAGAATTTCGGGCTTACAAATATCGGTCCAGGCTTCGATTTTTAATTTTCGGGCCGGTTACCCAGACATGCCCAACCCTAGAGTAGAGGACGAAAGGGATTTTCCCTTTTCTCTACGCCTAATTTTTTTTAATAAATACATATTTTAAAATTTTAAGCATGTGTATTGATCATTGGTTTCAGTGAAAATAACTTCAAAATTCGTTTATATGAAACAAAGTTTATCAAAATCCCGAATTAGATAGTTATGGAATCCGTCGTATGCAGATTCCATTTATTTTAAGTTTTATATTTATTTTCTTTTGCCCTTCTACATACTTATATTTACAAAGATACCATTATAAAAATCTCAAATAGAGAGCGCATGGGACGGGATGGACCTAATTCCGATCCTATCCCATTGCTTTATCTTTGGGATGGGATCGAGATAGGATAAAACTTATCCTGACCTGATCCCATCCCAAACAGGTTTGGAAGGGACTGAAATTTTTTTCTGCAACATCAAATTTATTCAAGTCTAAAATTCACACCAAACACGATTCAAACAACATAATACCACATGATTCAAGTTTTACACATCAAGTACATCAATAATCAAATATGAAATAGATATACTGCAAGTCATGATCATCAACAACATCAAGAATCAAGTCAAACTTAATTAAAATATCAAAATTATTAATAATAAGATATTAGTTAAATAAGTTTGGGACTAGATGGGCAGGATTTGAAATCTTCATCCTGATCCCATCCCACTTTAGATCGGGACGAGACAAGATCGAGATGAATTTGATTAGTCCAAAAGGACCTAAAAATAGGGACGGGATCAAAATCCCAGGATGGGATGCCCGCCCCTAATCTCAACCTTCAACATTTTCTCAACTCTCAATCCTAGTCCTCATTTATCTCAAAATTCTTATGAATAACAAAACACCTAACTGATTTGTAAGATAGACTAGTGTATTACCCGTATCGTTGGATAGAAAGTGGGTCGTGGGATTAGGTCAAACTCCCGAACTTTGATTTTTCAAATATGGAGTTTAAGATCTTTGCGTCTTAAGATGCCCATCTCATACTTTGATTAATATGGAAAATTACAATGTGAAATGCATTACACATGTTTAAAAGCATATGACGTGAAATGCATACTGTACAAATTTTAAGTGTTTATATTGATAATTAGCTTCATTGGAAAGTCTTCAAAAATGCATTCCAATGATACGCTTGGTACACTGTAAAAATAATGCATTTTACGAATTGATGCATATGCGTTAGTTTGCATTGTATTAGTTTACAATGCATTACTTTGCGGGCGCTTGGTAGTAATTAACAAAAATCTATGCAAATTAGACAAGTGATTGTAGGTGGTGTTGATGATGGTAGTAATTGTAATTTTTGCAGGGTTATTGTGATGGTGATTGCGAATGTGGGCGATGATGGTTGCAGTGGCGATGATTGTTGTGGTGATTATGCTATAGTAGTGGTGGTGGTGGTGGTGGTAGTATTGGTGGTTGGGTGAGTATGCTATGGTAGTGGTGATCGTGGAGTTGGTGGTAGTGGCGGTTGTAATGGCTATGGTGGTGGTGGTGGTGGTGGTTGTGATGATTTTGTTATAGTGGTGGCGATGACAATGGTGGTGGTAGTAGTGGTGACTATGGTAGTGGTAATGGCAATGGCGGAGGCAGTGATGGTGGTGGTGGCATGTGACGACATGAATTTTGGTGGTAATAGTGAGGTGGTGTTGGTTGCAGTGATTATGCTATGGTAGTGGTGGTGGAGGTGGCGGCGGTGGTGATAGTGACATGGTGTTGGTGGTGGTTGTGATGGTTATGGGTGGTCATGGTACTGGCGACGATGGTAGTTGTCGAGGTGGAGGTTGGGGTGATTATGAAGAAGTTGAAAGTACTCGAGGAGATGATTAAAGTTTTGCAAAGTAATGCGAGAGATTTTGTTCCGTAAAGTTTTACAAAATTTTATACTAGGAAATGCGGAGATCCTGAATTCAAATTCCAATAACTGCTTTCCGCAAAGTCAACCAAACACCATAGTTTATGTAACTGCTGCAAACTTTTGCATATGCATTCTTTTACCGTATACCAAGCAGAGCCCAAATTTATCAAAATTCGACATTTAAGTAAATAGTTACGATAATTTTTATTTTGAAGACCACACAATTTTCTCTCTCTGTCACATGTACATTCCACCAATTTTTTTCACCATTTTTTTCATTTTCTTTGCCCCTTTACACGTTTTATATTTACAAACATGTCATTATAAATAATGAATCTCAACCCTCAAAGTCTTTCCTAACTTTCAATTCTATCATATTTAATCTCCAATTCCATATGAATAGTGAAACGTCTAGCTGATTTGTAAGATAGATACACATCTCTAATTTTTCATCACTAAAAATATACAATTTTTACGTAAACCTTGTTAAAAATTAGGGTTATTTAGCATTTGGGTCATATAGTTTGTACCAATTTTGAATTTGGATCCCAAATTTGTCTAGCTTTAAGTTTGAGTCCCATGACCACATTGACCCCATTAACTATCTCTTTCCGTAACGTTTTTGGAATTGAATTGAGTTTGCAATAAAATTGTTAACTGCCCATCATGCTCGCACATGATCCTTCATCTTCCTCGAATCACCATCGTTATGCCACCGACAATAAGGGCGTGTTTGGTTAGCCCATTGACCGTCGTAATGTAATGGTTTGACCATTACAATGTAATGGGTCAAAGGCATTCCTGCGTTTGGTATCACATAAAACCATCGTAATGGTCATTCCCATTACAGATTTGGTTGTAATGGTCATTCCTACCTCCCCCCCTATGAATGGCCATTACCATTCCCATTGTAATGGTCAAAGTTACCACCTTACCATTTTTACCCTCCTCACTCTCCCCCATTTTAACTAAGTGAGGGTATTTTTGAAAATAAATTTTACATTACCACCTTACCATTTTAAAAGTATACCAAACATACATATTCCCATTACCATTCCCATTTCCATTTTCATTCCCATTACCATTACCATTCCTATTACCATTCTCATTCCCATTCCCATTCCCATTCCATCGAGTAACCAAACGAGCCCTAATACCAACGACGACCAACACCACTGAATTTCATCCACGTGAGAATTTCACCACCACCTCCACCTGAAAACCACCACCATCCACCTCGACCAACATCCCATCCACCGCCACAACTTGCACCACCGAATTAGGCCAACACCACCACTTGTGAAACCCCTTTGTCACATCCCTGCAGAAAAATCGAACCCAAACCATTCCCATTCACCAACATAGAATCAAGCCACCATCACAAACAATAAACCCAAAACCACCCTCTTAAAACCTGATGAACCCTTAGACTCAACAATTCACACACAACAAAACCTTGTTTTTTATTTAATCTAAAATTGGCAGATTTGGTTGGTGGCAACAATTACAGTTCTCCCAAGGATATGTAGATGGTCACAATATTTGTCATAGAGAGGAGATGAGGAAGAGATTGAGGATGGGAGTGGCGACGTTGTTGCATACATAGAGTTGGAGGAGGAGAGAGTGTGAGGGTGTTGGAGCTCATGTGACAGAGGGTTTGTGCAGAAGAGGATCGGGAAGAAGAAAGGAATATGGGTTTTGATATAATGCATACCACAAGATTGCCTATTATATATCTAACCTAATAAGGGTTAGTTTTTTAGTTTATTTGTTATTGTTAAGAACTTTAGAAGAAAATTAGTCATTCTGGTTGACGGTTTTTCCACAATCAACTGGGTTAACATGGTATTGGAACCTAGACTTAGAGCTAAAAAATTTGGGTCCCAAACTCAAAACTGATACAAATTGTGTGACCCAAATGCGAAATAACCCTAAAAATTATACATCACACAAAAATGACAATTTTGTCGTTTTTCATTTTCATTCATGGGTATAAAGGTCTCATTAAATTGATCGAAAGATCATGGTTCATCCCATAAGTATTGGTTGGATTTTAAATATCGCCTTCTCAAATTTTAGTTATTCATCTATCCAGGGGTTCCATTAGGGTCCAAACTATTCTAAGTAGAAAATTGATTTTTTCAAAGAGGAATGCAAATATGCTTTTAGAAAGGGCCAAGCCATTGAAACCCTAATTTTTGTTTGAAGGATTCAAGTATCAACCCTTTGTCGCCAGGGATAAAGTAATCTATAACTTCAATGCGCAAATCAAAATTTAGTTCAAACGTAAGATTTCATATAATGCAAGAGCATTTACAAAATTTTGGTTCAACATGATTCAAGTTTTCCTTAACGACTGCCTATGCATGAGTGTCACACAACATATTCCAAAAGTAAATATCAACCTTTGTTGGTCCTATAACATCCTACAAAACCATATATTCCCGATTTTAAAATGATCACTTGTACTTATAACCAACTACAAGTGAACAAATGAAAAAATTATCGATCTCCATCGTATATTACAAATATGCATCAACACCACAATAAAATGTAAAATCCCTAGAGCAATGATGCGACATATACACAATAGAAAATGAAAAAAGCTTGGTCTTTCTTTATACAATCCAATATCAAATTATAACGATAATATTATGCTTATATCCTTTGAGAAAATTGGCAAACCATTTGAATGAACTTTTTGATGTTTTCTGAGGGAGTTTTTGTAATCAATATACAAGAGCCAAAATCGGCTAGTGTGCCCTATGTTCCATTCGAAGTTATCCATCAGTGTCCATGCAAAATATCCTCTTACATCTGCTCCAAGTCTATATGGCCAAAAAAGCAAGAACATATTATTATTAACTACGCTAATAAGTGATCTTCATAACAAGTGATTTGCACTTTAGTTGGTATGAACCTTTGATGGAGATTTTATTAACCTAAATTAATAAGTTAACAAACCCTACATGTAATACCACAAGTGCACGGTTGTCTAACTAGTAGACAGTGCCAAATACGGGTCGATCCCACGAGGATTGACAAGACAGTCGAATTCTAAGACTTATTTAAACTAATTTAGAGTTGGGGGTTGTAGCAGATGAAAATTACTAAATTAAGAGAACTAAATTGACAACTAAAATTAAATTGGTAAGAAGATAAGAGAGTGGACCGAGACATCGAATCCACCACAGGTTCTTCGAGATTCGTGTAATCTAAATTATTGTTTTCAAGAATCAACACGACTAATCTAAAGATCAATCTACATTTGCAATTGATTTCAGCAAAGGCATAAACCCCTAGCATTGCATGTCTTTCTACGACACACACAATCACAGGTTTAACTTAACTAATTCTAAACCCCTAGCGTTGCATGTTTTCTTACGACACACACAATCACAAGTTTAAATTAATTTATTAAAGCAAGCTTCGAATATCAACAAAGAGAACTTCTAACTACCGATTAATCTAGATAATTTTTCGGATATAATCGGTGAAAGCAAGTTATTGAAATTCAAAAATCAACTACGTTTAATGTTCAAGCATATAGAAAACAATAAATTTAGATACGACAAACTCTAGGAAATCCTGTGGTTTCATCTTCGCCTCGGCGCGGGGCCTAGAAGATCATGGTGGAGGAGATCACGACACTGGTGTAGGTGGAATCCATCTCAGCATGTACACACATCACGAGAAGGGCTGCAAGTGGACTATGGTTGCTCAAATAGGATCCGGGGTGGCAATATCCTGTGCAATAGTGACTGTGCGGTGGTACAGAGCAAAAACACGGGTGCAAATAGTCTGTTCAAGTTTTTGTTTTAAAGTTCCCGCCAAGAACTCGGAGTTCTTCATCTCCAATGAGCCGCTCCCTGCGTCTTCGTTCAGTGAGCTTCCTCTTCGCTGAACCTGCAAGAGAGATGAAGACCAAGTAAGGAAGATATGAAAGAGGGAGGAGACGAAAGGAGGAAGATAACGAGGGAGGTGAAGCAGGGAGGTGCTCCCTATTTCTACTCCTGTTCTTGCTCGGCTGTTGATTCTTCTTCTCTGGTGAACCTGCAAGCAAAAGATAAAATTAGGGATAAAGATAGAGATGGAGTAAAAGGGAGAGAGAACAAAGAATGAGGGAGAGGGAAGAGTGGTGACGAAACAGTGGTTGTGCTCCCTCTATTTCGTGGTGTGCGGACGGTGGCTCTGATGGTGCATGGTCTGTGTTGTTTTGCCGTTGGTTGAAGACAAGAGGAAGGAACAGGGGATGTGTTGTGGCTGAAGAAGAACAAAAGACAGAGAAACAAGGACGTGTGGATCTGTTTCGTGGTGGAAAACAATGATGGTGGTGTGTGTGGTTGTGCTGCGCTGTCGGTCCTACTATCGAGCGAGGATCGCTGGCAGGGTGATGGTGCGAGGAACATGAGAGAAGGAGAAAGGGACATGAGAGAGAGAGGCCGTAGGAGCGATGATGTGAGATGGTGATGATGGCGTGGTTATGGTGGTTGGTTACCGGCGAGAGACGAAGGTCTCTATGTCTCTGCCAAAGAGGAGAGGAAAGGCGTGGAAGGGAGGCCAAGGAAAGTAGGAAGGAGCTCCCAGGGAAGAGAAGGGAGAGAAGAAACCTAAATAGGGTTCTCCTCTTTCCTTGTTAGGTTAGGTTTGGGTTTCTAGGTCAGCTTTTGGGCTTGGGCTTAGGTTAAATTAGGTGAGCTTAGGTTTGTTTGGGTTAGGTTTAGACATGTGACCTTCTACTTTGTACCACCATTAGAATCAACCAATTTATCATTCCTCAAATTGTCGTCTTAATGCGATTTCATCGTTCACGCTCAAATTCATACAAAAACATGAAAACGAAATAATTAGAATAAAATATAATAATCGAAACACTAACATATATAAATTAAGGGGATATATTATATAATAATTATGTGAATATCAAATACCCCCAAACCTATATTTTGCTAGTCCTCGAGCAAAACAATAAAAATAAAATTCTAACTCACTTTCGCAGGAATCATCGGTTGCACTTACCTTAAACGTGCAACAAGGCTTTAAACCCTTGGATTATCTCTAGTGGACGAGTTATAGTCTCGTGAGGGTTTCCAGAAATGTTACCCACAAACATTATGACTCAATAAATTTCAAAAACATGGTAACTTGATCACTCTTTCTATTATCCTCAGAGTAATCATCTAATTGCCAAAATTTTTAGAAAACAAGTAACATTGTTAGAATAATATATCAAAGAGTTTAACAACGATTTAATACTACCCAAAGGTTAAATAAATTTCATCAATTATTCTCAACTCGAAGTGTGTGAGTGCATGGCTTTATCAACATAACTTTCTTTATCTCAGTAAAGATACGACTAGATAACCTTTGGATAGTACACTTTGACTACAAATTTATCTTGTCACTCAGAAAAGAATCACTCAGAGATTGGTTAGTTATCACTCAGTTTATATGTGAGAAAGAGAATAAATTATGGAAACACAAACATCTTACATATAATAATCATGAAAAATGGACTTTTACAAGAATGAAATGAATATGATCTCATGGACAGGAATATCAATTACTTTGAGAATGTTGAATCAAACTCCATAGTTCTTGTCTATTTAATCTCCACGTCTATGATCCAGACCTTTACTTCAGATCAATTAGGTCTTTATTAGGTTGAAATGAGACTAAGATTTTGGCAAACAAGAATGGAAAATATATATGCACAAATTCTCTGAGACTGGATACACCCTTTAATAAACACGTGGGGGCTCTGAAGAGTAAACCAATGTTGTATACCATTAATTTTTCTTCCTTCGAAATTCTTCTTCATATATATATATATATATATATATATATATATATATATATATATATATTTAAAAAATTTTGTTTTTCTTTAAAGCATCAATATTTTTTATTTATAAAATCAACGACATGTTTTCCCCTTCTGCACAATAAAAATTTTAGCCCCGAGGATTCATAAAATATTTAGTTTTAGTTCTTTTTATTTGCCCATTCCAAAAATATATCAACCATGCACATTCTCAGAGACATTAGGTAAGGATAAAAATAGTATGTGATATTACTCCTTAACTGGAGTAGGTAATGGAGATGGGGTTAGCAAAGAAAAAGTCTATTCAAAGGCTCAAACGGCTGCAAACGGATATTTATTATTAGGTAGGCTAAAAAGGCTAAAGAACGGTTCAAAAAAATGCATATATCACTTCTTAAGCTCTAGTTGGTATTATGACATCTCAACTAAATAAACCAAGAAGTTCTAGTGTAATAATTCAATTTTAACGTCATTCTCAAAGCAATCAATAAAAGAAACAAGAATAATGAGATCATCAACGAAATAATGCGGATTCAAGTAAAGTCAGAGTTTATTTAATAACCCTCAAGAAAAATAGAATGTCTCGAAACTCACAAGGGTCTAGTCTCCACTATTATTCTAAGGTTTTCTAGTTAATATCTTACTGATAAACTTCAAATCCTGCTAACTCGGCTTATAGTGCAAGAGTGGTCGAGTCGAAAAATATCATGGAATATATTTAACTTAAATATAATATCAAACCTTATGTTTTCCTATTGATATATAAAAGTGACAAGTGAAAGCATGCATTCCTCAAATTTAAAGGCATATTTGAAAGCACATCCTCTTCATTGGAAATGAACTTAGATTTTGAATGCATTTTCAAATCGAAAAATTTTCACACAACCATAATTAACTATGCATTCAATGAAGATTGAGTAGAATACAATAATCAATTGTTAAATACATTTCAGTTCAAAATTTTCGAAGAATGCAGAAAAACTCATAAACCTTACCCCAAACCTAAACCAAACATTGTCCTCAATGTATAAAATGATGATCATGATAAATGCAGGAAAAAGAAAAGATGAGAGTTAGAGTGATATTACCATGGGAAAGTTTTTACCAATTTCGACGAAATCGTCCACCAATGAACGCTAAAAAACATAAGAATTGTGGATTCATTATGATAAATTGATAAAAACAATACAGGACACAAGAAAATATACAAATGAAAAAAAGTTACATGCATCAGTTGTAAGTCAAAATTGCTACGGAGCTAACAATATGAGTGAAATGCAATTAGAAAGAACTCAAAAAACAATCCAGACTGACCATAATGACACAACTGAAGCTAGGATGTCTCCTAGGAGCGCTTGGTTTAACGTCATCAGCCCGACATATATTCTTCCTCATAAATGATGTACCATGAAATGACGAGGAAGAACATAGCGAACACTCCCCCAAACCTAAACACTTAGTCCACGATGTTGACTATATCATATAGCAACAACCGAAAAAGTTGAGGATCCGTCCAACATATAGTAGCACCCACATGCAGCACAACAAAAACTAAGAAGACGCCATGCAAAATCATAGAGAAAATGCAAACGAATCCGCGGTCGTAAAGAAGTCATAGGGATCTGGAGCAGAAAGTTGTCACCAACATGGATATCCAGCAAATGACTCTTTCCTACTCCTAAAAAGGTACATCCTATGTCTGGTGTCAAATCAAAAAATTGAATGTATTGTACAATAGGATGGTCAAAACTAAAATCATCCCTTAAAAACAAGGGATCCACATAGGTAGCGTCAGTCACTATTAAAGGGATGGAAAGAGGTATGTCTATAGATATATCAGGTGGTACAGGCTCATCATAAGAAAATGAATTGCACAAAGATGATGAGTTAGACAGCTCAACAACACCTCCAAACCTGGAATCAACACTATCTATGAGATGTATTCTCTCCAAAGAATATTGAGAATCAGGCTTCATGTAGGAGTCACTAGAAGGACATATGTCAAATGGGTCATCACGAAAAGGCAAGAAAAAGGAATGGGTCAGAAAGCTCAATAGTATCAGTAAAAGGATTCAGTTTTGACTCACTGAGTGGAAGGATTTTACTTTAGGCTTCCATGTGTAACCCGAATCCATAATAAGGACTGAATCAAACTAAGCATTCACTTCCCTAATGGAATCATCAATATCGAAGTCTAAACTGAAGTGAGTCAAACATGCTTCTAAGGGATCATCTGATGCAGACTGCAATAAGGAATTCTCCACCAAACTCTCAATCATGTTAACTTCACAAACATCCTAGGACTCAGGAGGTTGTTGGTTTACATTAAAAACATTGAGTTCGACGGTCATGTTGGCAAATGATAGTTTCATGATTCCATTCCTACAGTTAATAATAGCATTAGATGTGGCAAATAATGGACGACCCAAAATAACTGGAGGGGTTGTGAACAGGTTGTGTATCAAGAACTATGAAGTCCGCTGGAAAAATAGAATTTTTCAACCTTAATGATCACATCCTCTATAACACCGCGGAAAATTATGATTGACCTATCTGCCAATTGCAGTGTTACTTTGGTCGGTTTTAGCCTGCCAAGACCTAATTGCTCATAAACAGAGTATGGAAATAAATTAACACTCGTCCCCAAATCCACGCCTTATCAATCATATTGTCACGCCCTGATTTTCAAAGAAAACGGAAAATCCCAAAATCCACGTAGGATTATCCGTTTCCCCAAAACTCGGGACGTGAAATTCAATAACACTAGAAACATTTAGCAGCAACAACAACTTAAACATGATTTAATTACTGAAACAAATAAAAACTCTAACCAGGAAATACTGATGTTGCTAGCCCCACTAGCGGAACTCCAGTAACGCTGCTCAAAAGTCTCTAAACCTGAAAGGCTAATTGGCTACATTCCCAAAGGAATGTACCCAAGAAGCAAAATCTCACTTAGGTCAGCAATAAAGCTTGTGTGAGTAATCTTCATCCCAAAAACAATAAATTCGCACGTGATAACATCAAACTAAGCACAAACAATAAACAACCACACCAACAGGTAGAGTTCCTCAATGAGGCAAAGGTGTCATGCAAGAAAACACAGTTCAAAGAATTGAGTTCCTCAACGAGGCAATCATGTCATCATCCCAATTAAGTAAATATGCATTGACTTGTACTTACACTGTAGAAATTGACTATGGCAAGTCTGACCCGCATAAATATTATTGGACTTGCCATCTTACATGAAAAAGGTTAGAAACAATATAAACATAATTTATTAATTAAACAGTTGTCTTCGTACTATATTTGACTTAAGCATCTTATTCATTTTTAACGAATTGATCACTTAGACGATACCACATTCGCACCACCTCCGTGCCGAACATACATGCACGTATGCCTCTCTCATATAAAGGAGGACTACTCCGTCATCCATGCCCAAGTGGGGACACATCACATACAAGCATGCATCACCGGATACTCCTAACTATATGAGTAACAAAAAGCCACTCTTGGGCTATCAATGCGCATAAAGTCACGTCACATTTTTTACGGATAAATATCAAGGCCTATCTTAGGCATAAAAATCCACCTCATTCCCACAAAACTAACTCGAATGTTACTTTAGTTTCTCTATAAGAAATAGGCGCCCCACCTCCGCAAGACGACCCGCAGGTTATTTAGTTTCTCTATAAGAGAAGGAAAATAATAAACAAAAGAGGTGTGGTAGTTCTAAGTGATACAATTCCAGGTGATTAAATTATCCAGAAACCAAAATTTATCAATATAATTTATTTTCGATGTTTCAAAATTCCTCCACAATGACATTTTGTCATTCATAAGTAAATCAATCCACCCACTATTTTGGGGAAATGTAACCATTTCAGATGCATACATTCAGTGTTGGCAACAACATGAGCCACATACTCACCATCCTATAACAACATAACTAAAATATTAACCAATAGATTAGTATGACTTAACAAAACAATAGATTAGGATGTACAAGGGGAATTTTAAACAAGACAGTGGTATGCAATGAAATCTACATACAAAAGATGACAGAATTCACACAAACACATGCACAAGTAAGAGTCAAACTGAAATGAGCATAAAGTCAAACAACAGATTCACAGCTAATTACACCTCCATTGAACCAATTTTCTGAACTAATCAAAATTAGAGCTAAGACTACACCCTCAATTAAACTACCAAAAAAAAACTCAATACGATCATACCACAGTAAACATCAAAACCCCCCTTATATTATAAAAATTAAACCAAACCCATTACTCAGAAAGATACTCGCAAATTCTATATCTAATCAACAACCCAACATTGTTAAATTCATACAAAATGTATATAAAAGGGAGAATGAAGAAAACTCACAATATGACTCCCGACCACGCTCACCCATCACAGTGAAGAAGATTATGTGTCGTTATTTTTAGAAAACCAATCACATAAGGATCAACTTACATCCAAGTCCATATTATGCAAACACCACATTAATCAAAAGTGGTAGTTTGAAATCAATAAAAATCTCCTAAAGAAATCAAACCAAACAAGTGGAAATCACCAACAAAAATTTAGATTGGGAAACAAGAAACTCACATTGATCTTCCTGCCAAATGCCTCATTCCAGCCAAAGCCATCAAAAGCTCCAACTGAATCTAGCCTAAATTCAATTTAGGTTCTCCCAATATTGTCAGTTACAGCTTATTGATTGTTCTGTCTCTTCTAGAAAATCCAAGAGCCAACCCAAAATATTTCCCAGCTTCTTGTCTTAGCATATATGAAAATGATGTTTCTCCCTTTGACTCCAACCCGTTTATCAATATTCCAAATGTTGACCTATATGGTTCACATTGTGCTTCTTTCATCAAATAAAAACAATTCATAGAGAACCAATCAAACATCAAGTTGTCAAAAGATACATCCCTGATTCTCTGAATTGAGGCTCCCATCTCTGAAAACTTACATGATAGACATAGGAATTGCTACTCGGACCTACTTATATCATTATCATCAAAATCCACCGATTCCTTTCCTTTTGACCCACATCAGACCTCTAAACAACCTCTACTCCCCAAGAAAGAATGATTACCCAACTTTCCATCCCAGCACCGATTTTCCTCAGATGTTCTTGGAGACTCTAAATTCAGCCAAGAATACACTCCATATATCCTGATCACAAGATCAGGTAACAAGTACATGGTTTGTTGTTTCTTTATGTAGCCCTCTGATAAAGTTTGCCTTTCATGTCCAGTGATTCACATACATCCACCAGATCAAACACATACAAAAATAGAGAGAGAGAGAGAGGTCCATGGCTCTCTCACTATGAATCTCTTTAAGATCCAAACCTTCCACAAATCCATATATTCAAATCCTCAAGTCATTCGGATTGATTAATTTCACTCGAAAAACAACAACCAGATTCCTCCCAGATTCACAAAGTCGACACCTTATCTAGGGTTTGGTGAAATAAACCGAACCTAACATCAATTAGATCTATAAAAAAAATGAAAATAGAGGTTGAGAAATACTGAGATTGAAAACTCACAGATAAAACCTCATAAACCCAAATCATTCCAACATCCATCTTACAATTATATTTGGTAATATGCAAACACACCCAAAATTCTAAAAAGAAAAAGAATAACCCAGGACAGAAAATGGTGAAAGAAGAAGATTACGTACTAAAAATCTAACTATGATTCCTAGAATAATTTAAAACAAAAATATGAAATAGTATGAAGAAAACTCACCAAAATCGCAAATCTCAAAGGATTTGTGCAGCCAACGCAATCGTCCCATCATTCTCTCACCTGCAAAGTTATTGCCAAAGCTTCATCCTCATTGATTTGTCGTTTCCTTTTCAGAGTTAGTTCCTCATTTTCAACAAGCTTCTTTTCTTTTACTACAGCACTATCATGAGTTTCTCCTGCTGAAAATTTTAGCCATGAATCAACTCAAATTAGATGTTTCCCCTGGAATTGATGGATACCAAGTGGACTTCTTTACCAAAGTTCGAGTGTGGTAGGAGATGATGTTTTGGCTGCGGTGTTAGCCTTCAATGCTTGAGGGTTTTTTGGAAGACTGAATGCCAATAGGTTGAAGACCTGAGACCAATAAGCTCGATCCCTTTGGATTGTTGGCACATATGAATATGTATCGGTTGCATATCCTCGAACATTCCTCAGGTTTTATTTTTCAGAAACTATGTGGTCTCACATATCATGATCCCTAACTTTCTCAAGAAATTGCTAACTTGTAAGCTTGGGGAAGATTAAGACTCAAACTCTCTTGCAGTTATACCTCAAGTTATCAATCTTCAAATCGGATGTTCTACAATATGATCAGTGGTGGGTTCCCATGCCTCGAGTTAAATCCAACCGCTGGATGAACTCTAAATAAAAAATAAATTTTCTATGGATGTTTTCAAATTACGGATTAAATTTGAAATTATTTTGTCTACGGGCAGATCTTGATCCACTGCAAAACTTTATACCGCGCAAAGCTGTTTTCTATTACTAAATTTAACAAAATCTTAGTTTTCTTTTAATTCAACTATTTTTCACGAAAATTATAATACAATACTACATGAATTTATAGATTTATTTATGTATTAAAATCTAACCCGAAATTCATGGATTTATATATCTAAAGAGAACTAGAGAATCAAGAACACTTACTTCTACTAATATTCGATAATTCTACCAATACATATCTAACAAAATATAATATAAGAGTGAGAACAATCACTATTTTTTTTTTTAAAAAAAAAATCATTTTCATAGAAACTAAACTTCAATTATATTTAAAGATTATATACTAAATCTTTATAATAAAGAGAATGAAGAAAACTAATATAATTTTTATAAAGAGAAGGAAGTAAATAACTCACCTTTTACTTTTCTCTTCTTTTCCCTTTTTCTTTATTCCTTTGTTCCTTCTCTTCTTCTCCCTTTTTTTCTACAGATTATTTTTGTTGTGCGGCTGGGAAGAACCAAACCTCTATTTAACCAACCTAAAGATAAAACCCTACAAGGTTAGGGTTTGCACAAGGTTATAGTGACACCCCCTTATTTATTTAGTTATTATATGGCTCAACTTCAAATTTAATAAAGCCCTAAAAATTTTGAAATTTAAATTCAATTAAATGTAACTCTATTTTATTTAATTAAAAATAAAATAAACTATCTTTATGAAATTTAGGGATGTTACATTATACACACATTAAATGGAATCTTGTCCCGAGATTCGGAAGGAAAGAAAGTTAAGCAAATTCCGAAAAAAAAAACTTGTTAAACGAAGGAAAATTTTAAAATACAAATTTCAATTGAACTTTTAGGTGCATAAATTTTTATTGCTATTGGAAAAGTATGGGTGTTACACATATGATTACCGATAACACAAGAAATAGTCGGGCACCTAGGATCTCTATACTTCAGCGTGGTTTTGTGTTGAATAATTGAGCTGACTTACTCGGCGAGGAAGACTCTCTTTTGCACATGTAACTTTCGCTTCTGTGTGCAAATATCCTTCAAAATTTTGGCATAGATAAGAACTTGCTTAATAGCATCGAGCAATGGAATATTAATGTGAACTTGTTTAAAAATTTCCATTACATCGTTAGCATTTGTTCATTTCTTTGTTGAAGCTAACAGTGATGGAACAGTGCCCTAAGCAAATAAAATGCCTGAGTGGGGTCAGAGTCAAGAGGCACATCTTTAGAAGGTGAGTCTTTATAAGCCTCCTTGTCAGATGGAAATGCAACCTTCTTTGACTTAGATGGAGATGCAATGACACTCGAATCAGGCACTTGTACCTGATTGTCAACCTGTTTTCCACTCCTAAGGGTAGTAATAGATTGGACATCTTCATGGCGTGACTCAGATGTACTACCAACAACGAATTGACCCTTCGGGTTTGGAACATGTTGACTAGGAAATCTCTCTGGCTTTCTATCAGAAGAAGACTGTGTAATCTTACTCACAGCTGTCTCAAGTCTATTGAGGACTTGAGATTGATGTTTAGTCGTGGCTTTCAACTCAGATATGTCTTTAGAATTCTGCTCAATTATACTTTTCGAATGCTGCAAAAACCGATTAACCATTTCCTCTAAACTTGATGTGTTGGATGGATGAACTTGAGTAAGGTGGGGCTTAATAGGGCTAGAGGCTTGAGGAGTCTGGGAGACAAAAACAGGTCCCCCTTGGTGTGGGCCATGGGCCTAGGGAAAATTTGAATGCTGGGTAAATCCTGGACTGTAATAGTTAGGTTGTGAATTATTACCAGGTCGTCGCATAGTGTTAAAAGAGCTGACTTGCTCAGCATAGTACGCAGGATAATCATTTTCCAAGTCATAATTAGCTATTGTATGACCAGGACTCGAACATGCAGCACATACCTCAGATGAAGCGTTTGCGGGAGGTGCCGGTTGAGTCACATTAAAAAATGCATCTATCTTTTGAGCCATAGCCACAACAACTTTATCTAACTTCGATGTAGAAGGGGAGTGAACAGATGGATCTCTAATCTCATATATACCGCCCTTATGCCTATCAAACTCCTTTATCGAAAAATCCCATTGCTGAGAATTTTCAGAAAGCGTCTCAAATAATTCCCATATTTCATTGATGCTCATTTTCATTAGTGACCCACTACTAGTGGCATCAATCATACGACGGTTTTGAGGAGTTAAACCGTCTTGGAAGTATTGAACTAGTTGCCACTTCTCAAATCCGTGATGAGGACACCTGATAATGAGTTCATTGAACCTTTCCCAGCATTCATAGAAATGTTCTCCCTCTTTTTGCTGAAAATTAGATAAATCTCGTCGGAGGGCATTCGTTTTATGAATGGGGAAGTATTTTATCAAGAACTTTCTTGATAGCGCATCCCATAATGTGATGGATCCTGTCTCTAATGCATTTAACCATGATTTCGCCTTATCTTTCAAAGAAAAGGGAAACAACCTAAGACAGACCGAATCATCAGAAAAGTTCTGGTACCTCAGAGTGGCGCGGATGTCAAGAAACTCTTTGACATGAAGATACGGGTCTTATTTCTCAAAACCATAAAAAGAAGGCAGTAGATGAATAATAGATGGTTTGAGTTCAAAACTGTTTGCATTTGTCTCAGGTAAGAGAATGCAAGATGGAACACTACTAGGAAAAGGGGCGAAGTAATCCTTAAAGGCCTTCTCCTCAGCCATCTCTGTAGATAAGGATGATGAACCTAAATAGGGAATGGGGACTTCAAAGAACTCCTCGAAGTCTTGTCGGACAAGCCTACTCTTAGAATCACGCACCCAGGTATGCATAAACTATTGGATATCGAAGGTTCAAAGTCAACACTCCTAAACAGGCTTCAATTTTTATTTTTTATTATTATTATTTTTATTTTTTTAAATGCAAGCCTAACCGCTATATGAAGATAACCTAACTCTAAAAAATAAAGAAAATAAAAAAAACAATGGAACCCTAAATGACGCACAAACAAAATGAATGACAAATGGCCCTAGAGCTTTTCTTTACTAATGCAGGGCTAAAATTCAATTCAATTTACCTAACCGTGGGAGAGGCACGGTAATTTCCTATCAATCCGCCACTACAGAGTTGCTCCTACCTCTTTTTCCACTCTCTAGCTCAAAGTGAAATGCTAGTTCAAAAACTATTCCCAGATGGGATATGTTCCTTCACTTGACCACTTTAAGCTATCAAACGTCCAAAGAGGGTCCCTATGAGCATCACATTTGTCTTAGATAATTATCTTGCTACAAATTTTAAATAGTGAAGGCCTAGGTTCCTAACCCTAAAATAGATGGTGATTAACCTATCCGAGGGAGAGAGCACAAAAGTTTCAACTCAATCCTACCACTATTCAAATTTGCATGTAATACTACCTAAAACAAGCTAAACACAAGTGATCACACAAAAACCGCGTGCAGATGCGGTGGGTAGAAGTTACCTCCGACGTGAACCACTTTCGGGTTACTTGCGGCGCCGGGTAGAAATCGATTTCTGAGGGTTTCCTCGCGAATTGCAATATTTCACTCCGTTCCCACTTGAGCTCCTATGTCTGTGACTGCCTGAAAAATAATGCAAAAATAATTCAAACTCAAGCAAATAAAACAAATAAGACAGTGACTCGTAACAATGTTCCTAAAAAGAAAATTAAACCTAATTTATAAATTAGCAAAAACAACCCTAGATTTCGATTGTAACGTTACAATCCCCGGCAACGGCGCCAAAAACTTGATGGAGATTTTATGAACCTAAATTAATAAGTTAATAAACCCTACTTGTAATACCGCAAGTGCACGACTGTCTAACTAGTAGACAGTGGCAAATATGAGTCGATCCCATGAGGATTGACGATACAGTCGAATTCTAAGACTTATTTAAACTAATTTAGAGTTGTGGGTTGCAACAGATGAAAATTACTAAATTAAGAGAACTAAATTGACAACTAAAATTAAACTGGTAAGATGATAAAAGAGTGGACCGAGACATCGAATCCACCACAGGTTCTTCAAGATTCGTGTAATCTAAATTATTGTTTTCAAGAATCAACACGACTAATCTAAAGACCAATCTACATTTGCAATTGATTTCAGCAAAGGCATAAACCCCTAGCATTGCATATCTTTCTACGACACACACAATCACAGGTTTAACTTAACTAATTCTAAACCCCTAGCATTGCATGTCTTCTTACGGCACACACAATCACAAATTTAAATTAATTTATTAAAGCAAACTTCGAATATCAACAAAGAGAACTTCTAATTACCGATTAATCTAGATAATTTTTTCGGATATAATCGGTGAAAGCGAGTTATTGAAATTCATAAATCAACTATGTTTAACGTTCAAGCATATAGAAAACAATAAATTTAGATACGACAAACTCTAGGAAACCCTGTGGTTTCATCTTCGCCTCGACGCGGGGCCTAGAAGATCATGGTGGAGGAGATCACGACACTGGTGTAGGTGGAATCCATCTCAGCATGTACATGCATCACGAGAAGGGCTGCAAGTGGACTATGGTGGATCAAATAGGATCCGGGGTGGCAATATCCTATGCAATAGTGCCTGTGCGGTGGTACAGAGCAAAAACACGGGTGCAAATAGCCTGTTCAAGTTTCTGTTTTAAATTTCCCGCCAAGAACTCAGAGTTCTTCATCTCCAATGAGCCGCTCCCTGCGTCTTCGTTCAGTGAGCTTCCTCTTCGCTGAACCTGCAAGAGAGATGAAGACCAAGTGAGGAAGATACGAAAAAGGGAGAAGAGGAAAGGAGGAAGAGAACGGGGGAGGTGAAGCAGGGAGGTGCTCCCTGTTTCTGCTCCTGTTCTTGCTCGCTTGTTGATTCTTCTTCTCCGGTGAACCTGCAAGCAAGAGATTAAATCAGGGAGAAAGATAGAGATGGAGGAAAAGAGAGGGAGAACAAATGAGGGAGAGGGAAGAGTGGTGACAAAACAGGGGTTGTTCTCCCTCTATTTCGTGGTGTGCGGACGGTGGCTCTGATGGTGCATGGTCTGTGTTGTTTTGCTGTTGGTTGAAGATAATAGGAAGGAACAGGGGATGCATTGTGGCTGAAGAAGAACAAAAGACAGTGAAACAGGGACGTGTGGATCTGTTTCGTGGTGGAAAATAGTGATGGTGGTGTGTGTGGTTGTGTTGCGCCGCCGGTCCTCCTATCGATCGAGGATCGCTGGCAGGGTGATGGTGGTGATGGTGCGAGGAAGAGGAGATAAGGAGAAAGGGACTTGAGAGAGAGAGGCCGTAGGGGCGAGGATGTGAGATGGTGATGATGGCGTGGTTATGGTGGTTGGTTACCGGCGAGAGACGAAGGTCTCTATGTCTCTGCCAAATAGGAGAGGAGAGGTGTGGATGGGAGGCCAAGGAAAGTAGGAAGGAGCTCCTAGGGAAGAGAAGGGAGAGAAGATACCTAAATAGGGTTCTCCTCTTCCCTTGTTAGGTTGGGTTTGGGTTTCTAGGTCAGCTTTTGGGCTTGGGCTTAGGTTAAATTAGGTGAGCTTAGGTTTGTTTGGGTTAGGTTTAGACATGTGACTTGCTACTTTGTACCACCATTAGAATCAACCAATTTATCATTCCTCAAATTGTCGCCTTAATGCGATTTCATCGTTCACGCTCAAATTCATAAAAAAACACGAAAATGAAATAATTAGAATAAAATTTAATAATTGAAACACTAACATATATAAATTAAGGGGGTATATTATGTAATAATTACGTGAAATTCTAACTCACTTTCGCAGGAATCATCGGTTGCACTTACCTTAAACGTGCAACAAGGCTTTAAATCCTTGGATTATCTCTAGTGGACGAGTTATAGTCTCGTGAGGGTTTCCAGAAATGTTACCCACAAACATTATGACTCAATAAATTTTAAAAACATGCTAACTTGATCGCTCTCTCTATTATCCTAAGAGTAATCATCTAATTGCCTAAATTTTTAGAAAACAAGTAACATTGTTAGAATAATATATCAAAGAGTCTAACAACGATTTAATAGTATTCAAAGGTTAAATAAATTTCATCAATTATTCTCAACTCGAAGTGTGTGTGTGCATGGCCTTATCAACATAACTTTCTTTTTCTAAGTAAAGATATGACTAGATAACCTTTGGATAGTACACTTTGACTGCAAATTTCTCTTGTCACTCAGGAAATAATCACTCAGAGATTGGTTAGTTATCACTCAGTTTATATGTGAGAAAGAGAATAAATTATGGAAACACAAACATCTTACAAATAATAATCATGAAAATGGACTTTTACAAGAATGAAATGAATATGATCTCATGGATAGGAATATCAATCACTTTGAGAATGTTGAATCAAACTCCATAGTTTTTGTCTATTTAATCTCCACGTCTATGAACCAAACCTTTACTTAAGATCAATTAGGTCTTTATTTGGTTTAAATGAGATTAAGATTTTGGCGAGCAAGAATGGAAAAAGATATGCACAAATTCTCTGAGACTGGATACACCCTTTGATAAACACTTGGGGCCTCTGAAGAGTAAACCAATGTTGTACACCATTAATTTTTCTTCATTCGAAATTCTTTGCTGCACATTTAGTACTTCCTGAAGTTGAACTTCTCTTTGGTGCACAACAACCTACATCATACCCATAGTAGCTAGGTGAATGACCATGGTTCATTATGTGTAATCCAATTCAACCTTATCTCCAAATTCCCGAAAACAAGTTTTTGCGTGATCTTTGAAACCATCCCTACATCATAGAATAAGTTTGAAAAAGAAAAAAAACCTTATTTACAAGGAAAAAATTAATTAACTATATAGGAATAAGGAGAGGGAGTGTTTACACAATTTTGGGGCTAAAGAAGCCTCCATATTCCTCCTCTAGGAAGCTTGTAGAAAAACACTTGCTAGAATGTTGATAGTTGATGAGTTTGTCTTTTAGGCATGTAGAGTTTGAGGGGTTTCAGTATTATAATAATATTTTACAACCAAGGTTCAAATACTAACATTGTGAATGAATGATTAACATTACAAAGTAATGATATTAACATTGTGAAGAAATGATTACAATTACGCTTATTTTAGGTAAGGAAATTTTTTTTTCCACTTTATTATTATCATTTTTTAACGAAGTGATCGGGCCTCTTATCCAGGTTTTTGGACTTTTGTTGAAGGTAACAAATTGACATGGTGGTTAATTTTTTTGGTTTAAGTAGTGGTATAGTTAGTTATGATTGTCTGCTTGAAGCTTGAAAAATAAAACTCCTCCACATGGTGTGCTACTCATGACTAGAGTTGTGGTATAGTTGGTTATATGGTTGTCCACTTGAAGCTTGGTATGGGGCTCCTACTCATGTCTAAAGTTAGATATGCATATTCTTGTTGTTTGTTAGTTATTATTGTAGTATTTCTTTAAAAAAAAAATTTGTTTATGCATTTCCCCATTTATAAGTTGTTGAAAGTCACAACTCTGAGAGTGTTTTTCACTTTTTTTTTATTTTTAAATAAACCTCCAGTGGTGAGGGGCAACTATGGGATGCAAGACCTTTATTACTTGAGAAAAATCTTTTACACCTGTCGAGGGTACATGACGACTTTACTCGAGAAAGAAAAAACTATTGGACATACATCATAAAAACTAAGAATTAAAAACTGTCCTAGTATGAAACTCTCATAACTCACTTAACCTTAAAAAGGCCTAGTTCACCAAGAGTAGGCCTTACATAATAAGGCCTACTCCCAAATAAACCATTCCATAATAAAAAAATTTGAGAAACTGACCTATTCACCAAGAATAAGGCCTAAACCAAAGAGATGTTAAGACCTTAAAAGACCAGGACTAGGCCAAATTCACCTAGACCTCATGAACAAAAGCAAAGACTTAGCCCATTAACCATTTGGAATTTCTGCCCAAGAACCAATTGCAAGCTTGTAACTTGATCATTGATCCAACCTGCAACTTGCACACATATCAACTTGCATCACTAACAAACTTGCAAAAAGCAACTTGCAATCACAATTTGCAACTTGTCATCAATAACAAACCTTGTCGTAGCTTATATGTGTATACCCAATTTACTTGGGAGTGCTTTTCACCTAGCGGTTGGTCATTTTAGTTTTTGCTCAATTGCTTCTCCTCTATAATTTGGTGGTTGAAGAAATGTGACTTTGTACTACATATTTATTTATTTTTACCATAAAACGATGAGCATATGGCCTAGGTTCTCGTTTGAATTTAAAACTCTTTTATAGAATTTATACTTGTATAAATTAAGGAATTTTTAATCTTTTAACAGAATTGAGGGCCAGACTTAGTCATCTTAGTTTAACATTGTTCTTCTTTAATATGATTTTTTTTGTTAGATCAAAGTGAGCGAAAAGAGGTGTCAATAGTTGTAACATGTTAACCAAGAGATTTTAATAAACTTGAGTATCTGATTGTCACAAAATACAAGGAGTATTGAATAAATTTGAAAGGTTAAAGATGAAAACTTATGTGCTTTAGAAAGGTAAATGTAATTGAAGTTTAGATATAGGTAGAATGTATCTCATTCAGCTAGTGGGTACCAAAGAACAACGACATATTTTGCATATTGTATTTGTGTGAAATTTATTTTCATTGCTACAAATATTGTGATTTTTTATGATCATAATGTGGTGGATGTTGATTCTCTAGACAGGTGTGCAGTTGGCATGAACCTTCTGCTGCAAATATGTATTAAATAGAGTATGCAAGTTGAAATACCCATCTCACTTTTGACATAGGTCTTGAACAGTAGGATGAAGTTAGGAAACATTACATAGCAATTAGCAAGTGAAGATTAAGACTTTATTTTTGCAAGTGGCGGTAGATAATGGAGTCTTATGATGAATTTGTATATTCTTAAAGTAATATATTGATAAAATTTATGTCTTGTAACTTATTTAAGTGTGAACAGTGACAAATATCTTTGATTTTTATGATGTAAATGAATGAGATCAATTTATATCTATGGATAAATTAATTGTTATACGACTTAGAAGAGAAAATAGATAAATAAATGATTACTCAGTCGGTTCAATTTTATGTTGGTTTTAGTAATATTTTAGAAAGTCGGTTCAATTTTCAAGTTACATAATTTAAAGCGGTTCGGTTTCTTACAAGTTGGGTAAGGTTTCGATTAAAAAAACAGGAAAATAAAAAACTGCACTAAACATGAATCCATCAGGAAATTAGTTTGTTCTTTCTAGTGGTGGACTTTCCCTCTTCTTGATCCAAAGAGATCTAACTTGAGTCTAGCTAGATAGATGAGAGAGGGACTGAATGGCTTTATTTTTATGGAGACGAATACAAATAACTCAAGCCATTATATGACTCACATTATGGGTGGGCACGACGGGATGGACCTCATCCCATTCATTCGGGAGCGGGACGAGATAGATTTCATCCTGACCTCGTCCCATCCCAAACGGGTTCGGGACTGGATGTGATGAACATGTACTAAATAGTCTTCTAATGAAGAATAATAAAAAAATTTCATCTCGCGTTGCTCACACATCAATAATGTATAATTTATGTACATATAACTTTCATCATAACAATAGAAAATGTTTTCATCTCACATTACTCCTAATTGTATCTTGTATGAACGATATAAGTTCTTAAGTTGTCTTAATATATGTTCAAAAATGAAAAATATTGCTCATTGACTAAATTTTCAACTACGTAACTCATAATGCAAATCGGAACGGGATGGGACATGATCGGGATCGCAGAATGAAATGCCCACCCCTAACTCACAAGATAACCTCAACTTCAATTGCTTTAAATTTTGCATTTTTCCAACTTGCAAGACTAGGTTGGATCCAATTAATTTATACTTAATTATTTAGATCTAAAATTAGTTAGTTGTGTACATTTTCTTTCCGCTTACATTTAGAAAATTTAGAGTTTCTATTCCACACCCAGACTTTTTTTTTTATGTCAAATAATTCCTTGTGGCATGGACACAATTAAAATAAATAATTATTAATTGATGCAACCACGATATTTGTATTTTTATGGATAGAACCAGAACACTGCAAATACAAGTTAGGACCATCTTGCAAAGTAATTGGACCATCTTTTTTTTTTTTATTTTTTTGGAAAGTTAGGACCATCTTACTTAAATATCTTTTTCTTGCAAAATAATTGCACCATCTTGATTTTTAAGTATGGTGTTGATTATGATATAAACCTAATTATCAACAACCAGAGCACTACAAATACAAGTTAGGACTATCTTGCAAAGTAGTTGGACCATCTTGATATCTTGATTTTTAAGAGCTGGTGTTGATTAGGATATATATCTGAAAACCTAATTATCAAATACAATATCAGAGGTAACCTGTGTCCAGACCCCTATTTTGTCTAGTTTCTATCAAATTTATTTTAATTTGTATTGGATAATTGTTGAAACAATTGAAAAGCGTGTTTTGTTGTTACTGGATCTTTATTTTTGTTTTGAAATAATTGGGTTTAGTTATTACATATAGTCCTAATTGTATTTTGTATGAACGATATAAGTTTTTAAGTTGTCTTAATATATATTCAAAAACAGACGAACTTAGAAACTTGACTTTCATCTCGGCTGCGAGAGGGCTGCGAGGGGCTCTACATCTCGGCTGCAAGAGGGCTCTGCATCTCGGCTGCGAGAGGGCTGCATATCGGCATCTCGGCTGCATCCCGGCTGCGAGAGGGCTGCATCTCGGCTGCGAGTCTGCGAGAGGGCTGCATCTCGGTCCTTCAGATCTGCTCATCAGATCTGACGGCTCTGCGAGAGTTTCAGATCTACCGGCCACTGCCAGTCGCTATTCAGGCCTGGCTTGATCAGGACACAGTGGGTTATGACGGCTCCTCTAGCCGTCAATCCTCCCCCTTTGGGGGGCAGGGAACCTACTGAAACAACTCCTAAGCCTACTTTCGCACATATATTGGGGAAATTTCTAGTTGATGAGATTATGGAAATACAGGTGGAAGCAACTAGATTTCGGAAAGAATGAGAGCCTGCCATTGGGATTACAGCGTCTGATGAGACACATGGGGAAGCTTTCATGGAAAAACATGTGATAGTTGTAAAGTTCTCTAGTTACCGGCCTACGTTGGACGACATTCGAGCTTCGATTCACAAAACTTGGGGTATCCTAGGAGATTTCTCGCTAGGATTACTTGATCAACGTCACGTTTTGGTACGTCTTCAATCGGAGGTTGAAGCAAAGAAAGTTCTATCGAGAGATTCCGTTTTGATTCGTGGAGTCCGCTTTAAAGCCTTCCGCTGGCACGATGGTTTCAGTTTTTGAGCGGATCCGATCTCGGTTCCTTTATGGGTAGAGTTGCCTAACTTGCCTTTGCATTTATTTCATCCTCCTCTTTTGAAAGCAATTGTGACCTCTTTTGGTGGTTTTTTGCGCATGGATGATCATACTCGATGTTTATCTCGCCCGGGTTTTGCTCGTGTTTGCGTGGAGATGTCTTTGGCGGATAAGCTACCTAATAGAATTTGGATAGACAGGGCTAACAATAGGGGCTTTTGGCAGAAAATTGAATACCCGAGGTTCAAATGTTGTGATTATTGTTCATTGCTAGGGCATCAGGAGGAAAATTGCAGAAAAAAGTTAGGTCATAAGGGCAATGTGACAACCTTTAACTTGGTGAAAGAAGAGAAGACTGAGAAACAAAAGGTGGGAGCCAAAATTATCAAGCAACGATATGTTCCAGTGGCCAACAAAAATAAAGCGACAAAACCAGAAGTTGGCACGAGTGGCGCAAAGAATAATCAGGGTGAGGAAATCAAGGAGGGAGTTGGGATTGAGCAGTCAGTGACCAACGATCCGGTGAAAGTAAGTTTGTCAAACAAATTCGAGTCACTTATGGAGAACATTGTCGAAGATGAGAATAACCAAATAGATAATCAGTTGGTTAGTAAGGAGAAGTTTCCTGCCAGTGACACGACCTCTCAAGAAACAACGGCTGAATGCCTTCTCGAGGCGGGGTATACGCTAGTGAGATTGAAAAAGCAATTGGGAAGCAAGGAGAAACAACTAAATATGACACAGCTATGCTCAACAGTTGTGCCCATAATGTGAGTGACATCAATGTTGTAGTGACAGAAGAAAATCAGGCAGCAGTTGTAGAAGACCTGACAATAGACAAGAATGACAACGAATTGGTGGCAGAACATGGAAGTAAGTACCCAAATAAAATTGTGCCCAACTCAATCGAGGATGATAAAGTAGGAGAAGTCAACAACATGTCGGCAGCCAATAGTTCAGGTGCAAAGAAAGACAACAGCTCCCAGGATGATGGTGTGCAAATTGGGCACCGCAGTGTGATACAACTCACCGAAGCAGAACTGAATAAAATGAAAGGTTTCCTTTCTCTTCCTGAGATTGAATATGCGTTAACGATGATAAATGAATACGAAAAGGGGAATGTAATTCCTTCTACATTGCGAGAAGCTATTGCAAGTCATGGCAAAGATGCAGTGAAGGCAAACTACATTTGGTTAAAAGATGTATGGGAAGAGGATAAGAACTGCACATGCAATAGATTGAGACATGAAATTTGTCAGGTTCCTGAAGAAGAGCATGAGCCAGACCTCTCCAGTGATGATGATGTGTTTACAGAACCGGCTGCAATGACGTTCTCTAACACCCACACCAAAGATTTTCGACTCTGTCCCCGAAAATCCAATAGAACTAAGAAAGCAAACAAAAGATACAAAGGCTGAGTTGGTTTATAGTCTAGGTTTGTTTTGGTAAATCCTCTCTTGTGAGAGTTTATTTCAGTATTTGCTTTTACTTTTGTTTCATTTGTATAAAGGTTTTGGGGTCCTTAAAACCCAGCTCGATTTCAAAAAAAAAAAAAAAAATATATATATATATATATGTTCAAAAATGAAAAATATTGATCATTGACTAAATTTTCAACTACATAACTCATAATGCAAATCGGGACGGGATGGGACATGATCGGGATCGCAGGATGGACTGCCCACCCCTAACTCACAAGATAACCTCAACTTCAATTGCTTTCAATTTTGTATTTTTCCAACTTGCAAGACTAGGTTGGATCCAATTAATTTATACTTACTTATTTAGATCTAAAATTAGTTAGTTGTGTACATTTTCTTTCCGCTTACATTTAGAAAATTTAGATTTTCTATTACACACCCAAACTTTTTTTTTATGTCAAATAATTCCCTGTGGCATGGACACAATTAAAATAAATAATTATTAATTGATGCAACCACGATATTTGTATTTTTATGGATAGAACCAGAACACTGCAAATACAAGTAAGGACCATCTTGCAAAGTAATTGGACCATCTTTTTTTTTTGGAAAGTTAGGACCATCTTACTTAATTATCTTTTTCTTGCAAAATAATTGCACCATCTTGATTTTTAAGTATGGTGTTGATTATGATATAAACCTAATTATCAACAACCAGAGCACTATAAATACAAGTTAGGACTATCTTGCAAAGTAGTTGGACCATCTTGATATCTTGATTTTTAAGAGCTGGTGTTGATTAGGATATATATCTGAAAACCTAATTATCAAATACAATATCAGAGGTAACCTAAGAAATATATGTGTCCAGACCCCTATTTTGTCTAGTTTCTATCAAATTTATTTTAATTTGTATTGGATAATTGTGGAAACAATTGAAAAGCGTGTTTTGTTGTTACTGGATCTTTATCTTTGTTTTGAAATAATTAGGTTTAGATATTACTTCGAATTAAAATAAGCAGCAACATACCATACCTTTTATAGTTCTGTATGTTTTCTGTTTTGGTGAAGGAACAAAACAAGTAGAATCCTAGTACCTCTCCCTACAACCTGTCCAGGACCAATCGTTTCTGCCCAAAAACATTCATATATCCTGGACAGTTCCATCCCGTTTAACTGAACCGGGATCAAGACAGAGACAAGCCTAATCCCAAATCGTGCCTACCACCCCTACCTACAAGTCCAGTGCATTTGAAATCTCTCCCCTTGGTAATAACCAGTACATCGAATGACATGGTGATTTGTTCCGATTAGTGAGTATGTTCATTTGTCTGAATTAATGGTAGTTCTCAACGATATATGATACTCTGAGAAAAGATGCAGATTTTTTACAAGTGTTGCAAGAGACTTATAAACAAAACAGTGATGTTTGCTGGTAAGTAAGATGTGGTAAAGTTTCTAGGATTAAAATGGTGGAAACTTGAAATAATACAAATTGGAAGAACTGTTTCACTCTTCTTACAAAGCCAAATCTACAAATAAGTATTACTGGTGCTCACAGCTCTGTGACTATCCTTATTTTTTGGTGTTTATCAGGGCAGTGGCAGAGGGCATTTCCATTGTTCTTTTAGAACCACAAATACTCATTGTTTAAGAAAACTGGCGAACCATTCGAAGGAGCTCTTTGGATGTCTTTTGAGGGAGTTCTTGTAATCGATATACAAGAGCCCAAAGCGGATAGCGAACCCTCTATTCCATTCAAAGTTATCCATCAATGTCCATACAAAATACCCTCTTACATTAGCTCCAAGCCTAAGAAGAACAAGGAAGAAAATATGTTATTATTCACTTAATTATGAGAATGTATCATCAAAACAATTGCCTATGTTTGTGATGTTAAACAACCTGACTGCAGATAGAACGTTAGTGAGATGGGTGGAAAGGAATGTGACTCTGAACTCATCATTTAGAGCATCTTCAAGTGCTTCATCCTCATCGTCTAGCTCAGCCGTTCCTTCAAAAGATTATTAAAAGACAATTAAAATCAAATTTCTTTCAGTTATTATTGACTTCATTATAATTTCTAATTAGAGTGATTACCAACCGTTCTCAGTAATGTAGATTTTCGGGTTGTTGTATCGATCTTTCATGTGTAGCAATAACTTCTTCAATCCTTCAGGATAAGCAGGAAGAATTTCCACATCACACTGGAAAAAAAAAAAAAAAAAAAAGGTAAATCAAGGTATTCAAACTAAACTTTTATACACACTATTTAAATAAAATTGTGAACTATTTTTACCACTGGGCCAATGGGAATGCCATCCTTTTCCACTGTTGTAATCACCAAAAAAAAAAATTGAATATATTAGTAATATCGTAATTGTAATATATCTATCAATAATTTGCTATCGAACATAATCAAATTCGATAAAACAATCTAGGGAGCAACGGCAACCAACTAACCTGACAAGTCAACATGTGAATCAAGATCATAATTAACGGCCATGTCATTGTGCGATATGGGATGGAATGATGCATATCGAGACGTATAGTAATTCATACCAATAAAATCAAAAGAACCCTTCACCATTTTCTTTTCATTCTCTGTGAAGGAAGGGAGCCTTTCCCTGACCAAAGCCTTCATTATGAATGGGTAGTCTCCATTCGTCAGGGGTTCCATATACCTGATATTGGCTAATATCAAATAAATAAATAGCATAATAAAACTGCCATTCTCTAATTTTCTTCAAATCCAATAAAAAAAATACCATCCAAGCATGAATTCTAGTGCTCTTTCAGCAGCTTGCTCATCTAGGTGGGTATTAGTATATGGCTCCATCCAATGGCTCACCAATGTGATTCCGATCTCCCCTTTCTGTATTTCCTGTAGAAGATGAAAATACAACTCTGAATTAACAGCTAATAGAGCGAGTTCATTTTTTCAGCTAATTAAATACCTGAAATTTTTGCTTGTAAACTGCAACTGCCGCGGCATGGGAGAGTATGAGGTTATGGGTGACAATGTAAGGCTCCCTTGCTGAATCCCCAAATGGACATCTAACTCCTGAGGTTGAACTTCTCCCTGGTGCAAGAATGCCTATATCGTATCCAAAGCAAGTAAATATCCACGGTTCGTTCAGTGTCATCCAGTGTTTAACCCTGTCTCCTAATTCCCGAAAACAAATTTCTGCAAAATCTTTGAAATCGTCCCTATTTTCAAAATACAGGGGAATTAAAATCAGAATACCAAAAGCAAACCCTTAACAGAACTAACTTTATTTACAGGACATAAATGCCTACACAATTCTCGAACTCAAGAAGCCTCCATATTCGTCCTCTAAACCTTGCGGGACATCCCAATGGAATAGCGTCACAAAAGGCTCAATGCCTATGCATCAGTTTGATCAAATTAGGGAGGACATAACTTGAAAACAAAATTTTACATGAGAATGAAAGTGGTTTCTAGTTTTTGAAAACTTTATCTTACCATTTGCTAATAACTCATTGACGAGATTGTTGTAATAATCGATTCCCTCAGAGTTTACACCACCCTTCAGTGATCCCGCTGCAAGTTTTTCAAATTATAGATACAAATAGTATGTAAGATTTAATTAAGCTTCCCCCGTCAATACTATAAATTTAAGAGAGATTTCTTACTAGGCAATATTCTAGGCCAAGAGATGGAAAATCGATATGCATCAACTCCCAATTTCTTCAACATTTCCACATCTTCCTACACTTGCAATATCATGGTTAAGTTATATACATAAATAAATCTTCAAATTACGTGGAAAAAATATATAAAGATCAAATTAGAAAAACTCACTTTATATCGGTGATATGAATCAACTGCAATATCCCCAGTATGTCCACCATCGATTTTATCTAAAAAATTAGAATAAAAAGCATAGCGTGCAGGGTTAGAAACCTTAAAATAAGCAACATGTGCTACGAAAGTATAACAACAGTCTTATTTACCACAGGCATCCTATTAGAGCGTCCACTATTGATGGGCACATACCAAATGTCTTATTACATGTCATTTGGCAATTTCTAGTTTAGGGTTGATTGTATCCCACCATTTTAAGGTGATTTCCATGTGAATCGATGATCTCAATGTTCAAAAAATGAGAATAAAAAAAAAAAAAATCACTTCATATATAGACTGTTGCATGAAGAAGTGTCCGAAAGTGTGACACAACTTTGTAACCATGTTTATGCAGATAATTTAGCAATGATGGGTATGTTACCAGGGTTGTCATGACTGAAAGTATCCCAAATGCTGGGTCCTCTCCCTCCTTCTTTGGCACCTCCTTCAACCTAACACATCAAAATTTTGATAAAGAAGATGTTCTGTAAAGTTCTAAGACAAATATGTACAAACTATATAGTGTTGTCACAATAGATTTGCCAAACAAAGAAGAGAAAGAAAGATGATTGAATGAATGAATCAAACCTGATAAGCTGAGGATCCCACACCAAAAATGAATCCATCAGGAAAGCTTTTTCTTCCTAGTGGGATCATTTCCTCTTCTTGTGGCCTCAACAATCCACTCACATCACAAGAGTTTTTCATTGATGTGAAGAAGATGAGCAATGGTGGTTGCAATTATGACACTTTCCTTTTTTGGATAAGAGAGCTGGAACTTTCAGTGACGACTTCTCTAAGAGAAAACTATCTATCAATAGGAGGTGTGTTATAAATATATATAGCAGGGAGAGATTGAGAAAATAATGAGTATTGAGGCTCCACGACGCAGGTCTAGCGCGCCTAGCCTGGCTCTCTAGATGGACTGAATCCCGTTACATAATTTTAACATTATTTGCCAGGGGTCGAGGGAGGGAGCGAGGGAAAGGGGCGAGGGGTGGGTGGTAACCACCTATCTGCCTTGAGATGAGCGCATCTATGAGACGTGCGATGTCACTTATCTCGAGGCGGATGAGTGGCTTCCACCCATCCCTCAATCCCTAGAATTTTCGAAATGTTAAAGACGGTGTTCGTTTTTGCTTTATAGTCAGAAGTCTTAACAAGAAGTGAGACACCTTGTTTAAAGCGTTTGTTTTTACTTCAGATCAGAAATTGAACTTCTAATTGGACTAAACAAGAGGGTGCTAATCACTTAGCACTGAATGCAGACTCAAAAATTATTCCAACCTTAAAATAATTTTGTAATGATAATTGTTGCTCTCATCTTCTTAAAAACAAGTAGGGCTAAATTTTACTGTAAACCTTCATTTTCTTCACCAAACATTGTCGTTCTACTTACATTCACAAAGACTCTTTGCCTGTAAGAAATTTATCTTGTTTCTCTCCTTCATCTTTGTTTTCTTTCCCTGTATTTCAAGTGTTTTTCATCTTTGATTTGTTTTAGTTTGGTTCGATGTGGGTGCGTGGAGAGTGGATTTGTGTTGAACCTGTTTTGCTCCCATTACTTTTCATCTCTGTTTTCTGCCGAACCCATTTTTCTTGTATTTGAATAATTATTGGCAAGATTTTAAGCACAATATTTATGTAATAATTTTATTCAACACATTTTAATTTTATTGTTTCTAATTAACAGCCCATTCAGAAGCAAAACAAACAACTCATTCAAAAGCTAACTTCTTACTCCAATTAGAAATTACCTTCTAACCACTTAAAAAAACAAAAACACTCTCTAATTCTTCCTTAAGATAAATGGTTATGCATTGAGAATGTATGCATTACAGTGTTCAAAGGACAAAATAATTCATTAATTGTCATCCAATCATAATTTCGGGTAGGATATTTCAAAAGCGGATGAACGTAAATCACTGCATTATGTCGAAATGCATCCTACACGCAGACATTAGATTCGCCCTCCGTCTTAAATTCATTGATCAATAATTAATATATAAAAGTTTAAGTTGTTAATTTTAATGGCGAACAATTCTACAATTTTACTTGAAAAGCTCAATCTTAATTGAACCCGTCTAATTGTCAAGGAAACAGCGAGGGACCCCACCAGGGGGGGAGGGGGTGGGGTAGGGGAGGGGAGAGCCATCCATCTTCCCTCGGGATGCAGGCTTAACTTTTCAACGCACGCATCCCGAAAGTTCAAACGCGCATCCCAGGGGAATGGACGGCTCCCACCCCCCCCCCCCTGTGGGGTCCCTCAGCTGTTTTCCTTGCCATTTCCCTCGATAGTTAGAATTTTTCATCTTAATTTCAAAAGTTGACACTCATTTTAGTATACGCTCAAATAGGTTTTCTTTATTCTCATATAGGTTGACAAATCATGTGAAAATATACCAAAGGGAAGAGCACAAGAATTTTCAATATAATAACTAAGAATCTTTTTAATTAACTCAATCAATCACTAATTTCCAATATAGTAACTACTAATTTCCAATATAGTAACTAAAAATCTTTTGCTATTTAGATCAATTAAGTAACTTATCATCTTTATCATCAAAACTCATTCTCGATTAATTAGGTAGCCTGTAATAATTGATGTAGTCGCTTTTCGCTCCATGCTTTGAACATGTTACTATTGACCTGCAGAAGTAATAACACACGTGAACTACAGACCACCGTAGGGTGGCCGACAACACTCCGATACTAAAGTCAGACAAGAATCTGAGGAATGTGTAATGCTGTAACAAGGATTTTGTAGCGTACCTTAGCTTACCAATCTCATGTCTTGTTTATAATGCAAGGAGTTCTGATTCAACTAGGCCATCGTAGTGTAGTTTAGGGAAGAGATCTTCGTGGAGATCTCTCTCTAATTAAGAGTCGTGATGTCAGAAGGAAGTTCCTTGTTAGCTCTGCACTCCTAGATACGCAGGAGATAGTTCCCAATCCAAGAGCAACCCGTAAAAGAGAGTTTTCATGTGTAGAAGATACTCTAGTGTTTGCTTCCTAGTTGGAAGCAAAGAACAATTGTAGTTGCCTGTCCGAAGCTGATCATCAAGACACTTGCCTGAAGATGACTTATGGGTATCGTAAATAGTTGTGAGGCGTGTGGGCCTAGCATGTTGTGAGAGTCCGGGTCCGCTTGGCGAACTGAAGTTGAGCGGGCTTAGATCCACTTGGGCTGGATCTGTGTTGGGCCGATACTTGAGCCCGTAGTTCCTCGAGATCATTATGACACGTGTTCTGCTTAGGAGTGTGATCTTTTTTTTTATGTATCATCAATAATGATAAGGATTATTTGTATTTTGCCTCCTATTATAAATGTCTTATTGAGTTTTACCCCCAATTATTAATCGTATTGTATTTACCCTCTAAGACTAGCAGTCAACGTGCCTTGACCGTCTGTTTTCAAAGCAGATTACCAGAATATCCCTAAGATATCAAAGGCTGAGATTGAATCTTTCGTATCTCGAACAATTCATCTCGAGAAATATCTTAAGGCTCAATTGAAATCGTAATCGTATATCGAGGAAAATCAAACAACTTATTTTAAAAAATTGCTTCTTAAACAACTCATCTCGAGGAAAATCTAACGATCCAAATGTAATCGTACACACATCTCTAGGTAAATCTAACAGTCCAAATTTAATTGTGTGCACATCTTGATGTAAATCTAACAATCCAGCACACACCTCGAGAAATATTTAACGGTCCAAATTTAATTGTTTCCTATAATAAATAGCTATTGCAATGTCATCCCAGATTTTTTCGAGATGCATGCACGATTAAATTCAGACAGTCAAAATCCCTCGAAATGTGTGTACAAATAAATTTGAAATGTAAGATTTCCTCGAGATACGCGACGGGTCATTAGATTTGCCTCGAGATGCGCACAAATTAATTTTGAACCGTTAGATGTATCTAGAGAAGTGTATACGATTACATTTGGACCGTTAGATTTTCCTTGAGATGAGTTGTTTAAGATGCAAAATTTTTAAATCAACTATTGGATTTTCTCGAGATACGATTTCAATTGGACCTTAGGATTTTCCTCGAGATGAGATGTTCGAGATACGAAAGATTCAATCTCAGCATTTGATTTCTCAGGGGTATTTTGGTAATATGCTTTGAAAACAGACGGTCAAAACACGTTGATTGCTAGTCTTAGGGGGTAAATGCAATACGATTAATAATTAAGGATAATTCAATAAAACATTTATAATATGAGGCAAAATGCAAATAACCCTAATGATAAATCAAATAATGAAACATAATAAGTGGATGGACCAAAAAAAAACCAACTAGCTAGGATTGATTATTTAATTGCGTACTTGCAAAAAAATAAAATAATAATAATAATAAGTTTGATTTTTTTAAAACATATATTTAAACATGCCCATCACTGTAATTTAAAAATGCCTATCACTGTATTATTCCAATGATTAAAATAGTACATTTGATCATTCCCATCAAGATATCAATTATTAAAAAAATCTCACAATAATAAAAATATGTATCTTCTATAAAGAAAAAATAAATAAATAAAAGTTTTTTTATTACCCTGCTGTTCTTTATATTGATTTTATGCAAATATGAGTCAAGGACTAATATTCTGTGGGGATTATTTTCTCATTATATTAGACTATATTCCCACCAAAATGCTTTTGCACGAATGTTGCGCATGTTAACAGGAAGTGAATTATTTTTCAGATATAATTAGTAAATTATTCTTTTTTATTCCTTAGCTAAAGCAATGAGAATGTACTGAATAACCCGTCTAATTGTCGAGGGACGCAGCGAGGGACTCATAGGGGGAGGGGGAGCCGTCCATTTTCTTTGAGATGCGTGCATTCAAACGTGCATCCCGGAGGGAATGGACGGCTCCCTCTCCCCCTGTGGGGTCCCTCGCTGTTTTCCTCGCTGCTTCCCTCGCCAGTTAGATTTTTTCTTAAACTTTTCCATTTTCATCTCGTTCCATTGGTTCTTCATCATCCAGATCCAGACAAGCGGCAATTCTTAACGAGTTCTACACTTCCACCATCATTATCAGTATTCTGTATCCATCTTCTCTTAGTTTCCAATTGATATCGTAATCCAAATACAGCGCAACCAACTGCAGTAGTTCTCATGCTCTCGGGTGACTGATAATACATGAATTCCATGTGACCTACTGACATGAAAACCTCAGCTATTCCATGGAGACCATACTGAGGTACATCCGGAACACAATAATGGGGATGGTAGCTTTTGGTTGGTCTAGTAATTTGTATTTAGCTTTCGTTGGATCTCAACAAGGGCAGAAACGATTGTGGAGAGTATGTTAATCATGAGGCCCATGTCCAGATGTTGTAATTAAACTTGTGATGCCCACAGGATTTTTAGTTATTCTTCGAGCGACTAGGACAAAGAGCCTTTCATAGGCAACTAGGCCAATGAGCATGGTGAGGACGTTGAAGATGGACATGAAGGCTGCTGGGATTTCAAAGAAGGGAGATAGGTGTCAGTCAATGATTTTGGCTTGTTAAAGGACCGTTGATGGGAAGAGGTGGTGACTAATAAGATTGCACATGATCAAATTGGAACCATCCGAATGATCGATTTTAGTCTTCAACTCAATGAACGGTGGAGAGTTTCCATAGGTTTGGTTGGGTTGGTTCTGGCTTTTCATCTTCAGTTGTGATTGCACGCTACACCAAATTGGCATTTTTGTAACAACTTTCAAAATAGTATCACTTTTGAGATGTTACAATCTACCAAACAATTTCAAGTTAAAACTAAATTTAGTCAAAAAAAATGAAAAACAGTAACAAAAAAAAAAATGATACAATAAGTTGGATCACCATGAATAGTATCACTTTTATAACCATACTTTTCATAGTGATACAATTATTGTATCATTTTGTTTGTGAAAATATGTAAAATTGTTAGGTGGATTGTTACATTTTCAAAGTGATACTGTTTTGGGGGTTGTTACAAAAATGTCAATTTGGTGTAGTGGCACATTTGTCAAGTAACCATTACACCAAATTGGCATATTTATAATAACTTAAAAAATAGTAACACTTTTGAGCTATTACAATCCACCAAACAATTTCAAGTCAAAACTAAATTTAGCCAATAAAATGAAAAAAGCTACACAAAAAAAGTAATACAATAAATTAGATCATGATGAATAACATCACTTGTAAGCCCATACTATTTGTGGTGATACAATTATTGAATCACTTTCTTTTTGAAAATGTGTAAAATTGTTTTGTGGATTGTTATAGCTCAAAAGTATTACTATTTTTTGGATTGTTACAAAAATGCCAATTTAATGTAGTGAACCTACAAAACAACATAGGAGAAATATTGTAAAAATATTTTTTTAATGTAATTCATATTAATTTACAGTCATAGAGTGACCAGAACTTACTTTAGTTAATCGGTATGGATCAACATTAAGCTCTTTATTCTCATACAAAAGCTCAGAGTCATCAGGCATGCCGGCCTTCCTCTTTTTCACTGCGGCAACTACAACTGAGCCAACCTAAGGGTTTCCTGGTTTCACCTATTGTAAAGGGGGAACCAATCATGAAAGAAGAAATTTCCATGGCCATGGTCGGTATCCCTAGACCCCAACCCCAACTCACAGTATCTTGTATATACACTACTACAGTTAAGGCTACTAATGTTGATAGCGCCATTATTATGTAGTAAAAATTGAAGTAGTTCCATTTGTGTATTGACGGTTATTTGAGGTAATGTTAAATTGATCTGCTCCAAAGGTTACAACACAAGGTCTCACTACAAAAAAAAAAGCTTTACTAGCTACGGAAACTAGCGATGGTTTTTTGATACCGTCGCTAATTATACGATTAGCGACGGCAAATAACCGTCGCTAATGCTTTCGATACTGTTTCAACCCAAAATTATAAAAATCCGTCGCAAATTATTTAGCGACGACTTAAAACTGTCGCTAATTCTTGTATTAGCGACGGTAACTTAGCCGTCGCTAAGATTTACAAATAAAAATGATTTTAAAAAAAAAAAAAAAAAAAAAAAATATATATATATATATATATATATATATATATATATATATAAAACAAATAGCGACGGCAGAAGTTTCGTCGCTAAGCTTTACAAATAAAATTCATTAGCTACGGTAGAATACCGTAGCTAATGGATTTTTAAATATATATATATATATATATATATATATATATATATATATATATATATATATTAAAAAACAATTAGCGACGGCAAACAACCATCGCTAATTGTTTTTTTGAAAAAAAAATTATACACTAAAGAATTTAGTTACGGCAAAAAACCGTAGCTAAGTTTTAATTTTTTTATTAGCGACGGCAAAACACCGTGGCTAATTGGTTTTTTGAAAAAAAAAATTAAAAACTAAAGAATTTAGCTACGGCCATTTACCGTGGCTAAGTTTTAGATTTTTTTTATTAGCGACAGCAAAAAACCGTGGCTAATTGTTTTTTTTGAAAAAAAAAATTAAACACTAAAGAATTTAGCTACGGCAAGTTACCTGGCTAATTTGTAGATTTTTTTATTAGCGACGGCAAAAAACCGTCACTAATTGATTTTTTTAAAAATAACATTAATTTTATATTAGCGACGGCAAAAAACCGTCGTTAATTGTTTTTAAAAAATAAAATTATTTTTAAATAGCCACCGCAAAAAAACGATCGCTAATTAGCGACGGCAAAAACCGTCGCTAATTGATTTTTTTTTAAAATAACATTATTTTTATATTACTTACTATATATGAAAATAACATTATTATAACTTACTTACTATATAATACTTCTATGATATAGTCATTTTGATTAACTTAATGAATTAATTTAATAATTATAGGATATAATAATGCTTTATGGTAAAGAAACCCCACTGTACAAGTATTGGAGAAGGAATCCTAAGCTCTTGAAATATTCCTTATAAAAATAAATAAAAACTACTATGCACACAACATTCATAGTATGGTAATTGCCGAGCCTGAACCAACCTCTTAACTCGAAATTTGATCTCGAGGCAAGTCTAGCTTGGTTTTAGTTTAGTCTTGGTCAGACATGGGCATACCTTCCGACTCCCCACTCAATCAACTTTCAACCTTATAATAATTGAAATGATCTATGTATGTTAAACTAGTCAAGATTTCTTGAACAGAGTCATTCACTCATTGGTATTATCAGTGGTTGTTCTTGGAAAAAGATAGATACATCACATGGGTTCATTGGCAAGTTTCCCAGACTGCATTGTCTCCTCATTAAAACTAGGACAATCCTTCCTTGCAATCCAAACTTCAAGCTGAACAAAGAAAGAAAGAAAAAAAAAAAAAAAAAAAAAAAAAAAAAACAGATGCAAATGAGTGAAATAATGAGGGGAGAGCAAGTGAAACTTTGGTTGAAAGAAGCTTAGAGATGCAGCCTTTGACATTGAAGTCTAAAGAAGTCCTCAGAATGTTTCGATACCACCTAAACATGTCTCGATTGAGTTTGTGGTATGGGAGTTGTGGAGGATTCGTTCACAATATAGTAACAGGTGCTTTATGGGATCGTAACTTTGCTACTCGGATTCAAGCCATGACCATAAAAGTTCTGAATAAAAAAGATGTTCGAAGAAAAGTTGGGTACCCGGTAAGTATGTCATTAATTATTTTTTAAATAAAAATTTATATGAATTATTTGCTACTCGCTAATTTTTTTTTTTTTTAAATTAACATTATTTTTATATTAGCGACGGTAAACAACCGTCGCTAATTGATTTTTTTTTTTTAATAATATTATTTTTATATTAACGACGGCAAAAAACCGTCGCTAATTGTTTTTTTGAAAAAAATAAATTATGCACTAAAGAATTTAGCTACGGCACAAAACCGTGGCTAAGTTTTAGATTTTTTTTATTAGCGACGGCAAAAAATCGTTGCTAATTGATTTTTTTGAAAAAAAAAATTATACACTAAAGAATTTAGCTACGGCGACAAACCGTGGCTAAGTTTTACATTTTTTTATTAGCAACAACACCAAACCGTTGCTAATTGTTTTAAAAAAAAAGTCACCGATCCGCGTGAAACCTCATCTCAACCGTCAATAACACCAAAAAACGTTAGCTCAATCCAACGCACTAAACCAAACCACGTCACCGATCCGCGTGAAACTAACACAACCAACCCCCTTCAATTATCTCTTTCTATATAAATTTAAATTTTCTCTACAAACCAACTTAAACAAAAAATTTCTCTCAACCTCGACACCGATCCCGGCCGCCTCTCTCTCCCCTCCCTTCCTCCGCCGCCTCTCTCTCGGAGATCTTTGATCTCCGATATTCTATAGATCGAATATTTATTTTTTTTTGGTTTTTTGTCATTTTTGTATGGATTCTTTGTAATTTTTTTATGATATTCTAGATACTGTGTAATTTTTGTTATAATTTTGATCAATTAAGTTTAGTTCGGGTAATTGATATTAATTTTCAGAATGGACAATCATTAATAGCTAATTTCATTATAAAAATGAATTATCATTTGTAATTTATAATTTGTAAATTTCATTTGTCAATATGATTTGCAACAAAGTTGTCCCTAAATAGTCACGGCAAATACCGTGGTTGTTTTGTCAATTAGATTTGCTATTTAGCGACGGCAAAAAACCGTCGCTAAATAGCCAAGGCAAAAAACCGTCGCTAAATAGCTACGGCAAAAAAAGGTCGCTATTTAGCAAAAAACCGTCGCTAAATAGTCACGGCAAAAAAATGGTCGCTAAATAGCGACGGCAAAAACCGTCGCTAATTTACAATTAGCGACAGTCTTCGTTGAAATTTTCAACAGCTTTAGCAACGGAATTTTTGAGTTAGCCACGGTTTTTTTGCCGTGGCTAATTAGCGACGGGATAGTTTACCGTTGCTGATTCAAATAGCGACAATTAAACGAGCCACGGTATTGCGACGGTTATTGTGTCGTGGCAAAATCATTGTAGCGACGATTTTTTGACAATTAGCAACGGTTTTTAGCCGTTGCTGAATCGTCTTTTTTTTGTAGTGTCTAAGGCCACCAGAGCCTAGAAACGTGAGAAGGAGTGAGATATAGAGGACACCAAGCTGCCATGATGATGCTGTCTGACAATTCTCGCCATCTTTACATGGTGAGGTCGCAAAGTTTGGAGGATTGCTGATATAGTGATGCTGATCATTCCCTGCATCGTGGTTTAAAGGAATAACATAAGATCCCATTGGCATGGCTCTTAGATCTGCATCTTCCAATCTGGTGAGGAGTGGCGTGAGGAGAGAGGGGCACCTCGTCTCATCTCGCCTCTCTTCTCTTCGTAAGGTCAGCGTGAGGAGAGAGTTGAGTTCTCAGATCTGCATCTTCCAAAGGAGGGATCTGAGGGAGAGTTGGAGTTCGCTTCTCTCTCTATATAATCACTTCTAAAAGATTTTCTCGAAGATACCCTCTCCTCCGCCTATGGCCGGTGCCGGAGGAGATGTGTGCTCCTCCCATGGAAGCCGAGGAAGCCACAAAGGTATAGTAAATGTTGTCAATTTGGGCATACCAACATGTGTGGTATAGAGCAAAAGCCTACTATGAGAATTTGGAAATCAAGAATAATGACTATAATCAACAAGTTGAGCAAAGAAATAATCAATAGGTTGAGAAGAGCAACATTGATAAAGGAAAATGTATTATGGCAAAGGAAGGAACAGAAGACAAATACGTTCAAGTCAATAGGAAACAAAGAGTACATAAACCAAGTATAAACCAATAAAAGGTCAGGGGTGCTGGGGTTAATAATTCATTTCAGACTATGCAAAGTAATGGATTTGAAAGAAGGGGAAATAGGTCCCACTGGGGCAACTTGTGGTGTGCTAGTAGAATTGAATGTGACTCCCATCACTCCAAATGTAATAGGTATTGCTGACTTAAATGATGATAATAAAGTGATGGACAACAATTGCGAGGATATGGTTATCCTAAATGCTCAACAACAAGAAGGCCTCGCTAAGAGTACAATCCATGGGGAAGGTAGTCCAACAATAGCTAGGCCTCTCAATGGTGGTAATGAAGATAGCAACAACGATGCAAATCAGGAAATGGATGACTATGAAGAAAGAAGTGAGGAACCAATAGAATGGTTTTTTATAAAAATACACAAAAGCATGGAACCGGAATTTCAAACTAAGTCCTCGAACTAGTAAAGTATGGACCATCCGCTCCATGGAGTATGGATCATCCGCTGCCACAACAAAAAGAATGGTAACTTTTAAATTACCTCATCCTAATGAAATAGAACATGGATCGCCTTTACCCGATGATTATGATTGAATGTCATAGTAAGGAGACTAGAATAGTCCTAGGCTTTTGGTTAAGTTTTCTCCGTGATTATTTTCGTAAAGAATCGCTTCTTTTTTAGAGATTGTATTTGAGACATCTTTAATTTTTCTTTAATATAAAGGTTTAGAGGTCCTTAAAATCCTGTTAGTTTTTCCAAAATAAAATAAAATAAGGTCCCATTTTAGCTAGCTTGAATTTCATGTGTGCGTGTGTTTATCAAGTTCACAGTATGCATAACCTAGTCCTAAATGAATAAAATACCATTCTAACTAGTGATTATAAAAGTCGTCTTTTGTTTACGTTTTTTTTTTTAAATCATGATTGAGGTGTATATGAACATATAATTTAAACTTATATATCCATATATTATTGCACAATGAATTAGAAATTTTTTGAACTTATTAAGTTAGAACTTAGAACTACAATTTGAGCTTCGTTAAAGTAGCACAATTTAATTAACACAAAAGGTATAACCAAATTTTGAATATTTCATCGAAAATGGAATTTCCAGTATTTAGAAAAAACAAAAGATGCAAACATGAGTTCTTGAAAAGCATGCTTAAATTATATAGAATGGGTTCTGATGATACTGAACCAATTCAGAGACTGAAGAGTTTAACCACATACCAGCTCAAAATAATGAAATCAACAGCAATGGTCCAAATCGACCAAGGAAGGAATTAGCAGCTAGTGCACCAATGACAGTCGTCAGGCTCGATGTTCCTGAGAAGTTTGTGAGAGTGTTGGCATCTTGAACGTTCCATCAGGTATGTTATCATGTTGACGTGGAAACCAGTTGCAGCAAATCTATCGCATAAGTTATTTGCTGCATTCATCAATGCGATAAAATTCAACAACATTAACTGCAACGTCACAAACACAATGAAATAATACTAGTAGATGGCTTATTAATTACCAAGGATGAATGGTAATGTCTTGAATCCACCAAGCTTCTTCTTCTTCTTCTCTGTTCTACTATTCTCTTCATTTTCAACCGTGTTCATTTCCAGGCAAGTTTGTGTTGATTTTCAGGAGTGATCTTTCAGGTTTATGTAACTTTTGGAAGAGAGCTGAGTACGCAAACTGACAAGAGTAGGATCACTTTAAAATGACTGGAACCATCATCCATACTTGCCGTCATCCCTGATGTCATTCTTATATCGATGATGGCGTTGGTTCTTGTGATTCACACAAATATACCAAACATATCGAATATTTTGTTAATGAAGAGTTAATAGTTGTTTAAACCTTACAGAGCTATATAGATGAACCCATTGAGCTCCGCTGTGAAGATGATTTTCTCTCATCCTTACTGAAAAAAAAAATTAACTTCAGAAGTTTTAGATGTACTGATCAAACTAGTCGTTTTAGGCATTATACGCAATTGAATACAACCTTTAAACTTGATCTAAAGGGTTATGATGCTGCCAAATCAGATCAGGGACAAAACGAATATGCTTACTAAACTAATTAACTCTAATGGCATGTGATTATCTACGTATTGTTAAATAAAACGGTATTTAGATGGATACAAATATAATCCTAAGTAGAAAGGAAAAATAATTCAAATACCGGTTAATCCGGTATTCCTAAATAACTACAATCTCATTAATCTGATATTCCTAATTATCAATTAATATAATTACTATTCATGTTAATACTCTCCCTCAAGATGGTGCATAAATATCGTAAATGCCCAACTTGACAAGTGAATCAGCAAAGGCGGTAATCTCTCTTAGTACCACGTCCAATTATCTCCCTCTTGATGAGATCCAAATGCGGAATCCACCAGAGAGTCAGAAGAGGCAGTAGGTGGTGCTGGCGAAGTCGGTGGTACAAATCGCCTCCTTTCCTTCTTTCCAACTAGGGTGATTGAGACATCCCTCACCAACCTTGTTCTCTTGATAATTATCCCTCGGGAAATCTATGTTTCTTAAAACACCTTTCCTCAACATACTTAGTGCTTCCACAATGAATACAACTTCTATCACCAAAACCTTAAGATGAATGCATGACAGCCATAACCACGGTAGAAGCAGTGCCCTAATTAAGCATGGTATGGCGGCGTTGCTCCTCACATCGGGCAGTTGCAAATGCCATTTCCAGGGTAGGAAACGGTTCAGTGCGAAGAATATCTCTGTGAATAACATCATAAATACCATCAAGATCTGTCAGAAACAAATAAACACGTTCCTCGTCAATATCTTTCTTGCAAGCCTGAGTCACTTCTACCTGGGTAAAAGTGATCGGCTTATGGTTCATAGCTTATTCTATTTATCTCACAAGGAGGTATTTAGGGATACAAATATAATCATATCTAGGAAAGAAAAAATAATTTGAATCCTGGTTAATACGATATTCCTAATCATATAATTAATATAATTACTTTCATGTTAACACATACTATGCAATAATTAATTGAATAAATATCGTCTTCATTCACAACACATGGAACATTTGTTCCCTGGGGAACAGCAGAACAAATCAAAAGATGGTATCATCCCCTAATCAAAAATAAAAATCTAGATCTAATTTGGCTCGTGTTGTGCTTACTTTGATATAATCTAAAGGGTATCTGGCAGTGTAAACATGTCAAGGGAATGTCGAAAAATTGAGAAGATTACATGGAAGTAAGGACAACATTTGTTTTAGTGGACTTCATGGATAAAATGTTTATGACACTATGTTGCCCATACGGTTTATTCCCAAGGGCCCAGTTTTTTGCAAATTAGGTAAGTTTTGAGTGGTGAGCATTCTTCTTGATAGCAGGATTTTTGTATGGTTCAGTGAAGACACAAAATGGGGTCAGTTTGTATTCTTTTTGTGATGTCTCATCCATATTAGTGAGAGAAGACGAAGAAGACAAGGAAAACATGAGAAAAGAAAAAAAGAAATGAATTAGACCTCAAATTGCATATGTAGTTGTGGATTGTCAGTGGGAAATCTATTGAAGAAATTGGACTGTGGTACTGTACTAAAAGCGGTAGTACTGGTGTGGTGGTCGTCGTTGAGTGTGATAGTTATTAGAGCACTACAAAAAAATGTTTAATAGCTACAAATATTAGAGACGGTAGTCTGATTCCGTCTCTAATTAAAAGATTTGCGATGGAAAAATGCCGTCACTAATGCTTTTAGTAGCTGACCGAGACCATAATCATAAAAACTGTGCTTGTGACGGGAAAACCGTGGCTAAATTCAGAAAAACCGTAGCTAATTCAAACATTTGGGATGGTATATTAGCTGTCGCTAAGTTTTATAAATAAAAATTGGTAGCTAGTCGATAAGCTGTCCCTAATGGATTTTTTTGAAAAAAAAATATATATATATATATATATATATACACAAAAAACATTTAGCCACGGTATATTAGTTGTCGCTAAGTTTTACAAATAAAAATTGGTTGCTAAGGTATAAGCCGTCTCTAATGGATTTTTTTGAAAAAATATATATATACACAAAAAAACATTTGGGACGGTATATTAGCCGTCCCTAATTTTGCTTTTGGTATCAATCTATAGGATAATTCACTGGATGCGATCTGATCTAATCTTTGCTATTTTCTTTGTTGTGATCAACGGATGAGGATAATCCAAAGGAGGAGCCCTAATTTTTGCTCTTTTCTTTGTTTCTCTTCAGAATCGGAGAAGGAGAAGCCAAGAAGGAGCTAAAGGAGGAAGGAGAAGAAGAGGAGGAGGAGGAGGACGGTGGTGTCGTGGTGGTACTCTCTGTCCAATTTGCAGCAACTTCACAATGATGAAGAATGAACTCGACTCGAATCTCGACTGCTCGACCGACATCGAATCAAAGTGATCGAAGTAGTGTAAGTCCTTCCTTCCCCTCGGATATCTTCGTACCTTCCTTCTTTTGGCTTCTTCCTTCTTCTGTTGTTCTACTGTAAGGGAGGGCTTCCATTTTGAGGGGATCTGAGGGAAGGGCTTTTTTAACCCTCAATTCAGTGGAATGGGGTTATTTTATTATCATCAACCATGATACCCTTCTTCTCGAGGGCCTTTTTAACCCTATCTGCAATCTCCAATGCAGTGACATTGTTCGGCTCTATATTCAAAACCATGTCAACATCTTTATAAGCCAAATCCAACCTGTTCATAGCTTCATAACACTTTGCTCTCTTCAAGAGGGCTTTACTATACCTTGGACAAACTTCTAATGCTAGATTACACTCACTAATTGTCGTGGCGTACTCGCCAACACCCATCTGCATATAACAAGCCGCCATGTTGCTCCTTAGGTGTACCACATCTATGTGTTTTTTAGGAAGTAGCTTAATGGCCTTCTCATACTTCAAAATGGATCCTTCATGATCCCTCTTCTGAAAGAGCTTGTTTCCTTCATCCTTCAATTCCCGAGCCATTGAAATGAAGACATCCATGTCATTATCTGCTACTTTGGGGCTCGGGTCTCCAGACCTACTCCTCTTTGAACTTGACTCACCTCCAGATTTCTTATGCAAACCCCCACCAGAAAACTAAAAATGCCCTTTTGGATTGATTATTATGTGTCTGATATGCAAATTGATTACTATGATGCAACTTTGATTACTATGTGTCTAATATGCAACTTTGATTTAAGATTGTGTTTGATGGTGTAATGGATTACTTTGATTTAAGACTGTGTCTGATATGCAAATTGACAGGGAAACATATTGTGCCCTATGTTATTCAAATCAAATAAATTGTTTACATTGTTTTCAATCATATAACAAGTGGGTACATCTTAATGCAACTTATTTGATTCATCCAGAAAATCTCATTCAACTTGAAGGAAGGTGTTGAGGATCTGTTTGGCACTTTGGCTGCTTGCTAGTTGTTGTTGTGGCTGGCTGTAGGATCAAGTAAGGTAACTTCATACTTCAAAGTTCAGTCTCCAATTCTACTTCACTGCAAATTGCAACAGATATTCAGGTTTCAGGTATGCAGATTGCAAAAGATAATACACTAATACATACATAAAACAAACTCATGTTATTTCTTGCATTGATGATTTTTTTTATTATAATTTTTTAATATTTTTTTTATCACTTTTTATGAAAAAACGCTTCGCTTTGCCTCGGTACGCCTCGAGGCACCACTTCACCTCGGAAAAGCTTGACCGCTTCGCCTCAGAAAACCCTTTTTAAAACATTGGCCATTACACTAATAAACTGATATTTGTTTGGCATGCTTATTACCCCCACACAATACAATATTGAGCTTTTTCTTTAGTTTCTGTGATTGAAAGAATCTTAAATTCTTCTTCGCCTCTGTTTTTATCTATTTCTTTCTCTTTTTCTAAATAATTTTTTTTTAATAATTGTGTTGCAGTATATACTTATTGGGAATGTAAAAAAGGGGTGGTCTTGTTTCATCTAAGGGAGGGAGGTCTTGTTCTGTTGTTGTTTAGAAAGAAATATTTTGCCTTGCTTTGTTCATAATTTGAAGCAACCAACTTCACCTCTATGAGATCCCACAAGGTGAGAAGAAACACAAATCCTATAAGATAGTAATTTTGTTTGTGTTGGTACTTCTTTTGTTAAGTTTTGTTTATTGTTTCTAAAAAGATTTTTTTACTTTAGATAATGAAATTCTATATATCTATAGTGTATGTTATGTTTCTTGATAACCCAAATTTTCAGTTTTGAATTTTTGAGCAAGTAATGTTTAGGAGCTGAGGTTTGATCATTAAACCATTTATGTTTTGAATCATTTCAAAAGACAGTTGAAAACCAGTTAAAGATCACTAAAGTTGTGTACCTTGTTTGTGAGCTTTATATTTAGTCTGTCAGTCAACCATGTATACAAGAGGAATCCAATTATGGAGGATGGAATATGTTATTATGTTGAAACGATGATTAAGGGAAGCAAATTACTTTGTGCTTTTGGAGCAAATAATTATGATATTGTTATAATGCCTTTTGTTGAGAGAATTTTGTTTTCTTATAGTAATTTTGTGCTTTTGGAGCAAATAATTCAGATATTGTTATAAGTTTCAACTTTGATAAAACGGTCATTTCTTTGTTTGATTAATTACTTTGGTACTAAATATTTCTGTGAAATTTGCTTGCAGGTTTTGTAGAGAAAGGCGTGATGAACGCCTGACAAAATAGATAGAAACGTAGGAGAAAGGTCGAAGATTGTTTAGTGATTGCAATCTACATAAAAGTGAATGGAGAGGCTTTTGAATCCATATGACAGAGAATCCATGAAGACGGTCATCTTAAAGTATGAAGAAACATTCAAAAAGCAGGTAGCTATACTTTATTGTGCAGTCCTTGTAACATCCATTGGAAGAGTCCACCATATTTGGTCTAAATGATACTAAACTTGAGTGATTATGCAGGTTTTTGAACTTCACCGGCTATATCGAATCCAGAAGATTTTAATGAAAAACATGAGAAACAACAGAGCCCGTGTACGTAAAAACAGAACTAATGGAAGTGAGGCTAATTATATCAACAGAGAACATCAAATGCGCTGGAGGGTACTTGACCTAGAACGCCCAACAGAAGAGTTCATTATGGATGAAAGTGGAAACAATGTTCTTGAGATTGAAGATGAGAATGATATCGAGTTGACATTAGGCCTCACAAGGGTTCGCAGAAGAAAGAAGGACATGACACCACTTAATTTAGATACTGGCCCTAGTTTTTCATCTTCTTCTACTGAATCAAACTTCATAAAGAGGAGAAGTGCCAGTAACCACAACAGGGCAGATAGAAGAAAAGAGTTGAGATTCATCTTGAATTATATATATATATATATATATATATATATATATATATATATATATATATATATATATATATATATATATATATATATATATATATATATATATATATTTATCAATTTGAGGTTAATAGAGTATAAAGTTGTTTGGAATTGTATTTTTTGTGATGGACAAGTTATTGATTATACGAACAAAGTTAGTGTATTAGTCATCATTTATGGTGAAAATTAATATAATTGTGTTCAAATTTGAAATGTTTCTTTTGAATGACAAAAATAAAGACAATGAGAAATCTGAAAATTAATAGAAAGAATTAATTTTATTAAAAAAATAAATTTTTATTAGTAATTTTTTTAGCTACAGCAAGTTAGTGTTAGCAACGACAAATACCTATCTATTTTGGCCAACTTAGCAACGGTTTGAAGTCGTCACTCAATTTTTCTTTAGGTTCGAGGATCCTTTAATAACCCCTGCTCAATTTTCAAAAAAAAAAAAAGTCGCTATTTTGTCAATTTGATACAGCCTTAGCAACGGTTTGAAGCCGTCGCTATTTTATCAATTTGCGACAGCCTTAGCCGTCTTAAACATTTTTAAAACAGTCGTCATTGCTGTTGTCTTAAATAAAACCTTGGAATTCAAATTTATTTAGCGACAGAGTTTTTGCAACTTAGCGACGGTTATAAACCGTTGTCAATTAGCTATGAAATAGTACATCGTTGCTGTTATATTGGAGCGACGGTTCAAATAGCTACGGTATTGCGACGGTCGTTGAGCTGTTGCTGATTCAATTTAACTACTTTTTTTATACTTAGCAATGGCAAATGCTCTTGCTGAATTTACTTTTTTTTTTTGTAATGGAGGTAGGGATGTGGGTGGTGGTGGTGATGTGTACAGATTTTAGTTGAGTGATGATGTTACAGTAGTGGAGGTGGGGCTGATGCAACGAGGTAGTCATGGGCAAGTAGACAGAGTAGCCTATTGTGACACGAAGACGATGTTCCCGGTTTATCCTAGGAAACTACACATCATAGAAGTTATTCTGAGTGAAAGGTTGACATACTGAACTTAGATAAACCTCAATGTGAAATTATGTGGGAGTCCAGGGATCTAAACCCATATCGAACACTTTGATCTTACTAGTCTTGAAACTAATACTACTAAGAAATTATGTCACATCAACTATAATAACGAAGTATATATGATATACTGTAACTACAATCCTACTTACTGAACTTAGTTTCACTGCTAAAAAGGCCGACATTACTTACAGATGTATTGTTCAGATTCAGAGTGTTGCATGTTTTTCAGCTAAGTTGTCATTATCGAAATGATTGACCTTTGGGAGTTCTCAACTTGTGGAAGTCCACAGGAAATGCATTAACCTTATCAGACACCACCTAGCGAGTAGTGAGTTCTTCAAATTTAGAACCCTCCATAGACATACTGGTATTGTTAGTCTCAGAGTGAGGTTTCTTTACTGCAAAAAATACCACCAAACAATCAAGTAAAGGAAATGCAGCCATGTAGGTTTACATGAACTAGCACTATAACTAGAAGAATAGAGAATATGGACTTAAAAGGAAACAAAGAAATTTTAGCAGTTGAATTAAAACACACCCATGGAACAAAGGAGTGTGAATGGGTGATCATTCACAATACTCTGTTGGTAAGGATGAATCTGAATCAACTTTTACGGCTCTTTACAAGTTCCATTACCCAACTGCAATATGTAGGGATGGCAACGGGGCGGATTTGAGCAAATCCATCTCCGCCCCGCAAGGAATTTCGGGTCCCCGAAACCGCCCCGCATATCCGTTTATCATTTTTTTTTAAAAACCATCCCCGACCTGAACAAATAGGCGGATATCCGCCCCACCCATTTAACCCGAAAAAAAAAAACAGATCTTACTATGCATACAAAAAAATACAACAAATTACACCAAAAAAAAAAAACATTCGATCTAAAATTACAACAAATTCAAAAAAAAAATTACAACATATTACAAATAAATCGATCTAAAATATTCGATCTCTGAGATGATCTGATCATGATCAGATCAGATCAGATCAGATCTCGATCAGATCAGATCTTGATCTCGATCAGATCAGATCTTGATCTCGATCTTGATCTTGATCTAGAGGAGGAAACCCTTTGTCATTCGAGAGCAGGGAGGCAGATCGCGGCGTGAGGGGAGCAGCGAGCAGGGAGGATCTCGGCATCTCGCGGCGTGAGGGGAGAAGGGAGCAGGGAGGATCTCGGCGTCTCGCGGCGTGAGGGGAGATGGAAACAGGGAGGATCTTGTCATTTGGAAGTAGAAGAAGAAGAAGAAGAAGAAGAGAGATCATCTGCGTCTGTGACTCTGTGTCTGTGTCTGCCGTCTGCGTCTTCTTCTTTGCGCGTCTCTTTGCGTGACTGCGTCTCCTTCTTCAGTTCTTGGGAAAGTGAGAATGGCGATGGAAACAGCGAGGAGGAGGAAACCAGTTCTTGGTGACTTCTTCGAGTCTCCTTCTCTGTGTCTATGACTTCTTTAGTTTTTGGTGAAATCCAATTTCATTTCTTGTAGGTGGAAGAGACTTAGAGACCAAGAGATTGAAGAGAATCATGATTCTCATTCTGTGAATCTGTGAGTGAGTTTTGTTTTGTGTCTCGAGGTGGTCAGGTGGAAGAGTCGAAGAGATGTATGTCAGAAGAGGTACGCGGATTTCAGAATATCATTGGTTTAGTTTTAGTTTTTTTTTAAATGATTTAATTAATACTAGGATAAGGGTATTAGGGTAATAGGGTATGGCTAAAACCGCGGGGCGGATATCCGTGGGGCGGATATGGCTAAAACCGTATCCGCCCCGAATAGTGAACGAATTTTTTTTGGATACCCGAAACCACTCGAAAATCCATTCAACCATATCCAAAACCGCCCCAAACGGATTGGGTGGGGCGAATATCCGTGAAAATCCGCCCCACTGCCATCCCTAATATGTAGTACATAGGTAATTAAGATTTCCCCCCAAAGAGGCCAAACTATTTTGTAAGGGTGGGCAAAAATCGATTTAAATTCGATTAACCGACCGAATCAATTTTCAAATTCGATTGGATAACCGAACTGAAATGAGTAGGAAGAAAAAAATTTAAACCGAACTGATTATAAACGGTTTGAAATCGATCTACGATTGTGAACCGGTCGAATAATAACCGAACCGATCAATTAGTTAAATATATATATAAATAAATAAATAACAAATAGGTCTCAATACCTTGATTAGTGCAACAAATGCATTGCAGCTATGCAATTAATGCAAAAAGCGGTCGGGAATAGTTGGATTTATGCGGTCAATTTTTTCAAAACATACATTTTTAAAATTTAATCAAATCATAAATTTTAAAAATAAATAAATAATCAAAATATGTAAATTTGTAATCATAGTCATATATTACTTTACTAATTAATTAAATGAATTTAATTTTACAGATTGTAAGGCATATAGTTACCTGAACTTATTTACAAACAACGGACACAAAATGATAGCAACAGCAGCAACTGATAACAATAACCTCATCAGCAAGAACTGCAGGCAAGCAATAAGACAATAGTTGCAAGTAACAACAACAACAAAAAATAAAGCTAACAGAAGTAGCAAATGTATGCAGCAACAAAAGTAGCACATCATCCAAGCTTTCTGACGCTGAAGATGGAAGGCGCCTTGATGTCGTACCAATCCTTCTTCGAGAAAGGATCAACCTTGACGCAATCAATAAATTTTCAACTCAAAATCAACCAATAAATTTACAGAAATCGAAAATAAACTCGCATCTTTTTCTATCCTCCTTTATTTCCCTTTGAAATTTTCTTGTTCTTGCTGTTGGAAACAAACAAGGCAAAATTATATGAAGTTAAGAAATGGATTATTTACACTGAAACAGAAAGGAGAAAGAGAGATTACCCAACCACCCTTGTCGATCGATTCTTTGGACAGGAATCGAAAAAAAATTCTTGGAATGAACATTTTTACACTCCTCAGAAGATCTGCTGGTGGAGAGGAACCAAAAAAAAAAAAACGTGAAATGTAAAGAGGGAAGAGGTGACAGTCGAAGCTTCTTCGCCGTCACCGGGAGAAGATGGAAGGGGGAAGAACGAAGAGGGATTGGGAAGAGAGGGAGTCGACATACCTGATTTGGGTTGATTCGATTGAAGGGAGGCCGTTGAGGTCAGATCAGACCTCTTCTTCAATTGTTCGTTTCTTCTTCGTCTCTTCTTCTTCAATCTTCAGCTGCAAGGAGATCAGATCGGGTTTGATTTTGTTTTTTTTCTTTTTATATGCATAGACCGATAAATCGGAGAGTCAAACGGGCCGATTAAGCGTTGACTCGCCGGTTTTTTGCCAATTTTGCTGTGTCCGATAAATTGCTACCGACCCTATGATTCGGCCAAACCCACATAGCGACTAATCCCCGATTAAACGGCGATATTCACCGCATTAATAGCACAGCACTATAGTGCACCCTATTGCACTGAATCACCCCATTCTCTCTCAATTTTGGGCTAAAAATTGGGCATGTTTTAATGAAAGCCTTTCAAGTGCTTGAGCCCGAAATTTTGGCCCAACTGAACCGAAATTTGGTTCAACCGATTTCAACGATTTACAAATACAAAATTCGATTTCGATTTGAATTTTGGACAAATCGAATGAAATCGGTTCGAGGCTCAAAACTGAACCGAACCGACATTGCCCACCCCTAATCATCACCATCACTGTTAGTTTTGAGTTAGCATTTTAGTTTCACTTGGAGCTAGGGGTGGGCATCCCATCCCGCAATCCCGATCCCATCCCGATCCCGTCCCGTCCCGTCCCGATTTTTCCGGGTCTTAATGGGATTGAATAATTTCATCCCGATTCCGTCCCGTCCCGTTCTAGAATGGGATGGGATGAAGATTTTCAATCCCGCCAATCCCGTCCCGTCCCGAGCTATTTTTTAATATTTATTATTAATATTTTTATTTATTTATCTATTTTTTTAATATTTATTATTAATGAATATATTCTTCGGTCTTGGCCGCTACATGACCTTGGGTTGGACAGACACTGACAGTAGATTGCTGAGACATTTTGACAAATGGAGGGATTAATTGTGTATTTGGTTCACTTGAGATGTTGTATGAATTCAATGGAGTCTATTATTTATAGTTTATGATTTAATTGCTTGTCCTGACTTCTTGAGAAGAGGTATCTGCTTGTTGAATTAAAAAGGGTTGGCAAAGCTGTTGTTTTGCCTGAAACAAAGGGTCCAGGAAGACCTAGTCACTCCTCATTCTAAACCATACAATACGAGAATTATGACAGTTTCCAATAAAAAAATTTCCAACAGAATGATTGTCCTAGCTAAATATTTACTAACCGTTCTCTCTTACAAATGATGATAAATTAAGCACATCACATTTTATCCAATTGAAATTTAGATTGTGGACATGTTTGCTTGTCGATCAATTAAGATAGTGAAGTCAGCCACTCCTCATGGTAGAGGGGTAGCATGCATGTTGGAGTTCTAGCTAGCGTCAGTGGTGCCTAAGAGGCCATCGTTTAAGTACTATCAGTAAGCAAGCCATAAAACATTTGCCTTGCAATAACGAAAAAAAAAGTTTGCATCATGAGTTAACTCTCTTAATTCCCTCCATCAAAAAACTATAGTGTGGAATCATCCCCTTTCGCAACAAAGGTTGTTACAATTGCATTCCTTGCCCAAGACTATTTTGCGTAGAATGAGAAGAAAAACCTCTTGAATAGAGGCATTGATTGTGTGTGTGTGTGTTTTTTTTTCTAGAGCAACTTGCGATCCAAAAGTACCAAATATGGCCCCCTTTTGGTAGAACTGATCCCGTCCCGTCCCGAACCCGTTTGGGATGGGACGAGGTCGGGATGAGGTTTTTCCCATCCCGTCCCGTCCCGATCCCGTATGAACGGGATGGGATAGGGATGGGTATATTTCGTCCCATCCCGTCCCGTGCCCACCCCTACTTGGAGCTCAGTGCCTAAAATTGGTATTATGAATCCATTTGTATTCTTCTCAAATCCTTTTCATGTCATCAAGTCTGAACTTTGTCATAATCCATAAGACTGGCGAGGAAACGCACGAGGGAGGGGGTGGAACCCTCCATCCCCCTCGAGATGTGTGCCCTCGCGCATCTCGAAGGGGATGGAGGGCTCCACCCCCTCCCTCGCGCGTTTCCTCGCCAGTTAGAATTCCCCGTCAGGTAGATGAAAATTTTAACAAAAATTCTAACTGTCGAGGGAAATGGCGAAACGAGGGGTGGGGGGAGGCGTCCATCCCCCGGGGATGCGTGCGTTGAAAAGTCAAGCACGCATCCCGAAGGAATGACGGTCCCCCCCTACCCCCTACCTGTGGGGTCCCTCGCTGTTTTCCTCGACACTTAGACGGGTTCAAATTTTAAAGCTACGTTTTGCATGTCGGGAAGTACAAGTTCTCCGTGTGCTTTCTTGGAAACAGGAGTGACAAGTGACGTGCTAAACTGCTAGGTTTAGCAATCGAAGAGGTACAACACACTAATGGTGGTGAACTCCATCATAATTCCAAGTCAACTTTGATTTAATTTTCGTTTTCTTTAATAAACTCTAACAGAAACACCATAAACTTGATTTCCTAATAAAAATGATAACTAAATTATTGAATTACACCAAGTTGGCCATAATATGGAGAAAAGGAAATTCAGCAGTAAAATAAAATAACATATGGGTCAAGTGTGCATCAATAACATTTAGCCTTGTTAAGTGAGATATTTCAGTTTGTAATATCAGAGTGTCTGTTAGACTGTCTGTTAGGTTATTAGTTCACTGTCTGTTAGGATATTAGTTCCTACATTAGTTTGTTAGTATGTTTGTTAGGTTGTTAATGATTTGCCACCTAGGCATTGACTGGCAGAGAGCATTACTATGTTGCCTATATAAAGAATGTAATATGTACATGTATTAGATATGAAATACAGAGCACTTAGTTCATTAGTTCTGTTTCTCAACATGGTATCAGAGCTTGAGATGTCAAGATCTTTAAAGTGACGTTCAATTCTAGTCTCTTGAGCAAGTAACAAAGATTCAACTTCAGCAACACTATAGCTATCAGATCTTGAACTGACATAAACGATAAACGTATCATATGCTTGAGGTAAGCCATCAAATATTGCATTAATATGATCTCTGGAGGACAGAGGATGCCCCACTGAAGCCAATTGATCAACAATAGACTTTAACTTCAACAAGTAATCATTAATAGAAAGATCACCTTTCTTGAATGTCTGCAACTGAGTTCTGAATTGAGAGATCTTAGCCACTGTTTGAGAGTTGAAATAAGTTTCAAGTGTATGCCAAACATGACCAGAAGATTCACAGCCTACCAACCTTACAAGCAATGGCTGAGTCATTGATGAAAGAAGCCATGAAAAGAGGAGTTGATCTTGTTGTTCCCAGAAGATGAACTCAGGATTAATAGATCCATTGGATTGATCTTCAGTTGATAGAAACATTGTTGGAGATGAATCTTTGTCAAGAAATTTATGAAGTTTGTGACCTCTAATGGTTGCCAACACTTGTTGTTTCCACAATAGATAGTTTTGTTCATCAAGCTTCACTGACAGAACATGAGTAAAGACTACTGGTTTACACTCTGATGTTGCTGAAGTGTAAGAATGGCAGCATTAGAAGATGATGAATCCGCCATTGATACACCTATGCAAACTTGAAAACAAGTAGAAGGATGAACAGACAGATGAAAGAAAATGAAATCAGAGAGTGCTCTGATACCAATATTGCTCAATCTTCATTCAGATATTGCTCAATCTTCATTCAGGCCATCTCCAAGATCATTTGTTTCTAATTCACCTAGAGGTACTCGGCCACCATATAACTCCCAATCTCAATCATCTAGAGGAGGAGGTAGGTTTGGATCAGGTCGCGGTTTTAAGCACTCAGGTTATCCATCTGGGCAAGGAAAACCACAGTGTCAGATATGTGGCAAGCTTGGTCACCTCGCTTTCAAATGTTTCCATCGGTTTGATAATAATGTGGCAAGTGCTTGGCCCTCTAGTCAGACTTTCAGCACTCAGTCTCAGGCAGCTCATTTGGCACCTCGACATGCATACTCTGCTACTTTTTCATATGACAATGCTGTTTCTAATCAGTCTTCTTATCCAAACTGGGGTGCTAATTCTCAGACTAGTGGTACTTCATTAGCAGTTGACTATAGATGGTACCCTGACTCTGGTGCAACTGACCATTGTACTCCGTTTACTCAGAATTTGACTTCCTCGGTACCTTATAATAGTAATGATCATCTTCATGTTGGTGATGGAACTGCCCTGCAAATTCAAAACATTGGTTAGTCCATTTTACATACTTCCAATTCTTGCAGACTTCTTCTTCTTAATAATATTCTGCAAGTACCTAAACTAACCAAGAATTTGCTTAGTGTTTCTCAATTTGCTAGAGATAATAGAGTCTATTTTGAGTTTCATCCTACAATTTGTTTTGTCAAGGATCAGGTCACCAGTCAAGTCCTCCTGGAAGGGCAACTTAGCAAGGGTCTTTATGTGTTTCCTTCTCTATCTCCTGTTACCAAACTTACCAGCAACTCTCCTTCAGTTTCTATTGCTTCTACTGCAGGCTCTACATCAGTCCACACTACTACAACCAATTCTTCTTCAGCATTGCAACTTTGGCATGCACGTCTAGGACATCCTGCTTTACCTATTGTGACCAAGATTCTTAACAAATGTCATATTTCAGTGTCCAATAAAAACAAGATTGATTTGTGTACTTCCTGTTGTTTAGGTAAAATCCATAAATTTCCATTTCCTAGTTCTTCTACTTTGTACCATAAGCCATTGGAGTTAATTCATACCGATCTTTGGGGACCATCTTCTTGTGTTTCTTCTTCTGGCTATAGATACTATATTCATTTTATTGATGCTCACAGCAAGTTTACTTGGGTTTACTCGTTAAAGAACAAATCTGATGCTTTTCATACTTTCACTACGTTTAAAGCACAAGTTGAGTTAGAGTTTGGGCTCCCCATCAAGTGTGTTCAATCTGATTGGGGTGGGGAGTATCGGTCCTTTTCCAAGTTTCTAGCTACACATGGTATTCATCACAAGTTGGCTTGTCCTACTACCCATCAGCAGAATGGGGTTGCTGAGAGGAAGCACAGGCATGTTATTGAATCTGCTCTGACCCTTCTTGCACATGCTTCTCTTCCCTTGAGGTTCTGGGATGAGGCAGTCCGAAATTCAGTTTATCTAATTAATAGGGTCCCTTCTTCTACCTTACATGGTTCTTCTTCGTTTGAGATACTCTATCACAAACTTCCTGATTATCATTTTCTCAAAACATTCGGTTGCTCTTGCTTTCCAAACATTAGACCATATAACCCTCACAAATTGCAATTCAGATCTGTGGAGTGTACTTTCCTTGGTTATAGTTTGCAACATAAAGGATATAAATGCTTGGCTTCAAATGGACGGATTTATATCTCAAGAGATGTTCTTTTTAATGAGAATTCTTTTCCATATTCCAAATTGGGTTCCACTTCTTCACAGTCTTCTAATACCAGTCTCAGCACAACCAGTGACATACCTATCAGTTCTATTGCTCATCCGAGTTCATTCTTACCTACTTTGTTTCCTACAAGTACTACTAATCCAACTGGTGTAGTTACTGATGTTTTGAGTCATCCTGTTCCTACCATTATGATTTCAAATGATGCTATCTCTGGTGTCAAGAATGGAACTATGACTGGGAATTTGAATGGACCTACAAATGTAACTACTGGTGTTATTGATGATACTTCTACTGAACCTAATCAGACTGGTACTCAGCATACTGGACCTACTCAGACTGGTACTCAGCATTCTGGATCTCCTAGGACTGGTACTCAGCATACTGGTCATGAAACCACTCAGCATACTGATGCTCTGCCTACTGATGATCTGCCTACTGAAATTGGTGCTCAGCATACTGATCAGGATCGTGTTCAGACTCTTCCTGGACCTGAACACCCGATGATAACTAGATCTAAAGTGGGTGTGTACAAACCTAAGGTGTACCTAGCTCAGGCTGAACCGACTAGTTTGTAGGAGGCCTTATCCACTCCTCATTGGTTTGCTGCTATGCAAGATGAATACTTGGCTTTGATAAGGAACAATACATGGTCATTGGTTGATCTTCCACATGATAGATCTATAGTAGGGTGTAAATGGCTATTTAAGGTCAAGGAGAATACTGATGGATCTGTCCATAGATATAAAGCCAGACTGGTTGCTAGAGGGTTTCAACAGAGAGCTGGTTTTGACTATGCTGAGACCTTCAGCCCAGTTGTGAAGCCTACCACTATCAGAATTGTATTGTCATTAGCTGTCACATATGGATGGGCAGTGTCTCAACTAGATGTCAACAATGCTTTCCTGAATGGAGATCTTCAAGAAGAAGTATACATCATGCAACCCCCTGGTTTCATTGATCCTTCTCGTCCCAATGCAGTGTGCAAACTCAATAAGGCATTGTATGGTTTGAAGCAAGCTCCTCGTGCCTGGTTTGACAAACTAAAACATACCCTACGCATGCTTGGTTTTGCCTCTACCAAGTCTGATTCTTCTCTCTTCATTCGACATTCTCCTTCTCCCATATTTCTTTTGGTCTATGTGGATGATATTCTTGTAACTGGAGCCAATTCACAGAATGTATCTAAGTTGATTCATCAACTCAATGACCAGTTCTCTTTGAAGGATTTGGGACCTGCTCACTACTTCCTGGGTATTCAAGTTCGAAAGACTGACAGTGGTTTGTTCTTATCTCAGTCTAAGTACATCAGTGATCTACTATGCCGTGCCAAAATGCAGTTTGCAAATGGTTTACCTACTCCTATGTGTGGTGGGGAGAAGCTATATGATACTGGCAGTGATCCAGTTCTAAATGTCCAGCAGTATAGAAGTTTAGTTGGGGCATTACAACACGTTACAATCACAAGACCAGAAATTGCATATTCTATCAATAGAGTATGCCAGTTCATGCAGAGACCTCTTGAGTCCCATTGGAGAGTGGTTAAACGTATCCTACGCTATCTCAAAGCAACTAGTGGTTTTGGCCTACATGTACTTCTAATTCAGTCTTTCAAAATGACTGGATATTGTGATGCTGATTGGGCATCTGATCCCACTGATAGGAGGTCCACATCTGGTTATTGTGTCTTCTTAGGTGCAAACATTATCTCTTGGTCATCAAAGAAACAGAGTATTGTCTCTAGAAGTAGCACTGAAGCCGAGTATAGATGCCTTGCAGCAATTACGGCTGAACTCACTTGGTTGCAGTCCCTTCTTTCTGAACTTAAAATCAGTTATCCCACTCCCATTATCTGGTGTGATAACAAAAGCACAGTCATGCTTAGTGCGAATCCAGTTTTGCATTCTAGGACCAAACATATTGAGATAGATACTTATTTTGTGCGTGAGAAAGTTGCTCGAAAGATTATTCATGTGCATCATATTTCAGCAGCTGATCAGATTGCAGATATACTTACTAAAGCCCTTGGTAGATCCAGGTTCTTATTGCTCAGAGACAAACTAAGCGTCGCTGATGCCTCCAAGCTTAGTTTGAGGGGGGAATGTTAAGTGAGATATTTCAGTTTGTAATATTAGAGTGTCTGTTAGGTTATTAGTTCACTGTCTGTTAGGATATTAGTTCTTACATTAGTTTGTTAGTATGTTTGTTAGGTTGTTAATGATTTGCCACCTAGGCATTGACTAGCAGAGAGCATTACTATGTTGCCTATATAAAGAATGTAATATGTACATGTATTAGATATGAAATACAGAGCACTTAGTTCATTAGTTATGTTTCTCAACAAGCCTCAGCTTTATTCATAGGTTAATGACTATTTTGGTAATAAAGCTAGAGGTCTGCCAATCCCCAGCTTGCATGTTGTGCATGTATAGATTGAAATCATAGAGTTGGGAAGATTTTGGTTATGTGAACAGCTTCATATATCTACTTTTTATGGCTTCTTAAAATATTTGGTCATGTGGATATTAGTCGACATAGGCAATGGTACTGAGAGAGTCTTAATGGATGATACATCATATGGCGAAGTTGCTTGAGCAATGTCATATTAGATATTTTTGCCTGAGAAAGTATATAGTATCATTCTTCTCTTGGGTTTTGGTTTGGGTTTCTAGTAACCTAGAAAGTTTTTCACTTCCAGATTGCAAAGCTACTGTGCTAGATAAATTCTTAGAGTGCTCCATCTTTTGTATTAGATCTTACATCCTAATAGGTTATTATCGTGTTTAAGGCAGTAAGAGGAGCATGATGATCGCATTTGTTCCTACCACCTCTTTGAAATTTTTACGGAGCTTTGACCTTGCTTTGGAGTTCAATGGTGTCTTACGGAACTGTCGAGAGTTGAAGGTAGGTTAAGGGTACCTTATTATAAAGCTTTGGTTCTTTTTCTTCTTATCTTTGCCATCCTGCACAAACTTTTTTAGGAGTAGCAATCATCATGTATTCATGTGTCTAAAGGCTTTGAAGATGATTCAGATGCAGTCATCTTTGGAGTGAAGGCCTTTCGTACTATTATCTGAATTTCATGGAAGAGTTTAAAGATTCTAGGTTCAACAATTTTATTTTCTCATAAGATGAGTCGATATCTTCTTCACTGACATAAGTTTCCTTTTTTCCTTTCCTACTCTGTTTTTGGTTTCTCACCTACTTTCTTGACATTTACCTTTCTTTTGTTTTTTGCAAATTCAATTCAGGTCGGTTACAACTTACAAACGAGGCAATATAAATTAATAAAAAATTAAATTACAACAATAATAACTTTAAAATTGCTCCATAACAATCTTCTTGATGGTTCACAAATCTTATCCTTCTATGATGAAGCCCAAGAGACTCAATCAATTAATTCCCTTACAACATTCCACAACACATAGTCAAACATGAATGCGTAATGTGAATGACAAACACATATTAAGAAAGGTCAGGGATAGTAGTGTACTCACAACTTTTGACATTAGTTTGCGCCTGGGATCCATGGACAATACTCCAAATGCACAGGTAGCACAAATCCTGCAAATAGCTGCATCATCAGACAAAATGAACTGATCAAAGGACCATATATGAAGAGAGAAAGAAGATGGACATTGGTGCAATGAAGCAACTCTGAATTATAATGGTCAGATATACCTAATTGAAAGTTTGTTTAAGATAAATAGTAAAGAAGACTTCTCCAAACAAGTTGAAAGTGCTCCTGAATTTCCTGCTGGCCTTTTGATGCACTCTATTGAATGCAGAATCTTCAAGCTTTACCATTATCCTGTATAGGAGTACATAAGCAGCAGCAAATTCCACATATTCTTCAATGATGGGTGAAAAAACACTGTCCTCAGAGTTACCACCAATTGTTTAGAATAAGCTGCCATTGAATCTATAATCATGGAACAGCATTGACTTGTTTCTTATTTGGGCCAAAAAATCAGTGTGTGAGATTCAATATCGATTTGAACATTAACACAGGCTCGTTTTTCATAAGAATCATAGTGAGAAATCCAATACATTCGTCCCCTGATACACAAGCCCACAAGATACAAGAGAAAGGGGCACATGAAATGTTGGTTAGTTAATGCTGAGGGCAACAATCATGTTTACTTACAAATATGGCGGAAATTTCATATTCTATCTTCTAACAAGTATTAATAAGATAATGAATGGATTCAAAATAAAAACACCTGATAGATTTCTCAAATATCTTCAAAAGTACTTTCAACTAAAAAAGAAAAAGATTTGAAATAGCTACAAGCCTACAAGCATTACATCCTAACAATACTTATCTAGAAAATGTATCTCACATGGTGATATAAAACTGTAAGATACAATAGTGAATTTGTAAATTAATCAAGAAAAAGAAACATAAATAAAGAAAAGGAAAAATTCACTTAGCGCTAAAGATTAAAAGTGAAATGGATGTATATTCCATAAGAGCAGCATGCATCCAGCTCTTCAATTGATATCTTTTAGTCTTTTCTTCAACACGTCCATTGACTTCTTTCGGGCATTTTGTTTCGTAGTCCGGCTTGCCAAGCTTCCAAACAGCCTATCTGGAGAATCCTTGAATTTCTCACAGATAACAGCCACCTTTTTATAGTCCAAAGAACCATAGTTTTTCTGTCTTATCACAGGATTCATAAAGTTCTCTGGCTGGTTGCTCAATAGTAGGTTTATCAATTGTCTAGCCTCTATCAAGTAGTCTCTAAGGCTCCTTTCTCTAAATATCTCACTCAAACCAGTGCTGTGAAATCTATCATCTGCAAAGGCCTCTAACATCTTCAGATCACTGTCAAGACCAATGACCGCGTTAACGTTAAACCTCTTCACGGTGTCAGTGAGAAAAGCCGATACAAACAAGTTGGATATATGAGCAAGGGCCCCACTCCCAACCTTGTACAAAGCATCCAAAGGTAAGATTTGCTGAGCTGTGGACAACAAGGTGTCGAGATAGATCACGACCTCATTTACGTAGTCGTTTGTGTGCTGCGGGGTCTCCTCTGATGTCCAAACAACCTGATCAGTAAGAACCATGAATTCATCCACCTTCGAGTTCATCAGTCTCAACAAAGCCATGTAGGCCTCATCTCTTGATGATTTTAGAACTGCCTTGGCCTGTAAACTAGCATGAGGCTTCTCAACTAGTCGTAAAGGTATTCCACAGTGTTGTGCTGCTTGTAAAAGAAAGTAATCACAAGCTCGTTCAAGAGTGGCTATGTTGGCAGCAATTTGCATTGCCTGAGACACCCCTGTTGTGCCACTGTTGATCGTTCTCAATATAGCCTCATTCAACACATCGATCAAGAGTTTGTCCAGATACTTCTTCACAACTTCATAGAAGTTCGTACGTCCCCCATATGACAAGTAATTGACTGAGTCCTCAATGAATGATCGAACAATTCGGCAAACATCAGGTACTGAGGACGAGAATGGTGCAACATATGGGAATGCCGGCATTATATCTGTAGTTTGTAGGTGGAAAGACAGAACATGCATGTTGTACTCATATTCCTTCTTCATTACCATCTGCTCAGAAGTGTCATTGGCAAGGACGTCGACCATCTGTTGGCGACACTCATCCAAAAGGAGTTCATGGTATTTATCTCTGCTATTACCAAGTACATCAAGTAGTGGTGCCACCTGGTATCCGTATCGTTGAAGAGTTGCACCTACAAGTGTGACATAATCTTTGATCAGAAGCAAATGGCTTGCACTATCAACACGAGAAAATTGCTCCTCCAACACCGAAGTTATCTTTGCTATAGCTGTTTCCCATATTGTCTCTATCTGAATCACTGTCAATAGTCCTCTTGCAGTCCGGGAGATCCGATCTTCCACTATAAAGTACCCAGTTATTTGAGCAAAAAATGTTTGATGAGTTTCAAGGAATGATTGTGCTGATGTCATTTGTAGGTCTGAATTGAGCTGCAACAGTCGATTTTTATTGTAGTATTCGATGAATTGATCTTGGATGCCAAGGCAAGTGTGTATGTGGAGCGCCCGATATACAGGTGTAAGATCAAATTTCAGAACTGATTCTTCATCAATCTCTTCAACATCTAAACTATAAACACAATCTCCTAGCCCTAACCGGATCTGTTCCTCAGCTTCCCTCTGCTTTGCACGTATTTCCTCATCCCTCTGACGAGCTGATGCTGCCTGTCCTATAGCCACCTGCCCAATTTCTCTTGCAGTGCTCCTAATATGAACCAGCCATTCATTGAACTCTTTCAAAACTTTCTTCTTGATATGCGATTTTGTTTCTGGTATCTGCTGCTCAATTACTTTCCTCAGGGTTTTAACAGGAACGTCATGCAAGTAATTCTTCTCAATCAGGTCTAAAGTTTTCAGAGCAGGGTAAAAACTACCGTCAGAAATGTGTTGGTTACACTTAACGCAAAGATCCAGAACTTGCACGCATACCTTCGACATCTTAATGGCCTCAGTAACATTCTTCTTGATTGAGTATGACTCGAGTAGTTCCTCAAGTTTCAATAGAAGTGAACTCCCAACCTCTTGGAGACGAAAATTGTCACTTGAGAGCTCACTCTTGAGCTCTTCAGCATCAACCAATACACCACGTAACTCATCAACTGCAAGAATGAATTCCTCATAATGGAGCTTGCAGAGCTCTTCAATTTCAACTTCCTTCTTTCTGACAACATTCTTGAGCTGGTGCAAGAGGGCTTCAGGTCTCCCCATTTCAAATGCATGTCTGACAATGGGCGCCAAATCCTCCCCATTCCCGATTGAGGTGGCAAGGGCCAAGTCCTCTCCCGTATCTCCATTCTCGTTGACAATTCTTCTTTTCGGTTTGGCATTCATGGTTCTAATCAAATCAAGCCCTGCCTAACCAATGGAAAAAGTTAGATAAGAGTTTGAACCTAAACGACGCATATTTTACATAGAAACTCTGAATGAGCTTGTAAAGCAGGTACTAAATATCAATCAAACTCATATCAATAATGTCTGGGTTTTTCTTTTCCATTTTATTTTTAGTCATGTCCTCTGCCAATTCAAGTGCCTTCCAATTTACTTCCTCTATCTCAAAAATTATCATTTAAGGTCTTCCTAAGTCTTTAAGAACCAAGCTGAGCTATCACTAAATATCAATCTCCAAATTGATTTTATTAAATGAAGGTGTCTATCATAGATTAACATTATTGGGGGGGGGGGGGGGGGGGGGGGGGGGTTGTATTTTCTTCAAATAAAACTGATAGATTCTATAAATCCATACACAAAAATAGTATGATGAACTCCAACGACTGCTCTTGCTACAAGTTATGCAATATCAAATTAGAATCTTTCTACCCTCCCAAACAAAGTTTCAATTAATAAGAAAACACAATCAACCATCTTTAACAACAAATAATCAAACAAATTAAACTTGTTTGGACCTAAACAATAAAGGGGGAGATTACCAAAATCGATTAAAACCAGAAGATAATTGGGACAAAATATTATAGGTTTTCCAGCTCTGCAATCAACCCAAACATAACCCATTAACCAATACACTACAACAAGATGAGATTTTTAGCTCAATCAAGAAACCCCATCAATCAAAAACCGAAAAGAACCAAAATTTTCACATTTTGACAAAAACCCATCAATAACATTATAAGAAAGAAGTCATTCTGGGATTCAAATGGGAGATCCTTTAAAAAGTAACATAAATCAATCATCAAAGTATAAAAATAAATAAAGGGTCATGGTGGGACTCACAGATGATGAAGAGGAGGGAGAAGAGAGGAGCTCTCTTTCTTCTTCCTTGGTGAGCTACAGAACGAATGACGAGAAACCCAAAGATAGAAACTATGTTAAGACGACCATCACCATTAACTTTGATGTTGTTGTTCTGTATTGGTGAGAGAAACAGAGAATTTTTGTTCTTTTCTCTCTCTCTCTCTCTATTTGTTTTCTATTTTCTCTGCTACAATGGAGACTAGTCTGGGTTGATGCAACAAACTTCTTACCTGCACGTACACACTTGTCTCACGTGTCTTGCACGTTTTACATAAAACCAATATATTTTCTTAATATAAAACCAATATTTTCCAAAAAAAAATAAAATTTTGAAGAGGTTTTTATTGGAATAATCAATTAGATGCCTTCAGTAGGGTTTGAATCTTGAATTTTTTGATATCGCCACAAATCTATCAACTGAGCTAATACTGGATTGGCATAAACTTTGTTAGTTGGAATTAGTGAAGATCTTTATCACGTATTTCCGCACTCGATATTTTGCGTGAGAAAGTGGCCTTATTGAGAGATTCCCTATTAAGAGTTAGTCCATTATAAACTAATGTTTGTTATTACTTCTTAGTAATCGTAAAATATTGCAAGCATATGAATCCTAGGAACAAAGCTACATGAAACCAACAATTACATGAAGGCTTTGTGTCTTTGAGACTATGCATTTATACAATAAACACACCATAATCACCTCCTCAAATTAGTTGTTCCGATTTCTCCTTTTATTGTTTGCAAATTGTATTGTCAATGATGCTTTCTTAAAGTAGATGAAAAGATGAAAAAAAACGATTATTGTGATATCTTATTTCAATTATAATTCTTATATGCTTTTCAATGTCTCTAACTCTATTCCATTTGCTTCTTCAAACTTAAAAATGATCAAACCCGTTGTAAGGGGTTTAATCATGACTTCACCATCAAGCCTACACTGTCTCTTTAGTTGCTTCACCACCTATGCATCTTCCACTTGCCCAAGAGTAATGTTTCCATGTGACTATATTTCCATTGTTTCAAATTTTCCTCGATTAAGTCATCCGGCGTGATTGGTTGATCTTCATCTAACAATGTTTTTTTCTTCATTGTTTGGGCCTTCAAAGATTCCAAAACTTCTGCTCCTAATCGTGGATCATGAACTTTCTCCTTTACCTTTTATGGATCATGAACTTTCTCCATTACCTCTTTTTCTCCCTTGCTTTATTACATTACCGAAGGGATATTAGCAACTCCTCCTATCCTAAAACAAAAGTAATGGCAGTGGCTCATTACTCAAACCTAATCCAGGGACGGGGGCTTGCTCCATTGATTTCTCTATCTATTTCCTACCCTGCGAGCATGGCCATGAAGATGGGGGATATGTAACTATTGAGGTAGAAGGGATTGGTTCTTAATGAGACTAAAAATTAAGCTTTCGAATGTTTCAAATATGAGAGTTGCATAAAATTCACATTTAAGATTAAATTTAGTGCTAATGTTTTGTAAAAAGTGTGATATGTAGATATGATCGATGCACATTGTTAAAATGAGAATGATCAATGATACACATTTTATCTATTGATATTCTCAAAGGGAATTAATTTTTTTTTCATAAATACATGCAAAAGAATCATATATTTATGATAAAAATGATGTTTTACAAATAAAAATAAAATAAATAAATAAATAAAAAAACCCAACTTGGATTAGGGGGTAAAAAACATCTCCAAAAGTCTCCTTAAACAGAATCCTTGATTTATTAAATGACATTCAAGAGCCTCCTTAAAAACCCTTCATCAATATTTTTTTTAATATGCGAGCATAACTAGTATACAAAACTACAAAGTATTTAATATTTTAAGTAGACAATGGAATCCAAATAGATTAAAAATGATTAGATAAATGTTAAATAACTCATTCACGCTCTATAGTTTAGGAGAGAGAAAATGCATTCTTTAGAGACTCCTTGATGACATGTCATACTTAAAGAAGTTGTTTGAGCAAAAAAATAGCATATCCTTCTTAAAAAAAATTATCATGTATGCATTAAGGAGACTTATCATTATCAGCTAACACTAGTGAATAAAACAATCCACCTGAAATATAAGTGAAAAATGGTTGATCAAAACAAATTGGCAGCAAACAAGAGTGGAAATAGACAATGGGAAGGAAAATAGTAAGGTGCAACATGCTAATGTAACTACAGACATGTTAGAAGAGGAAGTGTCAAAGTGTTATTACTGCTAATGTTAATGCAACTCAAGCTCAGGAAAATCAAGATAATGGAATTAGTAGTAGAAGAAATACAAGTATAAAAGAAGAAAGCGAAAGCAGTGAACAAGAGAATGATGCGAATGAAGACGATGAAACAAGCTGATGATACATCAAAATAGACCCACGGCCATACACGTGGCAGAGAATGCCCATCGCAAGGATATGGCGTCTCATCTACTGAGCCAGCTTGTAAAACCCTAGAAGAATAAAGTCAACCACAGAGGCCCAGACAAGGCCCACTATTAGAAGATATAATCAAAGCCAGAATCCAGACCCGAACGAATCAAAACCCAAATCCAGGCCCGACACGAGTTATCTCATAAAAAATAAGAATGTTGCACCAAAAAGAGTCATGGAGGAAGTTACGCCTCCATGGATGTATCTCCAGCAAGGAGGAGATTGTTACAAGAAACATCTCTTTCTGTTGCGCCTCACATGCTTAAGTCACGTAGAGAATTATCCGCGACCATTATAAAAGGTAAAGGGAACATTCGACACATGTATTCAACTTTAACTGAGTTTTGTTCAAATTTACTTCATTATTCAAATAGGATTGCTGACTTAAGCATCAGAGTGCCTTCGGCCACCAAAAATGTGGTCATTGGCATTCTAACATTTGTTTTGCACGTCAAACTCATAGGATGAACAACAAGTTTCCTTTCTAAAAGCAAGATCTACAGTGACGAAGTTCACCAAAATCTGATAAACAATCGACAAACTGTCAAAACAAATGACACACTCTACAAATCCTCAACATGGTGACGATAATAACAACTCTCATATCGGCGACAATGTATCACAAGCAGCTCATGAACAAGATGCAGCTCAAATCATCGGGTCAATGGCAATCGAGAATCAAGACCCACAACATGCAATAGCCTAAAGGCCCTAAACAACCCAGACATCCGGTGATGCCACCACGAGTCCTCGGGTAGACCTGCTTATGGTCCAAATGAATTACATGATGAAGATGCTAGAGAAAATCACCTAAGAGTGCATCTAGCTAGTTGATCCCATCCAAGCACCATCCCAACAAAACTCTACCAACCGAACTCAAGGGAATGACGAAGTCCTAGCAGAACCCCAACAGAGAAACTTTGAGAGTAATGAACTCCTCCAAGACAAGACTCCACAGTGTAACAAAACGCTTGTTGAAATCCCATTCAGAATCAGAGTCACTGATCCTAATGTACTGTACGAATTAGCCAAGCCGCTATTCTCTGACGCTCTCATGAAAATGCCCATGCCAAAAAATTCACTCGGCCAAAGTTTGAAGTATATAATGGCACTACTAACCCAACTGATCACCTGAGACACTTCCACCACATGATAGCTCTAAAAGAAACCACATAATCGATCTTATGCAGAACATTCTCGACCAGCCTCACCTACACAGTGATGAATTGGTTTAACAGCCTACCACTGAGGTCAATAGACTATATCCAAGCGTTAGCCACCGCTTTTATCACCAGATTCATCGGGAACCAGCGGCTGAGGAAAGGGCCACACTACCTCCTCCATATCAAGCAAAAGCCCGAAGAGACAACACGGGAATACGTCACTCATTTCACCAATAAACTAACGATGATCAATGGATGTAGCGACAACACAACCGCTCTTATTGAAAACGACCCAAAAACACATTTCTCTCGAGGAGATGAAAGCGGACAGAAGGAAAATGACTAAGAAAGAGAAAGTCGTTCAAGGAAATGGGAGAGAAAGGAAAAAAAAGGGGGGGGGATGACGGATCACGGGAGGATAACACCCATTTGAAAAGACATCGGAATAGCGGAAGAACCGATTCAACCAACAAGAGTCCAAAAACCTACAATCAGCACGACCCCGACATGAGCGAGTAACAAACGTGATGAAGAAGACATACAAACCATATACAACCTTGAAAACAAGTCGAGTCGATATACTAAAGCACATAGCAAAATGGGATAACATCAACTGGCCGCTTAGGATGAGAGAAGACCGTGAAAGAAGATACAAAAACAAATATTGTTCCTTCCATAAGGATCATGAGCACGATACCGAAGACTGCTACAATGTCAAAGACGAAATCGAGCATTGGATTCAGAAAGGACGACTCAAGAAGTTCATCGGAATGTCAGATAAACTGCTCAAATGGAAGGAGAAAACAGATACCACTGCAAGATTGAAATAACAACCCAGAAAACTAATATACGCCCTACATTGCACGATCGGAGGAAACAAAACAATCAACTTAACATAAGAAGCAACCAGGAAAACCTTCTACTCGAGCGGATTTATAATAGGAGTACTAACGAAGTCAGACAAGTCATTTCATAAATGCATAGAACATGGAGAAGTTTGCACCAATCAATTAACGTGATTCAAGGACCCTATAGACGGATGCAAGCTCGACCCGAATCACCAACGACAAAATTGACAGCAACATAACTACCGAACCTCGGCGTCTGACTAAACATGGAGCCAACATAAGCATGATTGGATAAATTGGTGTTGATTTGAGCATGATTTGACAATTTGGTGCTAATGTGAGCATGATCGGACAGTTTGGTGTTGACGTAAGTATGATTTGACAGTTTGGCGTCGATGTGAGCATGATCAGACAAATCAACACTGCTCAGCTACCGAATCAAAAAAACATCTGAGTTTGTTAGCCACGACAACATATACGACGAACGAGGATCAACATCAACCAAGCAAATAAAGACAAAAAAAAAATCAATATTTAATACGAGCATCGACGTCAAGCAAAAAAAGACAAAGCAACAAAAACATCAATATTTAATACGAGGATTGACATCAAGCAAAGAAAGACAAAGCAACAAAAACATCAACCTTTAATACGATGATCAACATCAAGCAAAAAAGACAAAACAAACCGCTCTTAAAACCAACATAAATGCTTTAAGAGTTAGGGCTGGTCAGAGCATTCGAAAGGAAATATCAATAAGATTACAAATTCGAAATCCCCATTTTATGCGTGGACAACAAAGTAAACGCATCAAAAATTAGCCATTCAAAGTAATCGACATACCTAACAATAAGAAATTAGGACAAAATTCAGATATGTAGAATGAAAACCTCTGGTCTGATCAACCACGAAGTAAAAATTGGACAAATGAGTCAATTTAACAGCAAAAACTTTAAATCAACTAAGACATCGAGCCAACGAAGAAAAAATTGGACAAACGAGTCAACTTAACAAAGTAAACTTCGAGTTGACTAAGACGTCAAGCCAACGAAGTAAAAGTTGGACAAACAAGTCAACTTAACACAAAAAATTTCGAGTCGATTTAGACGTCAAGCCAACGAAGCAAAAGTTGGACAAACGAGTCAACATTAACACCAAAAACTTTGAATCGACTGAGACGTCAAGCCAACGAAGTAAAAGTTGGACAAACGAGTCAAATTTATCTGACGGAATTCGACGGCTGAAGCTTATGGAGAAAAGCAATTTTTATCTCTTACCTTTTTTGGAAACCCCAAGTCCTTTCACTTTCAATATTTTCAAGGCATCACAAATTCTTAATCCCCAAATTACCCACCTCATCCCCTATTAATCACAATTTTGCTTTACAAATACTAGTAGTCTGCACGCGCATTGCATGTTTTTTAACGCCTAGTTATTATCTAGAAGAGATTTTGAAATAAATTTAAACAAAACGTACCAAACTAGACCCTACACATTGAATTATTTTATTTTTGTTATGTGTTATTCAGTCTACTATGATTTTATTATTTTTATTTTTGAACATATTTATCTGAAGGTTTGTGTTCGTTGTTCTTTTTACGCGTGATATTAGCTAAGCAAAAATGTTAAATCATTTTATTGCTATTAGCACGTACACTAAATATTAAATGATATTACATATATTTTGTTATTTTTCTTTTCATTTATCCGACACTATCCAGTTGAGTATGACATATTTTCTAACATATATATTTATATTCTTGTTTATTTTACCGAGATAACAATTAAAACTTCTAAATACTATTTGGATATAAAGATAGCAAGTGGGTAAGTTTAAGAGGATCATTAATATGTTGGAATTTTTTAGAAAAAACTTTGGAGACAATGGGGGACATAAGAGACAAGTGGAATCCGCATGAGATTTTGAAATAAGTTTTATATAAAATTATACCAAGCATATAAGAACATCCACTTGTTTTAATGTTTTTTTTTTATGTCATTCAATTAATATGATTTTATTATTTTTAATATATTTATTTTCGTTTTATTTTTCTTTATACATGATATTAAATATGCAGAAATTTTAAATTAAATTTTTATTGCTATTAGCATGCATACTAATAAAAGTTAAAATAAAACTAAATTGCTTTAAGAATAAATCGAGGTCGGAGTTGTTCACAAATTGAGGTAGTTACTTTAATAGGTCTTGGCATATAGATAGTAGAGATTTATATTATGGCATATTTTTTAACCTTTTTATTTAAAAAATTTTATTTCGATAATAATTAAAATGTCTAAATAATTATTTTTATTTGTGGGTTTTACTGAATTTTAAACAGTCAAGGGAAGTCAATGTATATTTCTAACATTGACCGCAATAGTCAACACGAGTTTGAGGGTTGAACTCAATTAATTTAAAAAAATGAGAGTTAGACTCTATTAGACGCGAGTACAAATCTAAAAAAAAAAAAAAAAACCCAATTTTAAATTTGGACAATTGAACCTTGGAAACATTTTTTGTATTTGGACAATGTAGGGTATTAAATGAAATCGAAGACTTTTGATGTCATGTGAAGCGTCATGTATTGGCATTATAGTATAGATGCATATGCTAAAAATACTATAAGAAATGTATATTTTAGTGTATTTAAGTGAATATCACAAGTCAAGTACCATTTATACGTCTTGGATATCATTTATGATATTTTGATCCAAAGCTTAATATCATGCATAAGGTTAAAGAGTTGACATGTTACATCATTGAAAGTGGTATACAAGTCAATGATCTATTTGTTGACATAGGCCCTAGTCATACCATATTTTTATACACCCGTTCTATGATAATCATACTAACCTATTAAATCGCTATAGAACCCATATTATACATGATCATTTTCTTCGATACATTTGAAAAATCATGAATGGCTGAAAGATCTTCCTATCTGGATCTATCTTTCAAAATGGAGTAATTCTAGCCATCCCGACCTAGTTTGCCTGCCTGGTGGGGCAATTTTACACTTTTTGTCCATCCTCGTTAAAATACAATCACAAACACTTTTTGGAAAATAGACAAAAATGTAAAATTGCCCCACCAGACGGCAAACCAGGCCGGGCTGGCTAGAATTTCTGTTCAAAATGACAATAACTCATCCCATAAAACTATTCACTTGTCCAAGTCAACCCCTCAAGTCATCAGACATTAAAATGACAATTACTTATCCCATAAAACTATTCACTAGTATTTGTAAAGCAAAATTGTGATGAATAAGGGCTGAGGTGGGTAATTTGGGGATTAATAATTGTGATGCCTTGAAAAAATTGAAAGTGAAAGGACTTGGAGTTCCTAAAAAAGGGAACATAGAATAAATGCTTTTCTCCATAAGCTTCAGCCGTCGGATTCTGATAGATAAGTCTGACGGCTCCAATTACTGCACATGAGCTCCCTCCGAATCCCCACCCGCCATTAGGGGAGACCTTGATCAATGGGGTTCGATTGTGTTTGGCATACATGGCCATTGTCTTTGGTCACTGAGGACTCACTGCCATCAGTAACAGTAAGACAGTTTCAATAACGAGGTTATTGTGTTTCTTAGATGTAGAGGTGGGTAGGTAGGTCGGAGGGTATATGTTGTTAGAATATGTTGAGCTTACCTTCAAGCAAAACAGCCAAGAATGAGAGATTTTTTCACTCTGTCTCCTTCAAACACAGACAACCTGCAATTCACCTTCCACAATTTCTTTTGCTCAAAACCTCAGGGTTCCATAAAATAAAAAAAATTACCAGCACCGATTCTGAGCAATACCATCACCAATGTTGAGCAATCCAGCATCAATGCTAAACAATACCAACATTTGTGCTGAGCAATTTTTGTTTGTTTTGTTTGTGATATACGCACTCGCGTATACTTTGTGTGGTGTCGTTTAGACACTTGTATGTGTAACGTCATTGACGTTGTAGAGATCTCTCCAGTTGTATTTGTTCTATCTCACTAGTAAAGTTGTTATTTGTCGTGAACGTAAGCGAGTTTGTCGAGCTATGTAAATTTGTTTGTCTCTGGTATTGGTTGTATTTGCTTTGTAACTTCGCATTTATGCATTTGTAACACTTCCCCGCATAACATTATATGCATAAGGGGCTCGTGATTCAATTTCTTACTATAATTACTTCTGAACATGTGAAAACTGTGGGGCTTGGAGTATATGGGTGGTCAACATTTTTGTTTGCCTTTACTTGATGTGCATAACTTTTTATTAACTAATTATGAATGGTTTGACATCAAAGTCTCTGGTATCCTATTAACTTCTAATGGTTTCAAATATATAAGAAAGATCTGTAAGTGTACATAGCTTATTTTAATAAGAAAAACTGACTCATCGTGTTCTTATACTTATTTCTTTTCATGGCGTTGTAGTACTATACTTATCAGCTAGAGACGCCATTTGCACTGACTGGTCCACACAATCTCGCGCGCAAAAGCAACTGCAAAGGGAAACACAGTCATCTTATTTGTTGCAAGTGCAACTGAAATATTTTTTGCAAGGAAATATTTTTGAATGCGCGTTCAAGTACATGTTCTTTAGTGTTGATGTGAAATTTTTTTCAGAAACCATGGCGCCGCTGACTGTCTTTGAAAAATATTTACACATGATCTCCAACGTTCAAGAATTTTATTTATTTATTAAATGATGAATAAAGTTTTTTTTATTGGATAATCATTACCATCCGTCACAAGTCTTACTAGTTGAGCTCACACCCATACCGGTAAAAGATGGAGAAATCCCCAAAATACTCTTTGAACACAAAATGCTTCTGGTTGTGGGCGCAGTCCCAGTCAGAAATTTGTGGTGGTATAAGGTTAAAACTGGTAGTGGCATTTCAAACGTGGTAACACAAAGTGAAAATTATGGCTGCAACTAGTCGCTGCCTTCCCACCCCACCCATCGAAAAACCCTTCAGACTCTTTTCTCTTCTCAAAGCCCTCACTTAAAAACATCTTACCGCCATCCACCGTCTCTTCTCCATCATCGCCACCGCTCTTCTACCAAAGTTGATAAAGATATCATTTTTTTTTCCTTCTCCTTCAGGTTCTGATTTTTGAAGAAACTTTTTAAAGAGCTCATTTACATAGGTTTTCTACTTCTGTGATTGATATAGAGATCTGGTTATGTTTCGATTTTGCGATTGGTGAATTGTGTTTACATCCATGTTTTGGTGGTGTTTGCATCGTGTTAGATAGGAAACTATATTGAGAGTGGAATGGAGGGATTGGAGACTGATCCCGTCAGAAAAGATGGGATTTTGTGGATGTTTGCCAAATTTGTGGATGCCCATATGATGAACTTACTATTAAGTGGCCATATTTTCGTGGGTAATATAGTTCTCGACCCCTTGTACCCAACTTACGAGGGAGTTCGATTCCATCTGACATGGGATCTATTTATGTATTGAGACAGTTTAGTATCATTATTTGTTCATTTTATTCAATATTTCTTTCATGTTATTTGGTGTCTTCAGTTTTTGTAAAGAGTCTGATTCATTTAGATGTCAGATTAATGTGTTTCTCAAAGATGGTAGTTTGATACATCATATTTTGTTGATTTAGACAGTAAGCAAGGGGGAGAGAAGAATAGGGAAAGAAAAAAAGAAGGAAAAAATGCCTCTTTATGACTGTATGTTGTTGTTCAAGCCCCTCCAGCAAGCCAAGGCCAGGGAAATGATCACCCACAAAATAATCAACAAGGAACCTGTGATGGACTTAGTTCGTCGAGTGGCAAAACATGTTTACGTAAGAAATGGCGTTCTTACTGACATGACATCAAATCGTATGGGAAAGTTCAGCTTGGTTATGGCATTAAGAAGCTTGATGGCAGATACTTTGAGGTAACCTTCTATTTTAGTGCAACCTTTGGTATTTATCACCTTTTAATGGAATGTCAATTGGATGAATTGCTTATTAACTTGAGAATTGTTTTGTCTTCTAGTTCTGTAACTTGTTAACTTGGAGAATATTTTCTTGTCTCTCACTGAAATCTAGCCCTCCACAATATAGATTCATTTGCTGATTTTTTTAACAGATTAGATACCATTTTGTACTCGGTTAGAATGGGATGCAACTGATTTGAGAACATCAGACCCTGTTAGGGTTTAGGTATAAAGCTACAAATTTCTCTATTGCATAAACCAAACATATGATTAGAAATAGGTTCGCAATCCAAACAAGTCACCAAGAACTCTAGCTATCTTGCATCTGTCTTGAACTTCATGTCTTCAACATATTGCTAGTGGCAATCACTTAAACTACTTGGAAAGAGATAGTTCAATAGACTTTAGTAGCTAGCGAGATTTCATTCCCCAAAAATACTTGTACCTAAGGTTTTTTTTTTCTTAAAGAAAAAAGGTTTTGGGAGGACACACCTATCTCCATTTTCAATCGGGCTAGTTTAGTTCACTGGTAATTGGGTTTGAGGTAGAAGTTATTTTCATTGTTATAGTTTGTTTGTGCTTTTGTTGTTTTTCAGCTAGGTGTTCCTCTCAGTCACCAGACTAGCATTGTATTTCTTTCCCGTTGATTTAATATTTGGCCTGAGTTTTATTGATAAAAAAATTTCTATTTCCTCGATCAACCTTGAAGCTTCACTTTTGGGTTGTGTTTGTCATCATGCTTTTCCCCATAGTTTTTAGTTGGATTCCTATGTCTTGGTAGCTTCTAAGGGTTATGAAAAGCTTCTTTCCTGAAACCCATAAATTGAGTTTATTAAGGGTCTTATGAATAACATGAAGTTTTTCAATGAGAAAACAATGGAATCAAATTTTTTACCTATAAATACCTGTGTAGGTGGTAGGTGTAGTGGCAATATCCTTGAGATCCCCAATCTCTATACACTTGTTCCAGTGCCTATACAGTAACCACTCAAGTTTAGTTAGTCTAGTATAGTTTACCTGTAACAAACGAATATCAATTATCAACCCGGGCTGGCATATGCTAGATTGCCAGGGGCGATTTTGTCACATTTTACGAGCCAGTTTCATATATGATTAGGCATATATGAAACTGGTTAATAATATAACCTCGAGTATCTTTGAGATTGTATGATTAGCTTGTTTTATATGCCTAATCTTAGTCATATATGATGTGATTGAGATAATCACCAATATATGATTCGACATATATGAAACCAGCCAGTGGGCTTAGCCAAAGAATATAAGTTATCAACACGGGCCTATATGAGAGGTGATCATGGTACATCTCTCTTACTAGCTGATTTCATGTGTGATTAGGCATACATGAAACTAGCTAATCATATAGCCTTGTTATTTGTTATCAATATTCTTGAGTGCATCATGTATGATTAGCTGGTTTCGTATATGCCTAATTGTAATCGTATATGATGTGCTATAGGATAATCAGGGATATATGATTAGGCATATATGAAGTCTATATAATTAGTTGGTTTCATATATGCTGAAACCATTTTGTGAGCTTGCAAGAGATGTGCCACAGTCGCCTCTCATAGGCCTTTGTTGATAGCCTTAATAAATATATTTTTTTGTTACAGAGAAACTAAACTTGAGCAGTTCGGATACAGGTATTGGTACACAAATGTATAGAGATTGCTCAAGGATATCAAGGCATGGGGAAAAAACATAATGACAAACACAAAAGAGGATGTAAAAATAAAGCTGAGAGCAATAAGAAATGACTTCCATCGGGGCAGATGTGGAATAACTAGTCTTGATTTTGTTCTTGTAAATAACAAATCAAACAGAGAGATTGGTAGGGGAAAAAATTGAGGTTCACATTAAAAGCAAGTGCATGTGGTTTGGGGTGTCAAGATTTTGTTCTTATGTGATTTCCCGTTTCCCTCCTTGAGCAGCACCCCATGCATAAACTTGCTTCTCATAACCCATGCATAAACAGTGAGATTGGTAGGGGAAAAAATTGAAGTTCACATTAAAAGCAAGTGCATGTGGTTTGGGGTGTCAAGATTCTGTTCTTATGTGATTTCCCGTTTCCCTCCTTGAGCAGCACCCCATGCATAAACTTGCTTCTCATACGTATGATTAATCTTAGTAATGCTTCATACGAATTCCATGATTAAATTGTTAGTCTCAGCCCTCAGAATCGCATAATGAAGTTGCAATAAAAAAGTTTCAGAGGGTTACATAAAAAGCACACAACCCTCTGGATGAGGTTGACCATAGTCCTCGAGAATTAAGCTACATGGGTGCTGGACTGCTGGTTGGTGGACCAACAGTAGGATACTAGCTACTCAATTTGCCATAGAGGGACTTTGTTGTAGGATATATAGGCAAAGACCAACCTTGAAAATTGACTCTGCCTGATCAACACATCCTTCTTGCTTATATATTAATCCAACAGGAGGTTCACTTAATTCCTAATGACTGAGAGCTTCAAAACAAGCTTGTGCAAAAGAAAAAAGAAAAAAAATAAACACAACATGGATGCATGATCTTAAGTTTGTGAAGTGGAGAGCAGAATTGCTGATACAAATATGGATGAGTTTCATTTATGAACTTGAATCGGCCCAACCCCCTTCCTCTGGATTAAGTTGGAAACTCAGAAAAAAGGGAGTTTATTATCTTGTTATGCGAATTAATTTACCTTGTTTTGGTGAATCTTCCCATCAAGCATCTATTCTGTCACACCACCTTTTTGAGTGACGTGCTTGGTAATAGCAAATACATGCCTTAAAAGGCAAGCAAATATATGTTACCACACCTTGTTTACCTGACATTGGACTAAGACTGAACTGGTCTTTTCTTGATGATGACAATAAGGATTTCTGTTACTGGTTACAATTTTGGGACAGCAAAATACATAAGAGACCACTGTTGATTAGTTGATAGTTTGTTATCATCTTTTACAATAATTGGTGAAAGAACGATCATCCTTCATGTATCATAAAGATCAGTACATTCTAAATGTGTTGTGCTTTTGACAGGGCAAATGACAATGATGGTTACTCCCAACTTTAACAAGGAACTGCACTACCTAAACAAGGAAGATCGATTTCTCCGCTGGCTTCTGGTGAAACATAGAAACACCAAAATCGGAGTGGAATTTATTAGTGAAGATGATGGAAAAAATGATTTTAGCAGGTTCATGAGGAGCGGCATTGAAGATATTGATGATGAAGAGGAGGATGATGACGATGACGATGATGAGGAATATAGAATGGAGGGAGATGAGACACAATAAGAGTAGTATGGCTAATGCATTACTTATTTTTTTGTCTGCCATGATCCTGTTGAACTTTTGAAAACCGATCATGAAGTGATAGAAATTTATTTTTGTTGCTTCGAATGCTGCTCTCCAAGCACTGCAGAGGCCCTAGGAGTATTCATTGAATATTAAGCTGCATGTGTAATATTTCTCTATCTTTGCATGATCAATGCAATGAATGTTAGTCATGCTTTTGACTTTATCATGGTCAGCTAGTTGCTTTACCGAATAATATGATGTTGCAGTTTGTGAATCAGGTTGCTTACATGGCTTTGCGTATTATAGATCCTTTATTTTCTGGTTCACTAACAATGTAGTACTTTCCTTCATCATTTGCATTTGGCTGTGTGACAAGATTAACATTGACGCCCATGGTGGTTTATCATGTTAGGGATGAGGGAATTGATGTTTACACAAGGAATGTGGCATGGTTCTGCTGTATATTCTCTATCAGCCAAACGATATAATGATCCTGAACAGAATTGGTGCTGCAGTATGGCCAAGAACTTTGTGTTGCTAATTACATTGTTTTAGGAAATTCAACCCCGGAAGCTAACTACACGTTCCAGATGTAGACATCATTAGTCTCCGAATCCTTTTATGAACTCCCAGGCGTGTTTTCAATCTAAATGCAATGCAATCACATTCTGACTTGCTACAGATCGTCTTGAACTTGCAAAACATCCACTATACAGTTTGATCATACCAAACGGTATATTTTCAGACCCCATTACGCCATTACGCTTTGTTTAGAAAAATAAAAGGAGTGCTTAGATTCAAATGACAAAAAGAATCGATTGTTTTCAATTGTGATACAGATTGATCACTTCATGCTCCTGAAAGGCAGTACAATTAGAACAAAGAACAAACAATTTTTTTCATAAGCAAAATAAAACAACAGGAAGCTGTTCCAAGCTGAATGGTACAATTGTACACTACATGGAAAGAATTTACTGATGGATTGCGCTGTTAATGATCATAAAGGAGATGTGATACCATTACGGATTCGACTTGACCTCCTAACTGGAGTTGTCACCACCTTCATTACCTCTTCTCCATCTCTGCCCTCCTGTTTTAAGAACACAATAGAACTGATAAGCAAGCATCCAAATACTAGACAAAAATCTTCTTAAATTACTTGGAAAGACAGAAATCATGGAAGCTGATATTTTACCTCTCTTATCAAGAACTTCTCCTGGACAGTAACTAGTCCATAAGAATGCGAGTCTGTCGCAGAGAACCCTGAAAGAGATTTTTGCTCCTGAGTAGGAGGAACAGACATCGCTTTCCTCCTAGGCTTCTTCTTCTCCTGTGTCTGCAAGAAATTGCTCTCTTCACTCTCTACTAGCCTGGGCTTCACACTGCAGCTTTTAACAGAGGTGCTCATTCGCCTATCTACCACGTATTCCCCAAGTAACTCCACTCTTGGTGCTTGACTTTGGTAGAGTTGTATCGACCCTTTTCCCTTGGAATGAACTGAAGATGCTGATGGATTGGCAATAGACTTCACCTCCTCGGCAGCCTTATGTTCGATGACATTCTCTTGAGTGGGAAGTGCTGAGCCATTATCCAAGACTCTCTCCTCTACAACAGTAGGCTCCACAGGCAGCTCTGTGACATGCGACATTTGCTTGGCACAAGGTTTTCTCCACCATCGGTGAAGGAATTTCAGGAACCTCGACAATGCTACTAACGAAAGTAGAGAAACCACCAAAGTGATTATCATAATGCCTTGGTCTGCAATCACCTCTACTTCGGGAACTCTTTCACTATCAGACGCTGTAATTGGATCACTGATCTCCATTGAATCAGACTCCTTCCCATACAAACTAAACCCTTCACCCCTAGCTTCGTCCACTTCATGTACCATTTCTTCGTTTTCGATTGCTTTGCTACTAACTTCCTCAGATGGAAGCTCATTCAGCTCTGATGATGTCACTTCCATGGCCTCAACTATCACTGGGTTTTCACCAATAATCAACTCAGCTTCATCACTTTTAGCATCAAACAGTTTCTCCACTTCACTGTCCATCATCTCTCCTTTTCCAATTTCTTCAATACTAACTTCCTCAGATGGAAGTTCATTCACCTCGGACGACATAACCACTTCGGCCTCATCCTTCACTGGGTCTTCACCAGAAACTGAATCATCTGATTTAACTTCAGTTCCAGACAAAATGAGCTTCTCAATACCGATATCTACTTTGCAAATTTCTGCCTTTTCTCTTCCAATCATCTCCATTTGGTCCAAAACTAACCCTGATTCCTTCACTACTCCAACAATCTCCCCATTTTCACCCCCCACATCAGCTTCCATAAAGTTCTCATCTTTTTCATCAAATTGATGCAAGAAAACACTACTCATTCTAAAACCATTAGGACCAACACCAATCACATGGTTCTGAATCTTTCCAAACCTTTCTTGAAGATCCCACAAGGGTTGCAAAGAAGCAGGCTTGGTAGGAGAGTTCATAGAAGATATGTATAAAGTAGAAGAAAACAGAACACCAAGAACAATTAAGAACTTTAATACCTTCTTCCACCATGAAGATCCCTCTTCCTCCTCCACCTCTTCATCCTCCTCATCGTCGTTGTTGCCGATCTCTTCTCCCTCTTCATCCTCATTCTGCGAAGGCTTCAACACCAATTCATCTGAAGTAGGACTAGTCTCATCTTCTTGATTGATGGGTCTTTCCTGAGACACAGAAGACGGAGAAGAAGAACTTAAGGACTTTTCTTCTTCAGTCACCTTCTCCTTAGTGATTCCACCTAACCCATCACCCCTTTTCCTCAATTCACTCTCCCTTCGATGGAGAATCTCAGCGCGCCTGTTCGGGTTGTATCTAAGGAACTTAGGCCTTGGGGAGAGGTAATTCCTCAATGGGTCATAAGAATTGGACCCCAAATCACCAAGATTGTGATCAGAATCAGAAATCTTCGAAGAAAATTTCGTAATTTGAGATGAACACCCACTGAAACCATTAGAACCCAAATCAAGAGAAGGGGAGAAATGATCAGTTTTGGGTGTTCTTGGAAGATGTTTATCGAAGGAATTTGATTCCAACTCCTCCAAGACTTTCTTTCTTGGAAAAGAAGCCTTGGAAGCTGCAGAAACCGTCGGCAACATGAAGTGCTTCTTCACCTCTGTTCTCTTCAAGTTCTGCGATTCGGAACCCAATTCGTTCTCATTTGATTCTCCCCAAGAATGGGTTCTCTGCATGAGATCTAAAAACATGTTGGAAACAAAACTGAGTTACAGAGTGGAAGAAAATAGAGGAAGAAGAAAATTGGGAGATTTTGATAGAGAAATCTTACCAGAACGAGTGGGAGAGGAGAGATTCTTTACAAAATCATCCATGGGGTCTTTGGTTTCGATTGTTTGGACGTTCTTGCGAGATGGGTTTCGGTCTTCTTCGCCGATTGTTGAGGCTTCTTGCATGAGAGAGCTTTTGTTGTTGTGTTTCTCTGTCTTGGGTTTCTGAAAGAAATGAGGAGGAGATGACCGTTGGGACTCTTTTATATGGAAAGTTTGAAATTTTAGTAGTACTTGGAGAGAGCGTTCAGATAGTTAAGTGAGTCCCAACGGAAAAATTTTGCAACGGTCGAAAAAGTTGTAGACCCAAATGATGGTTTATGAGCAAGAAGTCTACTTGAGGCTTTGCAATAGCTGCCACAACATTGTTTATGTGCACCCATAAATTTGCTCAACTTTTGAAAGTGATAAGCTAGTGAAACTTACACGGCTCACCAACTTGATCTTCCGCGGGAAGGGGGTAGGTAACTCTAAAGAAATTTATAGGTTCAGTCGTTACTAACCCTGATAGCTCGAGTATAGTTGTCCAAGTGACCTCAATGAAATTACCTCCTTAAACAACAGAAAGGATTACAGAAATACAAGATTTATATTTTGACAAGATGAAGATATTCTAACCAACTCATCATAGAAGAATTGGAAGAAAAGAAAAATACCTGAAACAAATAACAGAAAGGCATCCAACTAAATATTGTTAGCATCTCAAAAACTGTCGGACGGATAACCCAATACCACCACATAATGTTATTTAAACTCGAACATGCATTATGTTTCCTCTAGATGAAGTTTATAAATGGAAAAACAGACGGATATAGAAGACTACAATTACTCTGTATATACAAGAGTTGCCTCAAAAAGTTCTATCTCGTTTAAGTTCAGAAAAAGTTATAGGTCAGAAAGGTCACGCCCTTCGTCCATGATATCTCAAGTCGTTACCAGGTGAGGACCAGACCCTTTTAAGGGAAGGATGCATGAGTAGGTGACATACTTGACACTATCTATGAGCAGCACCACAAAAATCCTAGACATAGACTTCTGTGGAAAAACTCCATCACCTTCCCCATCACCATTTTCTCTTGGATCAACTAGCACAGAAACAATCATTGATGAAGTAGATTCATTAGCATGCAACTTTCCATCTTTCGAAGATCTACCAGCATGCTTGTTTGTACTATTGAATTTTGTGCTATTGAACTCTGACCCATTAAGGGTCATTGGCAGATGGCCAAGGATCCTTCTGTTTCTCTTGCTCAGGTGAGCAGAATCTCGAGGGTTCTTGGCAGAGTCACTGGCAGTTGATGTTGCAGGAATAATGGCACCTGGAGCGGGTGAAGTGTCGAATTGGAACACTTCAGTGCACATACCAGAACTAAATATGGGTCCTGCAGAAGGTAAAAAATAGGCAATTTAGGTAATTTGTATTGTAATAAAGAATATTGAACTAAACAAGTATGTCAAACTGAAAAGGCCAGTATATGGTCTCCGAATTAGCTGTATACTGGTGCAAAAAATAGAAACGAAGTAACTTATGTAGAAAACAGTCACGCAAGACATGGACCGCCAATACACAATGGATTTACCCTAGAGAATACAAAAAAAAGGACTTGCAATAGATGAAAACCAAATTATCACATTGCTGGTGTCCTGGAGGTTTTGCACAAGAAACTGCAGCTCGAATAGTAATCCAGAAGAAGGCTTCCAGGAACTACTTATTATCTCTATTTATTTATAGATTTATTATTTCTGCCATTAGCTGTTGTTTCTTATTTGCTGCTTATTTCAGCATATTGATCTATACCTATTCCTTAACAGACAAGATGAAATAAAAAATCTTTTTCACTAAAATACCACAGGACTACTTGTAGAAAGATGATTTCTCAAAATGTCCTCTAAAAACCCTGTAGAAAGGTCAGGCGTGACAAACGATAACTGATAATCTCTCTCTGTAGTACATGTCAAGTTTAGCTATCTTAATTTGGGAACTGAAGACCCAATCCTAATGAGATAGATTTGGCTTAATTTCATACATGATTGATTTATACGCCGGATGAAACACAAAGGTAAAAATCTACTGAAAATGAGCATCAAAAGCACGTAGACATAGGCTTGATATGCATTGAAAAATTAATCAGGAGGCCAAGGAACATATTTTGATAGACGAACTTGAGAAGAAATTATGACATAAGATGAATTCTAGACATACTAATACAAACAAATGTGAAGATTAAAAAAAATTGGGAAATCACTCTAACATGGCAATGCATAAGAGTTGCATAAACTAGCTCCTTAATGTCTCTTCAATGATTGTAGTTATCCTCCCATTAAGTTTTCAATTATAGCAAAATTGATGGACCAAGGAAGGATTAGAGCTAGGTATAGAGTGAGATATTGGTGGTGGGGCTTAGGTTCTAAACACAAAAGTTATAAGTCATGTATATGGTAGAATAGCTAAGGTAGATCAGTTTAAGGTTTATTAAAAATGTGTGGGACAATTACAATATTTAATCAAAGGGGCTTTGATAGATGGATTTTGTATGCCGCATGGCACCACCAATACCAAAATCAACCTCTGTAGTGTTCAAATACAATCAGTTGAGCCAAAAAGCCATGCAAGTATCCCATGTGCTACATTAGATGACCATCTTTTTAAGATTCTATATTCTTGTCAGGTTTTCAAACATTCAATCAAAAAATATATGATTTAATGTCCCCGAACAAGGTTAAACTATATATCGATTTCGATATACTCGACGAGATCTACAAGTTTGATCAAATTGCTAAAATCATAACTCAATCTCACAACTCTAAGATATATGTTATGTTGCTAATACTTAACCTCTAAGTACTCAAATTTGGATAGGGATGAAACTATTCGAAAAATTGGCATATATTTTCACCAAGCACTTCTCAAACTTGAGTATTTAGAATGCATTATTAGCTTATTTTGATAACTGGAGAAAAGTGTTCATCATGAGATTCATATAAAATTTCTTTGATCTACATGGGATATCACGTTATAACCTTTTTAAAACCATCTTAAAGATCTTGTCGAGCAGATCAAAATCGATATATAATTTACACAAAGCCTATACCAATTGACCCTCTTAATGAGGAGGTATTGAATTATCCACCGTTAGATCAAATCATAATTCCTTTGACCTTACTAGAATCCTATGGCACACCACAGCATATCTCAGATTTAGACATTATCGCTCAAAACAACCACAGCCATAAACCACATTGTCCTAAAGCCAAAATCAATCTCTTAAACGCCATCTGTCACATTACGTGACACATGTTGTAGTTGCATGGATTTTATGACTCGACCAATGGTATTTCAACACTACAAAAAGTTGGACCTTTGGTTACCATGCGGTATACAAAATTAATTTCATCATTGTTGCCCTATTTAAATATTGTAATGTACAAACAACCCTTCAAGAAATTTTAAATTGATTTTATCCATATCATGAACTCAAACTTCTTTTGTATTTATAAACTAAACTCTACCACCAATCGGTCTACACTGATTAGAGATATTATGATATCTAGAATTCCATTTGATTGAGTGAATAACTCATAATTTCATCACAAGTTTGTGTCCAAGTGCTCACCATTTATTTCTCAATGCAAATCTCCAACCTTTTGTAATGTAATCATTTGCTCCATAGGTCCTACCATAGACTTGATTTACCATGCAGAATCTTATGGGTCAACTTGGTTATTCAATCCTTATTTTCTCTCAGACACCTTGTACAAAAATTATGGAAGGTTGGTTTAAGTAGACCAAGGCCACTAAGCCTTGGATTAATGAGACAAATATGATTTTAAAAATGACAAGCAACTCTGGAGTCTGAACTAGGTATCAGAAAAGGACTACTTTATAATATAGTTTTCTACAAATTTATTATAGAAAGTAAGTGAACAGATAATATTCACTACTAAACAACAAGTAACTAAGGCACACATCGTGGTCATGAAATGTATAGAAAGTGCAAAGAAGCAAGCTTTTAATCTTGAGGCACAAGCCTGTAATCGTCATGTACAAATCTTTAGCTTTTTAGGCGTTACAAGTAAACCTCGCCTTGAGACAAGTCTTCAGGTGTAAGCCTCCGACACTTTTGAAAATATTGCAATCAACCAAAAAAACTTCTAAAAGATACATCTTTTTAAGTTTCAGACTCGTAGATGCCCAATGCCAAACCATAGAGTAAGTTTCCGGCACACCTCTGAAAACTGAAAGGCCTTTCCAAACATTAATAACGACACTTAAATTTTAGAAAAACCATTGACACCTAGAGACGACGAAGACAGTTGTTTCACACCAGCAAAGCAAAGGTAACACTGTACCAATAGGTGAGATAGAGTCTAGTGTTCATTATGGAATCCCTAATAAGCGTCTTCATCCATTCCCCTTCTTTTCTCTTCAACACAACCTACTAGGAGATTTATCCTCAAGCTCCTAACCCAATAAGCTTCGCTGGAATACATACCTCATCACTAAGACATAGGCTGTGTATCTATGTTTACTATTCAATTTGGTTTTAGTACACGATCATAATGCGAACATCAATTCTTTCCAAGCTAGTAACATAGCTAATAAAGATAATTATGGTATCTACTGACTTTAAGAATAAATAATTACAGATTCTATGTCATTTCAATCTGACCGATAACTCCAATTAATGCCCAACCAACTAGGCCTAGCTGTTAGTCACTCCTGGATCGATGGGGAGAATCCAAGTTATTTCAATCTGACCGATAAACTCAAGTAATCCCTGACCAACTAGGCCTAGTCATTAGTCGCTCGTTGACCGCCTGGCACCTAGCAACTAACTGGCATCTTAAATGCCCAAACCTCAAGTGTACAACTTTTTCCACCGCCAAAAAGGTTCATAAGCTAAAGCTATAAAAGGCTCTTTGAGTTGAAATTTGATTTCCATGCATAATTAGATGATTAAGCTATTGCATGGTAAGACATGAAGCATACAGTGCAAAAGCAAATACGGAAGGTAGACACAGATGATGAAACTGGCATAAAGACAATGAAAATGTATAAGAATTACCAGTAAGACCTTCATGAAACCACTTCTGCAGTGATCCATCAGCTGACTTCAGATTTTCTTTGTAACCATCTCTGGAACCACGATTAAGTGTTTTCTGCCGCTCACTTGAGATTCTATACATGTGAGGATGTCTCACTGTGCTCCTTCCATTATTAGAAACAGCATAAGGTGGAGCATAGTTTCTAGCGATTGCCAAACTAGTCTGGTGGCTTTTGCTAGCTGATGACTCACCATCCTCGCTACTCTTCACACTGGAAGCTTCACGGGAAGAAACTTTAGCCTTCTCACTTGCCAGAACAGAGTTAATTATCAAGTTCCCATCAATCTTGACAAGCTTGTCATTTCTAGGCACATAAAGTGAGGCAACAAGAGGTTCACTAGAATTTCTCATTTGCCCAAACCCATCTGACCCAGGGGAAGCCTCCGATCCTCTCTTATCTTTCGAGTTCATCCCTTCACTTGAACCTCTCTTGCAATGCATACCATTAGAACCACATTGCCTAATACCGGATTTCCCACCATGTAATCCTAACCTCACATGTTTATGCGACCCATTAACGGTTAAAACTCTATCACGGGCAGGATCATCTAATCCATCCTTGCCAAAACCAAAACCATTACGGTCCACCATCTCTGTCCTTCCCCCATATCTAACATCGACAAAAGGAACCAAACCACCAAAAAGCAGTATGAAAAACAACAACCCAAGAAAACTAACACTAGCCGCCTTCTTAACTTTACTCTCCTTCTTCTTACTCTCAGATTTCTTAACCTTGGGCGGCGACACAGATTGTTGCGGTCTCAACCTAGGAATGGGAACTAAAGGCACAGACCCTTGAGGTTTCATCGGATAAGGCATCCAAGGGTAAGGCATATGAGCCATTGGAGCCGGGTACATCCCCGGAGGCGGTGGAGCACAAACAGCTCCACCAGTCAATTGTTGTCTTAAAGTCACATTCTCAGCCATAAAATAAGAAATCTTATTATTCAAATCAGTAATCATAGAATGCATAGATTTTACCTTATCTTCCAACTCCTCCACATAATGCTTCTTCCTCTGCCTTGAAAGCTGCGCACTTTCTCTGTTCCTCATCAACCTCGCCTTCCTCTTGTCCTCATCATCTTGCCCCGAACTTGGACTGCTCACACCCACCGATTTCCTCAACTTACTCTCCCTATTCAAAATGGAGATTTCTTCTTGTTCTTTCCCCATTTTCCTCTTCAAGACTCCACCGTTTCCCTCCTCCAACTTCACCTTCTTATTATTAACCTCCCCCACCATCACCACCTCCTCCTCTGACCTCTCATTGCTCGAATTCTTCGACGAATCAACCCCAGACTCAGGCGAAGGAGAATTCAAAAACCCATTAATCCCCGACCTACACCCACCAGAATCCTGCGAAGAAGAAGAAGACCCTCCTCCTCCTGCATCGTCCGTACAATTCAAACCCCTATCGTCTTCGCTTCGATCGCCAGACCCCTGGCTTTCAACTAGAGTTTTGGACGATAGAGCATCCGATCCATCTCCGTTGAAATTCTCGTTGTCGTCGAGGAAGGAGAAATCGAAGTCGTCACCGAGATCGAATCCACCTTCGGGGAAGGTGAGATCGCTGGAGAGGAAATCGATGTCGATAGGAGGGAATTGGAGAGGGTCAAATTCGTCTGTTGGGTTATTAGGGTTTGTGATCGACTCCAAATTCGCCATGTTTGGTTTCTAGGGTTTCGTTATGGTTGATTTGAAGAAGAAATGAGAGAGCGAGAAACGAAAGAGGAAATAAAGCTTTTGTTTCTCCTTCTTCACACAACCAGTGTGTCGAGAAACTTCTCGGAAAATTCTAACTGTCGAGGGAATGGGCGAGGAAACCAGCGAGGGAGGGAGGGAGAACCCTCCATCCTCCTCGCGGTGTTTGGAAATATTGCGGAAGACAAGTGTTAGTGTTGGTGCCGTTGGACGGCTATAGAGTGGGAAGTGTGCGGATCTCTAGGTTGGGCTGGAGTTGAGATTTAGGCGAGGGCAGCCAGATGGGAGAGAAGGTGGAAGCAGCAAAGTGGATACCGATGAGTGGGATTTGGTTTTGCTTTTGCGTTACAACAAGGGGCGAAAAAAAAGAAGGTCAACGGGAGTTCATGTGGGTGTGGCGGGAGAGAGAGGTTGAAGACTTGACGCGTGGAGAAGAGAAAACACTAGACTGGAGCAATTGAGGACACAGAGAAATTAATTCCCGCGTGTTTATGCGCAACTGTGGATATACTTGTTCCACCGAATCTGTGACTAAGATCCATGGTTTTTTATTTATTATTCTTTTCTTGTTTTTTTGTCTCACAAGTTTTGTTTGGTTAAAGGAACCACATGAGCCAGTTCCACCACATTGTGCACAGGGGCGGACCCAGGATTTTAGTCGAGGGGGGGCAAAATGGAAAATACTTATTAGTTGATAATAGTAGTTATCAATGGTAAAGCCAATTTTTTTTTTACCGAAGCTAGTAACTAATAAAAAAAAATTCAACTATAAAAAATACAATTTTAAGCCAAAATAAGGTCACTATTGATAATCTTAGCAAAGAGCAAACAAGCATAATAACTAGAATATATAACTAATTAATATCACAAAAAAGTTTGTCTAGGCAGCCAGACTTTAAAGCCATTTTTTGGCCAGGCTAGAGCATTTTTACACCTTTACCCATTCTCTTTAAAATACAATCACAAACGTTATCTATAAAAGGGATAGAAATGTAAAAAACTTAAAACCTGACCAAAAAGTGGCTATAAAGCCTGGTTGTCTAGAATTGAGAATCACAAAATAATTAGGATAAGTTCTAGGTGAAGCTAAAAAAAATTTGAAATTTGCGAATCTAATATGATCATAATACAATTTCAAAGAAAAAATAGTTTATATGAGGTTCAAATTTTATACGAGTTGGCTAATGGTATATATTTTCATTGAATTCTATCGTTATTATTTTAGATATTAATTTTAAATATTTTTTTGTTAGGGGTTTAATATTACTTGTGAAAAAAAATTCATTTATTTTATATTAATAAATTTTTATTAAACTAAACATTTTTTAATGTTTGCAATTACTAATAAAATTGCTAGGGGTGGGCAATGTCGGTTCGGTTCGGTTTTGAGCCCCAAACCGATTTCATTCAGTTTGCCCAAAACCCAAACCGAAACCGAATTTTGTATTTGTAAATCGATGAATTCGGTTGAACCGAATTTTGGGCTCAAGCACTTGAAAGACTTTCATTAAAACATGCCCAATTTTTTTACAGGCCTAATTTTTTACAGACCCAATTTTTAGCCCAAAATTGAAAACTTTGATAAAAGGAGGGCGATTCAGTGCAACAAGGTGTATTGCAGTGCATTTGTTGCACTAATCAGGTATTGACACACACCTATTATTTAGTTATTTATATATATATCTAATTAATCGGTCGGTTCGGTTATAAATCGGTTGGTTCAAAACCGTAAATCGATTTCGAACCGTTTATAATCGGTTCGGTTCGGTTTAAATTATTTTCTTTCTACTCATATTTCGATTCGGTAATATTTGAAAATCGGTTCGGTCGGTTAACTAAATTTAAATCGGTTTTTGCCCACCCCTAAAAATTGCATTGAAAATAAAATAAAAAATGCACTCGAAGAGTATCGAACTCAGGTCTTTTACTAAAAATGATAAACCTCAAACCACTACACCAACAAAGACATGTTTGAATATTTTCATAAACAATTAACATATTGTATTCTACATTATATAATCGATTTTTTAAGACTAAAATATATATACTAAAAATATTTTAAAAATTGAGGGGGGGCAGCTGCCCCCCCTCGCCCCTTAGTAGGTCCGCCCATGATTGTGCACGTATATATAGGCTCGGACTTGGAGCATTCACAGTCGTTGTTTTTTAAGAATAAAAAACAAGAGTTTTTTTTTTATTTGTTTATATATAATTTGTTGAATGAAATATTTTGGGATTTAGAAATTTAGTTACTCAAGGTCTAACCCTTGTCCATTTCAAGGTAAAGGAATCGCATCAATGTTAATTACACAACAGAAATTCTAAATGTCGAGGAAATGAGCGAGGAAACCAGCGAGGGAAATGAAGTGGCAGGGTGAAAGCCGTTCATTTCACTCGAGATGCGTGCGTTGACTTTTCGCGCGCGCATCTCGAGCGGAATGAACGGCTTCTACCTCGCCACCTCATTTCCCTCGCTCATTTCCTCGCCCACTTTCTCGACATTTAGAAGCGCTCATTACACAAAGCTACCCACATCATATAGTTTTACAAGCTGTGGTTGTTTGGTGCTGTCAATTTCCTCCTCTTTGAGACCACACCCTCCACTTTTTTTTAACCTACTAAGGGACACCATCAATAAAAAAAAAATTTCCTATCTTATCTCCTTCTCCCTCAGCGATCACTTCCCAACAGCAGTGTCACTGGCCATGTCACTGCTACCTCGAGACGAATCGCCCCTACCTCACCTGCTCCCCCTCCCTTCTTCTTTTTTCTTTTCCCTATTTCTTTTCTTCTCAACAACATACTGTAGCAGCCTTCTCTTTTTCTTCTCAACAACAACAGACAAAAATAGCAGCAGCGACATCGCTGCCACTGACCGCTCTGCCATGTCATTGTCAGTCTTGCAGAAGTTGGAGCGAGATCAAAGTACAAAAGAGGGAAAAAAAAATGATGCGATGGTGAGGAGGTTGATAGCAATCACTGCTCCTGTTGCTATTGCATCCTGTTGTTGATGAGAAGAAAATAGAGGGAAGAAATGAAGAGAAAAAGAACAAAAAAAATGGCACGCAAACAATAATGATAGTGTGGCGGGGCGGGAAAGAAGCGACAACGATGGAGCGATAGTGGCACCGACGTTGTTGTTGTTGTTCTGTGGAGAAGAAAACATAAGGGGAAAAGGTGGTGTTGTCAAAAGCATGTGGTTGTGTGGGACAAAAGGATGGGGATAGGGTGTCATAGAGTCATTGAAAATTTTATAATAGAAAAGGGAAAAGGAAGGGGGAGATCAATCAAATATGGTGACAATGGGCAAAGAAGAAGATGAAGATCAAGAGGGTGCTCTTCGAAAATGTAAGGGGAGAATACATAGTGGTTGCAGGGTGTGTTTGGTTGTATAGAATCTTATACCATTAGAATCCATGAGGGAGACCACCTAAATCTAAGCTAATTTAAAGTTCACTCACCAATCCACTATTGATTAATGTTGGAAATGGAAGTCATACGAGTATGGGAATCACATGCTTTGGGAACTAAGGAGTGTGATTTTCCTGTTAATGAGACTTGTATTCTCACCATTAATCACAAAATAAAATAGTCAATTGCTGAGTGAACTTCAAATTAGCTTACATTTAGATGACCCCCTCATTGATTCTCATGGCAAAGGATTCCATGCAACCAAACACACCCTCAGTCTCAGGGCGTTGTTAACAACCGCCAAGGTAAAAGATGACGACCCTCTAATTACACTACAAAAAAAAACCAAAATTAGCTACGGAAATTAGCGACGGTTTAAAACCGTCGCTATGGTTTCTGCCACGGTTTCGATACATAAATTAAAATAACCGTCGCTAATACGAGGATTAGCGACGGCATTCGGACCGTAGCTAATGTTTAGAAATTTTTTTGTTAGCTACGGTCAAAATACTGTAGCTAATGTGATTTTTTTTTTTTTTTAAATATAACAAAACAACTTAGTGACGGCACTTTGGCCGTAGCTAAGGTTTAAAAAAAAAAATTTGTTAGCTACGGTCCACATACCGTCGCTAATGTGATTTTTTTTTTTTTAAAATATAACAAAACAACTTAGCGACGGCAATACAGCCGTAGCTAATGTTTAGAAATGTTTTTGTGATTTTTAAAATAAAAAATTATAGGAAAACACCTTAGCGACGGCAGGAGGGCCGTAGCTAATGTGATTTTTATTTTAAAAAAATATAACAAAACAACTTAGCGACGGCAATACAGCCGTAGCTAATGTTTAGAAATGTTTTTGTGATTTTTAAAAAAAAAATTATAGGAAAACACCTTAGCGACGGCACGCGGGCCGTAGCTAATGTGATTTTTTTAAAAAAAATATAACAAAACAACTTAGCGACGGCACTGGGGCCGTAGCTAAGGTTTAGAAAAAAAATTTGTTAGCTACGGTCCACATACCGTCGCTAATGTGATTTTTTTTTTTTAAATATAACAAAACAACTTAGCGACGGCAATACAGCCGTAGCTAATGTTTAGAAATGTTTTTGTGATTTTTAAAAAAAAACTTTTATAAGAAAATAATATAGCGACGGCACTAGGGCCGAAGCTAATGTTTACAAATTTTTGTTAGCCACGGTCCAAATACCGTAGCTAATGTCATTTAAAAAAAAAAAAAAAAAATTTAAGAAAACAATATAGCGACGGCACTAGGGCCGTAGCTAATGTTTACAAAAAAAAAATTTGTTAGCTACGGTCAAAATACCGTAGCTAAATGTGAATTTTTTTTTTTTAATTATATAAAGCAAAATTGTTATATATTTAGAAACTGGATAAAATCAACAATAACACATTTCTGTCCAGCCCGGTAGGAGACCTAGTTTTCACCTAGGCGACCTGGGTTTGAATCCTGCTAATGAAACTTATTTTTTATATTAAAAATTTTATATTAGCGACGGCACTAGGGCCGTAGCTAATGTTTACAAATTTTTTTTTTTTTAGCTACGGTCAAAATACCGTAGCTAAATGTGAATTTTTGTTTTTAAATTATATAAAGCAAATTCGCGATATATTTATAAACTGGATAAAATCACCTATAACACATTTCCGTCCAGCGCGGTTAGAAGACTTAGTTTTCACCTAGGCACCCGGGTTCGAATCCCGCCAATGAAACTTTTTTTTTATATTAAAATTTTTATATTAGCGACGACACTAAGGCCGTAGCTAATGTTTACAAATTTTTTTTTTTGTTAGCCACGGTCCAAATACCGTAGCTAATGTCATTTTTTTAAAAAAAAAAATTTAAGAAAACAATATAGCGACGGCACTAGGGCCGTAGCTAATGTTTACAAATTATTTTTTTGTTAGCTACGGTAAAAATACTGTAGCTAAATGTGATTTTTTTTTTTAAAATTATATAAAGCAAAATGGCTATATATTTATAAACTGGATAAAATCTCCAATAACACATTTTCGAATAAAAAGAAGATAAAAGATGATCAGATAAAAAAAATCAGATCATATCAAAAAAGATAAAAGAAGATCAGATAAAAAAAAAATCAGATCAGATCAAAGAAGATGAGATCAAAGAAGATAAGATCAGATCAAATAAATTCAAAGAAGATCAGAGAATATCAAATAAGATCAGATCAGATCAAATAAGATCAGATAAAAGAATATCAAAGAAGATAAAAGAATATCAGATCAAAGAAGATCAGATCAAAGAAATTCAAAGAAGATCAGAAAAGATCAGAGAAGATCAAAGAAGATTATATCAAAGAAGATCAGATCAAAAAAGATCTAAGAAGATCAAAGAAGATCAGATCAGATCAAACAACATCATAAAAAATCAAAGAAGATCAGATCAAATAAGTTAAAAGAATATCAAAGAAGATTAGAGAAAGAAGATCAGATTAGATCAAAGAAAATCAAATCAAAGAAGATTAGATCAAAGAAGATTAGATCAAAGAAGATCAAATCAAAGAAGATTAGATCAAAGAAGATCAAAGAAGACCAAAAAATATCAGATAAAAAAAGATCAAAGAAGATCAGATCAAAGAATATCAAATAAGATCAAATAAAATCAAAGAAGATCAAAGAAGTTTAAAGAAGATCAAAGAAGATCAGATCAAATAATATCAAAGAAGATCACAGAATATCAAATAAAATCAGATCAGATCAAAGAGGTTAGCGACGGCCTACTTGCGGTCGCTAATTGGTTTTAAAAAAAAAAAACACTAAAGAGGTTAGCGACGGCTAGTTTGCCGTCGCTAATTGGTTTAAAAAAACACTAACGAGGTTAGCGACGGCAAGTAGGCCGTCGCTAATTGGTTTTTAAAAAAAAAAAAAAAACAGTAAAGAGGTTAGCGACGGCAATTAATTGGTTTAAAAAAAAAAAAAAACACTAAAGAGGTTAGCGACGGCATAATTGCCGTCGCTAATTGGTTTAAAAAAAAAAAAAACACTGAAAAGGTTAGCGATGGCCTAATTGCCGTCGCTAATTGGTTTAAAAAAACATTAAAGAGGTTAGCGACGGCAAGTAGGCCGTCGCTAATTGGTTTTTAAAAAAAAAAACAGTAAAGAGGTTAGCGAAGGCATACGTGCCGTCGCTAATTGGTTTTTAAAAAAAATATCACCGATCCGCGTGAAATCTCATCTCAACCGTTAATAACACAAAAAAATTTAGCTCAATCCAACGCACTAAACCAAACCATGTCATCGATCCGCGTGAAACTAACACAACCAATCCCCTTCAATTACCTTTCTCTATATAAATTTCAATTTTTTCTACAAACCAACTTAAACAAAAATTTTCTTTTCTCTCATCTTCCAGAGAAGAAACCCACTGAGGAGAAGTCCGCCGCTTCCTCGACACCGATCCCGGCCGCCTCTCTCTCCCCTCCCTTCATCCGCCGCCTCTCTCTCGGAGATCTGAGACCTGAGATCTCTGATATCTCGGATCTCGAAGATCTGAGACCTGAGATCTCGGAGAATCTCAAAGATCTGAGTTCTCGAGATCTCCGATATTTTTTTAAAAAATATATATATATATATATATATTTTTTAAATCTCAGATCTCGAAGAAATCTGATCTTTTAAAAAATATATATATTTTTTAAAGATCTCAGAGAAATCTCAGATCTCGGAGAGATCGAAAAAAAAAAAAAAATATATATATATATATATATATATTTTTTTTTTTTTTTAAAACCATTTAGCGACGGCAAAATTGCCGTCGCTAATATAAAAATAATGTAAATTTTTAAAAAAAAAACCATTTAGCCACGGCAAAATGCCCGTCGCTAAAATAAAAAATAATGTTAAATTAAAAAAAAAATCAATTAGCCACGGCTAAAACGCCGTCGCTAATATAAAAATAATATTAATTTTTTTTAAAAAAAAATCAGTTAGCTACGGCTAAAATGCCGTCGCTAATATAAAAATAATGTTAAATTTTTTTTTAAAAAATCTGTTAGCCACGGCCAAAATCCCGTCGCTAATATAAAAATAATGTTAAATTTTTTTTAAAAAATTTGTTAGCCACGGCCAAATTGCCGTGGCTAATATAAAAAAATATTAAATTAAAAAAAAAAAAAATCAGTTAGCCACAGATGTTTTACACTTTAGCGACGGTTTTATCCCGTGGCTAATTAGCCACAGCTATTTTGCTATCGCTGAATCAAATAGCGACGATAAATTTGGCTACGGGATAGCGACGGTTGTTGTGCCGTCGCTGATGCCTTTTAGCTACGGTTTTAGCTCAATCAGCGACGGTTTTTAGCCGTTGCTGATTTCAATTTTTTTTGTAGTGTTAGTTATCAAGGGGCACAAAACTCCATTACTAGTTGTACAATTTCCCTTATGAACATCTACAAGTATCAAAAAATGTGGATCAATGATACTGCATTGGGATCTTGTGAACATTTTATGTCGTTTCAGCATGAAACTCAGCAGATCAGAGATCCAAGCAAACCCATCAGAACTTCGGACACAAAAAGGGGATATGGATGAAAACATTCTTATTTCAGGAAAGAATCTATGTCGCAAACATATGAGAGAATTCTGTCGAAAGGTGTCATGTTTTAACTGCAATAAAAATTGCAAGCCTTGGAAGGATCGCTTTTCAAGCGTCTTTCTCAGTGTTCATCCATTATCAGTCTATATGTAAACAGAAAGCTGAAGCTAGACATTGAAGAATATGATGAACCATGCATATATAAGATAAAAACTGAAAACCTGAACAAACAATATTGCTCTAAAGTAACTCTGTTTATTTCTTTTCGTCAAATAAAAAAGAAAAACTAGAATAACACTACACTGAATACAATTTTAGAGGTTATATCAAAACTTTAACATATGTACAAAATCCAGAACAAAGTAATGCAATTGAAACAGCATGTCAGCAACTAGTACATGCTCATTCATACTAGTGTCGAGTTGGGGATGGTTTAGAAGAACCCAAGAGATTAGGCTTCCTCAACCAGTATTGCTGCAATCTCTGCTTTGCATACTGCATGTAATCAAAGTCAATTTCATTCACAAGTTCCTGGATGTATGAACAAAAACAAACATACATTACAAACTTAGAACTGAAAAATAGAGGCATGAATAACAAATTGCGTGCCTGCTTTGTCCCCAACATTCATAAAACACATCCAACATAGAAAAGAGATGGCACTAAAAGAATTATTTGAGTGCAACAACAAAAAATGAAAAAAATAAATGACATAATACAAGAAATACTCCCAGTCTCGAACCCCAATACAGAAAGCACAGGAAACTCTTGCCAAATCCTTCCCTCCCCTGGGAACATTAAACATATTGACCCTCCCCTCCCAATCCATTTCTACAACATCATTGAGCTACCTATGTAATCTGTCTCCAGGATTTTTCAAGGAAATTAATGCACAACCTGTCCTTGTCCCTCGTGATACGATTTTTTGCTTCCAAACACCCTTTTGCAGCTTACATCCATATCTGCAACTGATTTCTCCATCCCTTCATTGAATTGATGCCCCAATTTTTCAACAAACCCGACCACCCTAAACTGCTTCCCACAGCCCTTCTCTTCCTCATTTTTCAATCCACATTTGAACTGTTTCCCCCTCTCCTCTTCATATTCGTCTACAGCAGGTGTATCATCCTTTTTCGTTTTATTTATCTTCATTTTTTTGTTTTTTCCCTATCCCTCCGGTCTCTTCTTCCTAGGCAGCTAATCTCTTTGTTTCTCTCTTCGAGTTTCTCCCTTCTCTTTTCCTTAGCTAAAGGACCAACAACAACCTGCTCGCACCACAGGAGACCCCATGATAGATTACCATCACAAGTAGGAAAAAAAAAACATGTCATAAAGCTGAAACTAAATAACCCCGAGAGATGACCCCCCAAAACAGCCAGCTAAAGACCCCCCATCGCCCCAGCATGAGCAATGGTACTGCAGCTGGGATTAATAGCACGACCACAGCTCAGTCGGCCAAAGTGCATCTTATGGAACTCCTCCGCCTCATCTGATGGGGTTCAAAGGATTGGGTGTGGACTCCAAGCTATGTTGTCAGGGGTGCAAAGCAGCAAGGCGCTAAGGGGGTCTCCTAGCGCCTCGGGCTTCTTGGAAAACAAAAATCATGCTAAAGAAAAAATCACATTTTTTCATATTCGCAGTGGCTTTTACATTTTCTTATAGGCTTTTTAAGTTCTTATTTCATTCTTATGCCTCCTTCAATATAAACATCAACAAGAGATCTTAAACAAGTCACCAAACATATGAGTATAATAAATAACGCACACCATAACCCCTAAGTAAGTAGATAATTGATTAAATCTCAAACCCAACATATCCAAAAAAAATTATTCTATTTGTAAGGCTTAAATCATATAACTTAACATAAACCAAATTATAATCATAAGAAGAAGAAGAAGAAGTCAAATAACTAAAACTTAAGAAATTCATAGGCCATAACTCCATCCCCCATGAAAGTAAAATATCCTTAATATTCCACGAATTAATTTCATTATTCATCATTTTCGTCTCCACCATCCCCCAATTGGCTAAATCTCATTTGATTGGTGACTTAGTTTATTAAATAGACAAATAAACATTTTAAGCCAACTTAAATTTTTTTATTTTTAAATTTTTAAGTGATATTGGCGCCTCGGCGGCGCCCCTGATAACATAGACTCCAAGTCCAAGGACCCTAAGTCTCAAAGCCTTAACAAACTACAGAGATGGGCTTCACCCCAGTGAGGGTCCGGATCCAATGTTGGAAGTGGATTCTCATCTCCATCAGGTGATCCATCTCTAATATTCTCTAGTACACATAAAATCCTCTATAGATCCATCAAATTCACTGATACCTTCAACTCCAAGTATCTCACCTGAACTCAAAAGATTTATGTTGACCTTGCTGATCTTTTCGGGGAAGTTCTGACCAGCTCATCAGACCCATGGTGGCTCACTGAGATACCACCTACACCATCCATCTTTCTCGAGATGCTAGAATCCGGAGCAATTAAATGATTCCCCTTGTCATCCTCATTCAACTTGCTGAATTGGAAAACTTTTTCACTACTTACCCACCCACCGCCTTAATGTGCACCTGCTCCATCATTCAATGACTGAAAATTATCTTCATATGAGCTTGATATGACTATTTAAAGCAATAATCGGTGACAATTATTCATACCATCACTGTTTTTGTGTGCCTCACTTTACTCAGGCATGTGCCCTGACTTTTATTTGGCACCTCAGGCACCAGAAAGGTGATGCACCTTAGTTCTTTGACTACCTTGATCTTCATGGTGAAATAGTTGGATGTTTCCAAACCAAACAATTCAGAAAGACCTTGAGATTGATTTGCTTGCTTTGACCTACATAGTTTTTTGGGACAAAACATTCAATGGTACATGTGGGACATGCTTGCTCCTGTGGTCGCTGACTAACCAAGGTAGTATCCTTCTTACACATGTGAATCACATGAAATAGTAGTATTTCTAAATTCTAAGAACTCCACCAGACATTTCTATTGAGAATATACATATGTGCATGATTATGCAATGTGCCATTTGTAAATCCGCATGCAAAATGCACAATATTGATAGTGTTGGACTTAGAAATTAAATGCACAAGCTCGCATAGCCTATGAGGAAGTAGCATTATTATCTAAGGAATGGTGGAAACTTGCCAAAGTTTAACAGCTAGAAATTATTAATCAGACTTTGTATGTGTGTTACTTCAGCAAAGACAGGCCAATGATGGGGTCAGGGAACCCAATTCAGGTATATGGAGGCAAAAACTATGAGCACTTGGAACATGTTACTTTATCACATGTATGCTCATGCAAATATTCCTGGAATTGGAAAAATAAACATAAAATGAGTTAATAGAGCAAGAGTGGGAGTACCGAGATTATTCCCCATAAGCCCCAAGATAGATGGCTTGCAAGAGTGAACTTCTCAACATCCGCTGCTCCACTTCCTGTTCACTGGGTTGGCTACCTGCATAAGACCTATTCTTGTCAAAATGAAAGCTTTTAAGACCAAATTATCATGCAATCTTCTGAAAAAATCCACCTATATCAACCATCAGGTTTGATCAGATTTTCGGAGACAAAAGGTAGGAGTAACGAGACTGAAGCCTTCACCTCACAGATACAGAATATAGTAGAACTCGTATCCTCATCTCTGGAAGTAAATACCACAAGCTTTAATCACTGACTCGTACTTCTTTTAAAATTATATACAATACATACAAGGCCAACACTCCGCGGGGGAGAGTTCCATGCCAAGTGGAAATAGATCGATGAAAAATGAAGATTGTATCCACAATCCATCATACGAAACCATGAATAGTAAATTGATGACTTACCTGAAGAACTCAGATATATGCGAACAAATCTCCGGCGTTCCTCCAGACCTGTTTCCACAGCAACCAGGCCAAGCAAAGCCTTATTAGATAAATCATCGGTGAAAAGCACATACAAAGAGACCTAAGATTAACACTTACATATTATAATAATAACCGAATTTTTATAGCAATCTAATGGAAACACATCAAATGATAAAAAAGAATGTGGACCGATTAGCATGTCCAGCTCATGTGCAACAATAACAAAAAACAGAGGAAATGGGAACTCAAAAAAAATCAATCAATCCCAATAAACACCGACCTGGGTATTTGCTGTAGTCCATAAGATGAGGTGTTTCACTGTAATAGTCAGCAGCCATCTCACAAAAGTGATTCGCAATATCTCAAAGGCTACAGGATTGTAACCTGCATACTGATAATCTTGGAGAAAGGTAAGGATTCACAGGAATAACAGTTAGAACACTATAAAGGTCACCTATGATGCACGGACTCGGATACGCGTATCGTATCGGATACGACACGGCGACTCGGCAATTTTCAAAAAATTAGGACTCGGGGACTCGGCGACACGTCAAACATTATTTTTATTTTTATATTTTATTAAAAAACTATTAACATAATGTCATAACTCATAAATAATAATTAATAATCTAAATATATAAAACATCTAAATGCAATGAGCTTAATTAATGAAATTATTTGAATGAATGAAAAGTTTAGGTACATAAGTGAAAATTAGGGTAATGGATTCTAATATGGGCTGGGCCTAATTTGGACCCTACACAACACATCAATGTAATCAATATAGATAGCACAAAGTAATGGAAGTCAATCCATTTTGCTTCGAAATGAGTGTAGCACCTATCACGAGGCATAATGGATGGTGGGGGTAGCACCAGGCTAACCCCCAGTGCGCTGTAGCAGTGCTATATCATGTATGAGATTGGTTTGTTCTTATGGATAAGAGCGAAAGGAAGTTGCAGACCCAGAAACCGATCTCTCCCCTCCACAGAAACCGATCTCTCCCCTCCCAGTCGAATCAACTTGAAGACCCAATTCTCAACTTGAAGAAAGGAGGTTGAAGACCCAGTCGATCTCTCTCCCAAACTGTCGATCTCTCTCCCAGATTCTCAACTTGACGCAGGAAGTTGAAGAAACAGATATCTCCCCTCCCAGCTCGTTCGATCTCCCCTTCCTGCTCGGTCGACCTCCCTGATCTCCCCGATCGATCCGCTCGATCGACCTCCATGATCTCCCCGATCGACCTCCCTGATCTCCCCGATCGACCTCCCCGATTGATCGATCGATCGATCCGCTCGATCGACCTCCCTGATCTCCCCGATCGCTCGCTCGATCTGATCTCTCTGAGCGATGATCTCTGTGCTCGATTTCAGCCGTCCGATTTTATCAATATCTGAAGAAAAAAAAATTATTGGCAACCGAATCCTGACCGTGTCCAGACCGTATCCGGACCAGGTCAAGCCGTATCCTGACCAAGTCACATTGACCGATACGTTGACCGCGTGTCGGATACGTATCGAACGCGAATCGCACGCGTATCCGTATCCGACTCGCGTATTTAGGGGATTCGGAGGGTTTTACCGCGAATCCGTGCTTCCTTGAAGGTCACAAAGGGCTCTTGCCCTTTCAGTTTCCTAAACAAAAATGCTTATGTGAAATGGCTGAACAAAAAATGTTACTTGGTTTCATAAAATTGAGTAATTTTGGAACAGAAAAAATAAAATAAAATGGACAAAATCTGCCAACGATGATTGATCCATGAAAAAAAATGTCATGAATGATGCAGATATATAATTATGGTGTTGTACTGCAGCAAGTACCACATCCTCTACACTTCAAGTATTTAGTTTTACAAGGATTGTGTATGTGCAACTTACAATTAGAGTTATTGATCTGGTCTGTTTGTCCATCATTATGTTTCCATATTGTAGGTCATTGTGGCAAAACCCTATAGGTGGATAATCCCTTGACAACTCTTCAAATGCAGCAATTTCACCCTCTAGGGCATCCAAGTTTAAAGCTTTAGCTTCTTCTGGAGGGCATAAACGTTTGGCAGAAGCAAGCCAATTTCTGAAAAATCAAAGAAAGTTTAGCTGAAAATAATGTCGGTGCAAAGAGAAGTTAAACCTAGAGAAGCAGATGTACCTCAATCTATCACAGAGAATTATAGTCTTTGAACTAGATGTGTCAAGATCATGAAACTCCTTCAGTTTAGCTGCTATTAAAGCAGATATTTCTGGATTGCGCAAATCAGGTGCAGATAGCGTCTAAAGTTCCCAAGTAAATGTGTACACAAAAACTATAATCAGCTTAAGAAAAGTATAAGCTTAACACTGAAAAGTTGTGAATCATGTGTTGCCCTATAGTGCAGTAAAATAAATCCTGCAAGGAAGGGAATTACATTTAATCAAATGTCAAATAACTTAATTGAGAATGCTTGGCATCAACAATTAAATGGGCATCATATCAAATCATGTGGAAAAACATTTTTTTTAACTTTAGATATTATAAGCAGTAAAAAAGATAAACATCTTTGGGAACCTAAAAATCTACTTAACAAGGACATTATTATTATAAAAAACTTTTCTGTCCCCATGTATGGGACACTTTGAGACTCAGTTCGGGGCTTATACCAACACCTTTTCACATGTCATTTGAAGACTTGCTTCCGATGTCCATGTTATGACAATATTATGGCATCATACATGCTATGTACACCCACCCCCTCCTTTGCACCCCCTCCCAAAAAAAAAGAAAAATCAACCACATACATTGTCGTAGCTTCTTTGTTTGTATACCCGAAAACTACAAGAACCAGAAGTCTAGAACCATTGAAACTTTGATAGTGCAATTTTTTCTGTCAAATCTTTTGCTTCCAGACTTTAAAACCATTCCCCTGAACTTCTTTTCTTTTACTTTGCATTCAATTAATAATCATCCATGAACCATGTAGTACAAAGTCCCACAATCCTGAACTCCTCATCCCACAACTATCAGTTCGATTCTTCAACCAACATGTCTCCATTTTCATAGTAAAAAGTTTAACCAAACACCCAAGGTAGTGACTCCAATGCATTTCCTTCAACAAAGATGGTGTCCTAATCAAGAAACCAACATTTCCTTTGATCATTTGTTTTCTAATAATTTATCAGAGAAGACATGAAGAGCTTCGACTAGAACCAATACGCAACTTCAAAGACTTCGAACAATAACTCGTATTGATAAGGCCATATCAGACCGTAGATGGAACAAAACATGTGGGTGGCTAATTTAGAAGCAAACCCATTCCGTTGTAAGTAGTTGAGAAGTATTCCAAGATGTACAATTTTGCATAATGGGTTTGCATAGTGGGATGGGCCATGCGCATGTAGAGTAAATATATATATCATTATGTTTCAATTCAGCTTAACTAATTTAAATATAGATTAATCACTAAGGAGCTACAAGCGAATTTGAAAAAATATAGAATTATTCAACACTGACCTTAGCTTAAACAACCAGCATATAAATGGGTACTAGTTTCAACTTCTAACTAAAAAATCAAAGGGAAAAAAAAAATCAAAACAAAAAAAACAAATACCCATTGTAACAAATCCGAAAACAATCAAGAAAAACTAAAAATGTGAGAACTAAAACCTTAACCTAGTCTGGCATGAATGAACTCCTCGATCCTCCCATTGGCGAACCTCCCAAGTAAACGGGGGCCCTGCCCAAGCTTCGAAATGCACTCAAAGGTCCGAATTTCGTCCTCCCGATTGAAGAAGACCTCCACACCTTCCCCATAGATTCTAACAAGCACCTTTCGAGAGGGCACCACTTCTGCTCTTGTTGGCAACTTGATCTGATACACCTCATTGGTCATCGCCCCTTTGAGACGGATTGCTTGCAGTGCTATGGGGTCGATTATATCTGTCCATTTTGAAGCTAGAGATTGGAGGGTAGTTTTGGCCTCGATTGGGAGACTATCTAAACAGTTCTCAGTGGAAGCCATTTTTGTTGTTTTTGGTCCGTGCGTGAAAGATTTGGAAGGTTTGTAGTTTAGGATCCAATTCAAATGAGCCAACCCTAACAAAGTTTTGATGAATGAAAGCTGTGGTTATTGGCACTAACATAACCTATTGGGTTAATTCCACATACCCGTGACTTGTTCAACCTTTTTGACACGCGGAGAGAGTGTAGTTTTGGAGCGGTACTACTGTGCCCGGTCCAATGCCTGGTCCAATGCCTGGCATGTGCCAGGCACGTGCCAGTTAATGAGTGGGATCACAGCCAGAGAGAATTCCCCAAAGGCATACTTCCCAATCTCCCTATACCACAGCAACCCATCTCTCCCTCCACCACCACCACCTCCACCTTCACCATCACCTGCATTGGTCACCAATGGCTTCCAACACAGAGAAAACACTCTCATCAAAGCTCCTAGCATCCCCCAACATCTCTTTCACCCCCCAAAACCTGGAAAAAAAAATCAAAACTTTCCAAAACCCGAAAAACTTTAACCCCAATTTGAATCCATTTTTCAATTAATTCATCCCAATGAATCACTCATTGTTGATGATACTAATGGGGTGGTGGTGGTGACGGGGGTGGGTGCGCAGGTTAAGAACAGTAGAGATTGAGAGTGTTGGGTGGAGGAAGAAGGTGTAGTTTTCTCTGTCATTTTTTTAAAGTCTATTTCGATCGACCGTGTCAACCCACTGAGTCAGACCGGTTTGACTCAGCATAATTAGCAAATGTCGATTAGGCAGACTAATAAAAAATTAGCCGATGAGATTAAGAAGTTAGGACATGGAATATGCGTTGGTGATGATTATTCGCTTTCATGGACTAATGGGTGTAGACAAAATTTGGAATTAGATTCACGGAAACGCGATACTATGTTATGAACATGGTATTTGGAGATATGGGGTCTCGCCAAATCTTGTGCAGACTTCACTAAGGATGGGAGAAACTGAAGAACATAGAGTTTTTCTTCCTCTTCCTCATATGAGTTTTTCTTCAGATCCTCTTCCTCAGATGAGCTTTTCTTCATATCCTCTTCCTCCTCTTCCTTTCCTCAGATCCTCCTCTCCCTTAGATGAGCTGTTCTTCAATTTTTTTTTTTTTTTTTTTTAGGTTTTCTAAATCGATCGAGAGAATGAGGATTATATCTTCATTTTTATGTTCTCAAGGCCCAGCACGTGCCTGGTACCATGCGTTGCACGTGCTGGGCATCATCCGGGCATTATGGCGGGCATTACAGCGGCACAGTAGAATTTTCGGTAGTTTTGTATTGTGCTTAATTTACATTTTTTTTTTGGGAAATGCTAAGAAACCATATTTTTTCAACCATGGTGATGTGGTGCGATCACGAAAGATTAATAAAATCTCCAAAGTGTTAATGTGTATCTCGAAGTTGTAAAAAACCTCGTGTCCAGTAATGCCACATCATCTTAGTTGCGGAACCTGGTTACAAAACTAGTTCCCTAGCCTCACTCTATTTTTTGAAGTAACTACTCAATAAGTGACAAGACACAATGACTACTACAGGGTTGGTCACCCAGAGGAATGCATCACTGGCCTTATTGGAAGCGTGATTGGTCAAAGATTATGGATGACGTCAAAGTATGTAAGGACACGCCTTGTCCTACATGTTTATAATAATACAAAAAATATTGAAAAACATGATCTCGCCAGCTTTTGTATAAAGCAATCTAGCAAAACGAGTCAAATAACATGTTTCCTTTGGGCAATATAATAAATAATTG